>MNCI01011180.1:1424439-1484539 GCA_015680685.1 Gnetum montanum
GGAGAAACGTACCTATTCTGGCACAATAAGGAGCAAGGCACCACAATCAACATTGGTGGTGTGACAGTAGATTTTTCTGCATAGGCGATTTCGAAAGTGTTAAACCTTCCAAATTCAGGTCCCCATGTTGCTCAGTTATCCACCCAATCAGACCCTGATGTGTGAAAGGATTGGCTAGAAAAGGCTTATGGAAGAGATAAAGCTTTTGGTGAGCTGACAACGGAAGAGAGAGTTTATTTCAAAATCGGAACCTATCACCTCTTCCCCACAAAAGGTTTAAAAATAATATCAACGTATGCAGCAAGAGGATGTGCAGTGTTGATGGGAAAGGTTAACGCTAACCTTCCTCATCTATATTTGACGGAGATCCTAAGGCGATTCGAAGAATGGAAGACAGGGAAAATGGCACTCCCTTTTCCCTGCCTTATCAAAAAACTGTGCCGTCGAGCTGGTATTCGGGGATATACAAATGACGTCCTCTGAAAAGCCCAAAATGCTTCTTACGTTAAATTATTAAAGGTGCCAGCTCCAAGAAAGAGCACTGGCAAAGAGCTAGGACCAGATGAAGAAGATGAAGAAGAAATGGTTGGACCCCCTGCAATTCAACTCGCAGGACCCAGTCAACCTCCAGCCATAGGTCTCAACCAACAACAAGAAGCAAGACCCAGCACAGGCCAGGATTAGCCGTCACCGCAAGACTATAGACCGTCGATGAGCCATCTGAGGGCCATTGCTGAGACGGTTAGTTGGGGAAGTCGTGATGACGCCAATCTCTTCTACGTCATTGATGATGCCAGCCAGCCTACGATTTCAGTAGATCGCACACGGGGTGAGTTGTCAATGCAAACAGAAGGAGGGGAAAGTAGATGGTCATAATAGATCTCTGGACACTCGGCATCTTTTCAAGTGCAGTTAGAGACTGGTGAAGGGGCCACTGTGGTGGTCATGCAACACTAGGATGCCACAGGAGTTGTTGAAGTGGTTGCTGACCACATCAAAGAGTCTTTTAACGTACCTGTTGTGCCACCGACAGATCTTTCAAGAGCATAGGATGCTCAAACTATTGCCGGAACCTCAATGACTCCTGCGGAACATGAGGATGTATTGGAAATATTGCTTCAAATAGGACAAGTTTTAACGTCCCTGTTTGACATCCCCCAGGATGTAACGACAATTCAGTTAGACCTCATTTCCACAAAGGGGAAGCTAGTCCTATCCGAAGTAAGGATAGAGCATGCTGAAGCTGAAGTACAAAAACTACAAGAGCAGCTCATAGCCTTACAAGCAGCACAGCGGGACCCTTTGCGATTGGTTCCCGTAGACCAGCTAGATAATTTCAAAACTGAGCAACTAACAAAACTAATTGCAAAAAATAAGAAGGTGGCAGAAGAAAAGGAGATGGCCACTTGGGATGCCTCCGCAGCAAAGGCGCAAACTCATGCGCATCTTAAGGTACTTAAGGCCTTGCAAGAAGAGAATAAGCAGTTGGTTGCAGATAACCTTCGGTTGACTTATGTGGAGAAGCAAAAGAATGTTCTCGATGAACACTTTCATCAGTTGCGAGAACAATTCATTCGAGTCAACTAAGATGTAAGCCATTTAGCTAGAGAAAATCGAACCCTCTCAATGGAGGAGGTACGCACTATTCGACAAAAATCAGCCATCGAAATTAGCACGTGGAAAAATGAGGCTAAACGACATGAGAAGCTGAAGGAGCACTTCCGTGATCAGGTGGGGATGTATGAACAAATCCTGGAGAAGGAGATCCATATGGCCAAATCTCAAATCAACAACATCAGTGCTCAGGACACTAATTGGGGGGGCCATATTGGACACTTACGCCTATGCCCACCAAGCGAAAATTAAGAACCAGGACCTACAGATCCAGGACTTAACTGAATACATGGAGTTGGCAAACCTTCGATATGCCAACCTGGTCATGTTAACAGCAGGGTGCTCAAGGACAGAGCTCGAGCAGCAGGTAGCTTCCACCCACATCAAATATGAAGCAGAATTTGTAGAACGAAAGCAGTTGGCTGAAAAATTAGATGTTGCAAATTCTGAACTCGCGGTGGTAAAAGAAAGCTACCAAGGACAGAAAGATGCGGCAACCGACTTGGCTCGATGGCTAACATAACTTCATGAATACAAAGACAAAGCCAGAGCCTATGAAGAGGAACGACGGGTGTTCGTGGCATGGTACGTCAAAGCTAATCAGATGTTCCCACAACTACCCTGTTCATGGGAAGTGCCGACTCCATCAAACATCGGAGCATCAGCATGGATGACACAAGACCCCCGGACTGAAGAGGAGAGGCTCCAGGTTATTCTTCAGTGTCATCAACCTTCAAAGCTTGGAGCACATGACAAAGGGAAAGCACCCATGGAGGAGCCACCATCACCAAGAACTACATGAGTTCCACATTTTTGTAGTTGTAGTATTTTTTCTCTGTGTTGTGTCTTCAGACACTGCAGCATCAATCCATTTCTTTTTCTAGTTAATAATCCCATACCTATCCACTGTGTAATCACTGAAGCTTGTTCTCCTTGTAACTCGAGGACGAGTTTTTATTCAGTCGTGGGGGTATGATGAGACGTGGTTCGCACAGGCCGCGATATCGTGTATGTGATATCGTAGCCGACACGATATCGCATATTCCCCTACGATATCGCGTACGCAATATCGCAGTCCGCCGCCATGTCTGTAAATAAGAGGCGGCTCTCCCTTATTCGAGATCCTAGTTTTAGAGTAGCAAAGCTCTAGCAATTTGATCCCTCTAGAGTTAGATTTTTTCCCGTGTCTGCCCGCAATGTGGTGAATGTAATTGTACGGTGTCTTTATTCGAGTGTGCCGTACTTGGACATGCACATGACTGGCAATAAAGATCGAGATTACTTCATCATTGCAGCATTCACTTAGTTTTTTTATTTGTTATTTATTTAATGTTATTTATTGCTTTCATAGCGCGGTGTGAGTACGACTTGACTATGAGCATCTACGGGTGTGTATGGCTAGTTAAGGAATCGATTAATCATCACAATTAGTCTCTCACCCTTAAACTCCTAGAAGCGGAACGAGTACGACTTGATTACGAGCATTTAAGTGTGACTGCTTGGTAGCCCAATGGTGTAGCCAGGGGGATCTACGCTTGGTAACCCAGTGGCATATTTGGGGTCTGAGCTTGGTAATCCCAGTGGCGTACCTAGGCCTATGCTTGGTAGTCCCAGTGGTAGTCGTGCATGAAGTCCAAGATGTGTACGGTTGATCAAGGAATCGGTTGCTCGTCGCACTTAGGCTAGATTAGATTTTTTTACCCTTTTCCTCTTAGCTTATCTTAGTTAATATTATTTTCCACTGCCATCAGGAGTAGCATAGATTAGGACACATCATACACCTCATCTAGACTAAACCATACGTGACATATGCAAAACCAGTTTAGGTGGAAAGACAGTGAACTGCGACCTAAGGCTAACTATCTAGGTGCCACAAGTAGTCCATCTGCGAAGTTTGACTGGATCGCATGTGCGACGCTCGTTTCATATGGTTGAGTGTAGGGGTACCTCACCACTCATCAATACCTTTGAGTCGCCTTGAAACCAAAATCTGCCAAGGATCCATACTATCATGCTTACTCATATTGTATTTGATTGGATCTATGCTAGAAGCCTTTCCAAGAAATTAGCCAATCTTGAAAGTCCTCTGATTTATTTGTAGACTGCTAGGAATGAACCGTGCAAGGCTCATCTCAATTTAGGTTCTAGTGTCAATTTAATTTCTCGTGAGATGTACATTGCATGGAACCTGAATACTCTCAAAAAGAGCAATATAAAATTAGAATTAGTAGACCAATCCATCATTATTCCATTGGGACTGGTAGAAGACATTGTGACCATTGTCTATGGGTGGTCTTATCTTGTTGATTTCCTAGTGATCAAAGTGGAGAACAACAAAGGGTATTTCCCAATCATCATGGGAAGGGCATGGTTGAGCATTGTTGATGCAAGAATGAGTATCAAAGATCTTTCCCTGGAAATATCTAAAGAAAATGCTTTTGAAAAGATCAAGAAAAAGAGAGTTCTATGCATTATGTACAACAATACAAGGTGCAATTGTGTGCAGAAACTCTAAACCATAAAGCAAGCCTTTATCTTTGTGTGCAAGCAATGTGCACCAGAATAAAAAATTCAAAGGTTTTTCTATGTAGTAGCCACACAAATAAGAGGGTACTCAATGGCTAATTGCTAATTTTGAAAGTAGCACACTTTGCATGGAACTGACTGAGGGCCTAACATGCACATATGTCGCAGGCATAGATGAACTAGAGTAAGTTCATCACCAACTCTCTGATGATACAAACAATGATACTCATTAGGGAGAGTTGGAAATTCTTAAAAATTTCAGGCAAAAGCCCCTTGAATTGAAAATGCTATCGACCAGAATGAAATATGTATTTTTAATCAATAAGAAGCTAGTCATAATTAATGCAAATATTGCTCTAGAATACAAAAAGATGCTATTGAAGGTAGTTGAAAAATGGTCAGTAGCTTTTGCTTAGTCATATCTTGAACTCACTAGGATTGATCCTAGGATATGTGAGCATCGCATCTACACTAATTTGTGCATGAAACCAAAATGATAGCTGCAAAGGTAATTGAACCCCAATCTGAAGTAGATCAAGGAGGAAATTGAGCAACTCCTCAAGGCAGGGTTCATTTATCCCATTACGGATAGTGAGTTGGTTAGTCCACTAATAATTGTAATATAGAAAGGTGGAAAGTGGTGGGTTTGTATCAATTTTTAACTATTGAATATGACAACATTCAAAGATCATTTTCCATTGTCATTTGTTGACCAGGTGCTAGACACAATATTTGGGCATTGTTAATATAGTTTTCTAGATGGTTGTAGTGGCTATAACCAAATTCAAATTGCACTAGAAGACTAAGCAAAGACAACATTCATGAGTTCTTAGGGGACTTTTGCATATCACAAGATGCCATTTGGTCTATGCAATACTCCTACTACATTCTAATGCCTAGTTCTAAGCATTTTTCAATAGCAAATTGGTAGTGGTATGGAAGCCTTCATGGGCGACTTTTCCACTTATGGAGTTACATTTGAAAAAGCTTTGGACTACATTAAGCAAGTGATAAAACTATATGTTGAAACTAACTTGTGGCTCAATTGGCAAAAAGGTCACTTAATAGTCTACGAGGGAATTGTATTGGGGCACAGAATATCACAAGCAAGAATTAAGGTAGACCTTAAGAAAATAAGGTTCATCCAAGGAATAACCCATCAACCAAAAACTATTAAAGATGTTTGATCATTCCTTGGACATACTGGCTACTATTGATGATTCATAGAGAATTTCTCTAAGATTGTAAAACCATTGGTGAAGCTAACAAAGAAAGATGCTTCCTTTGTCTGGATGATAGAATGTGAAAAAGCATTCCAACAATTGAAAGAGAAACTTGTAGAAACTTAAATCCTACAAGCACTTGATTGGTTTAGAACATTTCATATCATGAAAAATGCATCAAATTATGCCTTGGGATCAATGCTTATGTAGTCAAATGATAAGAAACATCCATATTACATCCACTGTGCTAGTCGAAGCATTGTAGGTGCATAATGAAATTACACCACCATAGAAAAAGAATTGATGGTAGTGGTATTTTCTCTAGAGAAGTTAAGGCATTATGTGCTTGGATACAAGGTGTTTGTGCACATGTACACAATGCCATTTGCTTCCTTATGAACAAGCCAATAGTGAGCCCCCATGTCATATGGTGGCTAGTGATCTTGCAGGAATTTGATCTTATGATGGTAGATTAAAAGGGCACTAAGAATGCGATCATTGATCACTTGTCTCAGTTGCGATGGGATGACAAAGAGGAAGAAAATCCATTATTTGATATGTTTCCTGATGAACTCTTCTTTGCTAGGGCTATAACTAAACAATTGCCCAATGAGCCTAAATGGTATGATGTCATTCTCACCTATCTTCTTATCCAGGAGATGCCACAAGGGTTGGATCACTAAAAGAAATAAAATTTTTTTCATTAGTTAACACACTTCATGGAGATCAATGAACACCTTTACAAGGTGTGTGTTAATGTCTTGGTTCATTGGTGTGTCCCTGATGCTAATCAACTGCACATTCTCCAAGATGCTCATGAAGGTCCTTGTGGAGGATACTATGCTAGGAGATGCATAGCCATTAAAATCCTAATAGCAGGGTACTATTGGCCAATAATCTTTAGGGATGCTTACCATTACATCTGCTCTTGTGAAAAATGCCAACGAGATAGTGGAATGACTACTCAGATGGAGGGACATCACCAATGGATTCAACCACTGGAATCCTTCGACATCTAGGACATTAATTTCATGGGTCCTATCATGTCCATGTCAAATGGAAAGGTGTACATCATAGTCGTTATTAACTATTGTATGAAATGGGTAGAAGCAGTAATCATAATTGACTATACATCTTCTACTGTTGCTCGGTTTGTACAACAAAATGTTGTAAATAGCTTTGGTATGCCACGTGCATTAATTTCTAATAATGGAACTCACTTTATAGGTACTACTTTTTGGAAACTCATGTAATGCTTGGGGGTTGAACATAAACTCATAACATTCTACCAGCCTCAAGCTAATGATCAAGCTGAGGTTACCAACAGGGAGATCATGAGGATTCTACTAGGAATTGTTAGCAAGTATAAGAAAGACTGGAGCACAAAACTCAATGATGCCCTTTGGGCCTACTACTCAACATGGAAAATTCCTATAGGCTATTCTCCCTATGAGCTTGTGTATAGAAAATTACCAACACTTCCTATTCAATTCAAACTCCATACATTTTCAACAACCTATGACCTTGATCTTAACTTGAGTCTAGCTCAAAAAGAAAAAAAGAAAAAAAAAAGACTAATGAATCTCAACCTGCTAGATAAAAATTGATTGGTAGCCCTATCATCTAACAAGTTTCATAAGGCTTATAACAGAAAGTGTCATGACCTAAAAATTAGAAAAGTCAAAACTCAACTGGGAGTCCAGGTTCTCTACTAAAACCCCACACACGTACCTCAACAAACTAAGTCACAATCGTTGTGAGAATGACCTTACATCATTTACGAGACTTTTCCTTCTAGGGCCATGATAATTTATAAGCTTAACATCCAACAAATTAAACCTTTCCATGAGCATAAGCCAGCAAATACAACAAACGCCTCATTAGATGGATGACCATGCTCTATATTTTGGATCTCCTCCTTTCAACTTAGTCATGGGGGAGGTGGTCACTCATGCTAACTATATAAGTGGCTCTTCAATTTTTTAAATTTTTTGTTTTACACATTTTTTATTTTCAACTTTTTGTTTTACACATTCTTTATTTTACATCTTTTTTTTCATATTATTAATCTTTTCTAATTTTTTTTTACATCATCGTTAGTAAATTTGCTATTTCTTGAATATTTTACACTTTCTTTTATATATTTTTTATTTTATTTGGTGTGATTTTCTAACTTTTTGTTAATAAGTGCCAAGTACATTGGTAATGCATTACTTGATGGTGGTATGTACTATTTTTGTTATTTGATTGTCGGTGTCTGGTTTATGGCTTTGAATTTCATTATAGATAATTAGGACATGGTTTTTTTTTTCATGTAATAGGCAGTGAGTCTACAACATCCACCCATCCACAAACTCTATGGTTTTCCTTGTTTTGAAAACATGCAATCCCTTTTTCATTAATAAAACTTTAATAAACTTGTGACTTGGATAGTTTCTGGAATTGGAAAGGATTCAAAGGTTTGAACAGGGTGTGGCTTCAAGGGGATTTGGTATTCATTATGCCTTTCTATTTGCCTAGGTGCATGTGTGTTTTGATGGACTTCTTACCATGCTGTGTCAACCAATAAAAGAAAGTTGAATAAGTCCTTGCATGGTATGATACTCATAAAAAAAAAGAAGCAATGAGAATTTAAAGCACAACCCTTGGAAAAAATAATTACATATGTCTTTGCATGATGTGGTTCTCATAAAAAAATGGTGGGAATTCAAAGC
Organism: Gnetum montanum; assembly: GCA_015680685.1. Classification (NCBI taxonomy): domain Eukaryota; kingdom Viridiplantae; phylum Streptophyta; class Gnetopsida; order Gnetales; family Gnetaceae; genus Gnetum; species Gnetum montanum. The sequence goes on from MNCI01011180.1 coordinate 1,432,517, forward strand.
ACATCCCTTAGAAAAAATAAATGAGTACAAGCACTATTTATGGGACTAGTCCTCTCTAACTAAGGCCCTTCCTCATTTCCTACTTATCTTTTCTTCTCTAATAAGAAATGGTGGTTATTCTGTGGGAGCATTCTTGTATCTTAGGGGATAGATTGGTCTTAGACTGATGATGTGAAGTCACTAAATGTGGTTGGTTTTGGTTTGGACTAAGGATAGATCCTATCAAGTCATTTAACCACAAAATCCACAAGGGGCTTCATGTGACCTTAATTAGGAACTCTATAGCACACTATCTCATCCATCTATGCTTTCCATGTCTCACCTCATTGCTAGTTTCATGTTCTTAATTCAATGTCCTAGTTTGATGTTTTGGAGTCAGGTTTTTGTACTTAACCTTCTATAGCCATTAATCATCCATGAAGCCCATGGATTCTTTAATTTGAAGTTATGCAAGGGCATAAAAGGCTTGTGCCTACTTTGGGGAGGACCCACTTGCATATCTTTTGGTTGGGTTAGCTAAGTTCTTTACTTTTAGACACTTTTACAATCAAATTCTTTTTGTTTACCCCATTAATGACATCTAATTGTGTACATCTTCACAACATCTTTCAGTGAACTTTCCGTTTCATTTGTTATGAATTCTTACACCTTCTTTAGATATTTTCCTTATGATGAACTTTTTGAAATTTAATGGACTACTTATCTACTTGATCCTATTTGTCAACCTTTCAACTAACATTACTGAAGGAATCAATCTATCACAGTCACAACCTAGCCAAGTGTAACCACCAACGAGACAAGCCATTTACCACTATGTGTTACACATTGCATACTAATTTATGACTTTGTTGTGATTGTAGAGGGAATCATGGACTAGAAGCAAGATTATCTTCACCAAGGATGATGTAGTAGTACCACACAATGAGGACCATTTATGATCATTGGATCTTCTTTCTCATTCTTCTAATGCTAAGAGGTGTTGGATGTCAGTGCTATCTAGGGTGTTTACTCCTCTTATCATGAGAACCCAATTTTGTAAAAATTTGTAACTCGATACACTTAGGCACTCAAAGTCTATTGTTCCATATAAGTCATTTTATATGTTAGTCAATAATCCCATACCTACCCAATATTTTTTGAAGAACTTGTTCCTCCTCTTTTACACTTGAGGACAAGTTTTCATTTAGTCATGGGGGTATGATGAAACACGTTTCTTCGTTTGCTCCGACATCAGGTATCTGATGTCAAGGTTTAGATGTGATGTTAGGTATTCGATGTTGGGGGGTATACACTAGCCTATAAATATAGCGCCTAGTCTCCCAATTCGGCATTAGTTTTTGAGTTAGTTTTTTCAGTTTTCAATCAAAGTAGCAAAGCTTTTGTAATTTATTTTTTCCAAAGTTAGAATATTTTCTGAGTACCCATAGAAGGAGTCTAAGTGTGTACCATTCTTTATTCAAACACTGATGTACCTAAGCATAACAGTGTGACGGGAATAAATTGGCACAATAGATCCCACAAACAACTAGGAATTTAGCTAGGTACAACCACCCACAAATAGTGGTAACAATGTCTTCCACGAGTCCCAATGGGATAGTGATGGACTGGTTGGCCAACTCTAAATGGATGTTGCTCTTTTTCAATGGAGGCAGGTTCTAGGCCTTATACATTTCTTGAGAAATCAAGTTAATACCAGAACCTGAATCCAAAAGAGCCTTGCATGGTGCATTTCTAGCGATTTGTAGGTATATCAGGGGACTCCCAGGATCAGATAATTTCTTGGGAATGTGGCCAAATTTGATCCAATCGGTGATAGCATGTGCTAGCATGATTGTATGTGTTGAGTGCGGTGATTGGGTTGGAGGGTGCTCCAAAGTTTTGATTGATACTAAGGCATCTAAGGAATTGGCCACTTGTGATTTCAAGGGCTTAGTTGGACTATTGGTTATAAAGAAAGGTATTTTCTTCATGTGGTTGTTGGAACTAATAATAGGTTGAGAGTTAACAGCTCTCATGTCGTTTCATTACTACGGCTGGGTAGGGATTTCACCTTGCATCGTGGGAGTAGGTGGTAATGGAGCTATTGGTGGAAGAGATGCAGCCGGATGAGAAGGATGATATGCTTGCAAAATATCACCTCTAGAAGAGGGGGTCCCATAATACTCTCAGGCTTAGTAGTGAGGTTGAGGAGTGATGTGACTAGTAGAGTCACATGGGGAGATTGGCTGCTGCACCTAATATTAATATGGGTTAGGTTGCCAGTAAGGATAGCGTTGCCTTGGTGGTGACATTTCCCATGATTGTGGGTGCTACCACTATTGATGTTGCTCAATCAGTTGTGGTGGAGCTCCAATGGGATAATATGTTAAGGGTTGGTGGAACTGCCTTGGGTTACCTTGAGGATAAGGTAACCTTTCCGGGTGTTTGCCTTTTGTTTAATCGTGGGTTGAGTGTATACACCCCAGACTCCTACAGATGTGAGATTACATGGCAACATCCCTTAGGATGGTCATATTGACATATCTCACATCCACTATCATTGTCTGTTTCCAAATCCACAACCTCTTCAATGATGGCAACTTTGCTCTTACCCTTGCTACGTGCACGTTCAGGTTCTTTCTTTTTTCTTTTCTCACTACCTTACTCTCTAGACTCCTCTACTATTTTAAGAATAGTTTGAAATCTATTGTCTAGGGAATCCCACATTTGGTCTCCCTTTGCTGAAACTTCTGATGTCATCTTTTGGATAGGTAAAGTCTTCCTATTCATCATCTCTTTGAGTGGTGAATCTTCTTCATCCTCAATAAATCTTACTCCCCTCTTCTAAAGGGAAGGATCTTGGTTATACTCTTCTGTACTTTCTCTCTTTCATAGCTCACCTTCTTCCTTAGCAACTTGCTCCAATAGTCTTTGAATTTGATGGACCTAATCTTAGATAGTCTCCCTTGGGCATAAGTCCCAAGGGTTCTTCTCGTTTCATGCCTAAGCCCATCTAGAAGATGGCATAGTTGATCCCTTTGCGAATAACCATGGCCAAGACAATGATGTAATAGTGCATAGTATTGGTCCATGGTAGCATCCAAGGCTTCATCTCCTTGTTTCCAACCTCAGATTTGCTTTCGCAAGTTAGACACTTGAGAGTACATTTGGCACTTGTCATTATATAGTTCTAACATAGTACTCCACCTACGGATCTGATTCTAAAGACTAGTACCATCCTACCACTTCTTTAACTAATGTCCATGGGAATAGCTTAAGTTTTTGCCATTTGTTCTCTATGTTCTGTAAGACACATGCATCATGAAATGCTTGTAAGTTATTTTGAGGATCAGCATTGTGTCCCCCTTCAAATCGTGGGATATTGTTCATATCTAATCTCTTGATCCTACTATATTTTTGGTGTCTTTTTGGAATTCTAACAACCTTAGTTATGTCCAACATACTTAGAGTAGTGAGTAGGGGATCATTGTAATTGTCTCGTCCATGGCGTCTATGATGCCTACGTTGTTTCCTACTCTCCTTCTTCCATGTTGTGACTCTTTAGAGTTCCCTTGTCCCCTTTCTTAGCTATTTCATCTATGACTTCCACTTTGCATACCTTTATCCCCATGGTCTTTTTCTTTATGATAGTGTCCATATATTGAAGGATAGGGTGAAGGAGATGATGAAGGTGAAGACCATCACCATGATGGTGTCTGCTACCTTCTCTTCTACGGTCTCAACCATGATCATGATTGTGATCAAAATGTCCACCTTTATCATGAGTTTGTGTTCCTTTTTCCAACCCTTTATGCTCATGGGTATCAGAACCTGGGTTATGAATAGTGGAATGAAGGTTCTAATACACAACCCCTTGGCCAAAGTCAAGGGGAGGAACATCGTTGTATGGGCAACTACTTGAGGTAGGTTCACCACCCTCATTTTTGCTTAAGACATGTGGGGCATCCTAGCACCACTTACCCTTTAAATAATTATGATGTCTCTCCTGTTGCAAGTCCCTTTGACATTGTGCCTATGTGGGATAGTATTCTCTTGAGTTATGGTCTTGCACAACATATTCTACATGTAACTACAGCATGTCAATTCGTGTGAGAGCATGAAGAAGCATGCTTGGGATTGAACGATCAAGAGGTAACACTATGTTACCTTCTAAGTCTCACCAACACAGTTGTTCATCTTGATGGAGGATAAAGGTGAAGTCTAGTACATACTCATCGGGATGAATATATATCACTTGAACTTGTTGAGGGACTGGTAGATCAATGTCATGTGTATTACGCCGCTAACTGTTTCCTGTTTCAGAGCTAGGTAGTGAGGTGCTTTTGTATGAAGAAGAAGACATACTTTTCTGTTTAGTGTGTAATGTATTCTTGTTTATTATTTTCTCAACCAACCCCAAGGGTTCATTCCAATGATTTGAATGATTTCCTATGTTCTAGTTAGAGCACAAACAACTAAGTCCCTGGTAATGGTGCCAATGATGAGTGGCAAGGTACCCCTACACTCAACAATATGAATATGAGTGTTTCACACATGATCTAGTCGAATTCTAAGGACTAAGTGCTTATGAGCCCTTGTGGAACAAGGATGGGTTGGTTGATCATTGTCTTCCCAAGCTTACCTTTATGTCATGATTGTATGGTTAAGTAAGCTTGAGGCATATGATTTTTATATCTTTTATGTGTTTATGTCCTACGCTAGTAGGGAAGGAGAGAGGTAACTAAGTGAGTAATTTAACTTAACTACTCATTAACTAAGCTCTAACTAATCCTAACGCCAGCATCCATTCCCACTTGTCGTACACATCCTGAACTAGCACAACACTGCTAGGATTACCAAACACTAATCGTTACTAGGTTACCAAGCATTACACGCATGCTCGAAGTGGTCGTGCTTGCGTAATTTAATGATTTGCTTAATTGATCAAAATGAATTGCTGTGCTAATAACATAAATGTAAAGTGCATAAAATAAAATAAATGCATAAGAAAATAAAATAAAATAAATGTGTAAAAAAATAAATCTCAAGTGCTACAAGGATGAATCAAAGAGCTTGTCTTTATCACCAACACAATGGTGTGCTCAGGTACATCAATGCTTGAATAAAGACCTGTCCACACTTTGACCTCTTGCTACAGGCACTTGGAAAATACTCTAACTTTCAAATAGACTACAAGAGTTTCGCTACTTGACTAATAAAAGACTTCCTCCCAATTATGTGCATGGGCATTGTATTTAGAAGCTTGGGAGAAACTACTCTAATAATTAGAGTAACCGCTCTAATAATTAGAATAACTACTAAAGTAATTGCTAGAGTAACCACTCTAATAATTAGAGTAATTGTTAGAGTAACCACTCTAATAATTAGAATAAGTACTAGATTAACTGCTCTCATCTATAGATTTTACAAATTGACCAAGCACCAATGGGAGTATAAAAAACAAATCATACAAAGTTTTTACATGTAGCTTATCTTCAAGGGCTTCTAATATGCACTCTTCTTGAGGGAGTTAAATCCATCTTCCACTTTTAAGTCTAAGATAATGAGAACTTAAGCAAATCTTTTCAATAGCATTCCAATACCTAATTAGAATAGTAGTTGAGAGATAGTGAGCTTCTAGATCTAGTTTATTAGATCTAATGTAGTGTTAATAAAATTATCTTTTTCCTTTAACGTTAGATCATATTTGTGTTAAAAACCTCTACTTGACTAATTAACGAATATGATTAGGATTTTACTGCACTTCCTGCTAAGATATATTCCATTTTCTCAACCATTGCATCCCTTGAAAATAGCAACCATCATCTCATGAATCCTCAAGAACTATTTTAGAGAATATCTTACTTTGAGATATGCAAGCTACAAGTATATATAAAGAAATGGCACAAAGCTTCTACTTCTAAAGATAGTAAATCAAATTCACATAATAACATTGTATAAGGTGTTTTCATCTTCATACTTGACTCATCAAGAAGGAAAGCTTTTCATTCTTGCAATATCTTTCCAAAGTTTTGCACTAAGTCTGGATCCCCAAATAATGCATCCATGCAATATAGTAGGGTAGATGATAGCTTGAAAATGTTTTTTTGACCTTCTAAACTCATAGTACTAAATCTTTGAACTTGTTTTTGAAAGCATACAAAGCCTTGAAACCTCATGTTATTTTTTTATGCACTTTGCTTACATACAATTGTCCATATAAATTATACCCAAATATTTAAAATAATATACTATTTGCACATTGGTATCTTCAAAATGGAAGTTATAATAGGAATTTCTTATATCCTAGATTATCAATTTGGTTTTATCTGCATTCACTCGAAGACTAGATGAATGACAATAATTTTCTAAAATTTGTAACATATTTTGCATACCTTTGTAGTAGTAGAAATCAAAGCAACATCATCTACATATAAAAAAAATTCACTACTTGGGATCCAATTTTGATAGTATAAATTTATAAGGTAAAAATATCAAATTCACCTTATAAATGTAGTTACAAAGCACATAACTTAACTATGTAATGTACATGTATTCTAAATAAATAAATTAGGATACCAACTACATCTCACAAAAGTAGTTTCAAGATACATATTTCAACAATGTAATGTTCATAAGCTAAGAAAAAATTAAAATATCAAATACATCTCATAAGGTAATTACAAGGGATATAGCAAAACTATGTAAATAAGCCCACAACATACAACATCACAAAGCTTAAGCTTATGCACATGTAAATGTGAACTCAAAAGTACAATTACAACCAAAGCTCAACTACATAGATAAATCCAAAAGTATGCAATACCATCAAAGCCCATTGAAGCATAACCAAAAAAAGGATTCAAATACAAGGTAAATGTTAGAAAAATAACACATCAAATATTCAAGCTATAAGTCATAACAACCAAGGTGGAGTATCTAAAATCAAGATGTAATCAAGTCCAGGTTGATTTTTTCTAACTTTTCATAATCATCTTTTGTAATAATGTTAATGCTTGTGCCTAGCTCATCTAATCCCTTAATTGTTTTTATTTTCTATTGTTAGGAGGAGGGAGGGGGGTTTTGAACCCCAAAAAATGAATTATAATATTCAAAAAATTTATCAAAGAGAGAGTCCAAAGAAAAAGCCCACTAGTTTTGGGGACATCTTTTTAGGTTTCCATGCTTCAACCAATCCTTAAAAATCTCTCCTTTGAGGTAGGAAAAAAATCAAGCCTTGCCCTTATTTAGAAGCATCCTTATGCATTTTCACTTCTTACTAAAGGATTTCTTATAAAGAAAAGGAGAAACTTCTCTCTAAGGAAAAAAATATATTCATCATAAATAAAGAATAGAAAACAACAAAAGTTGAAAGCTTCATATCCTTAAGCCTTCAAAATAAAATGAAATTAATACTATAGAAGAAAAATTAACTATTCCGCTTTTACTATGATCCTTTTTACTTGAATTGATAGCTAACAAGCAACATCTTTGACAATCTAGTATTTAAATCCTAAAGAGATGTCATAATTATGCTCTTGCTACTAAAAAATAACTACATACTAAAGCTTCCAAATAGAGTAGAAAGTAAGTGGTCAAAGGCAATGCCAAATCCAAAGAAAGAAAGTAGGCAAAGTAGGATCATCACCAATAATGACTTCATTGATGCTTGGTTGAAAGTTATTATAAATTCTAGATGTTTATTTCTAAGCATGCTGACAATAGGACATTAAAAAAAATGAAAAAATAAGTTTTCACTTCTACAAATAGGACATTAAGGAAAAATACTTTCTATATGTTTAAGACAAGTGTCGATAGGAATACCTTAATGAATAAGACATCGTAAAAATAAAAATATTGGGAAGTGTAGGAGCTCTCCAAATATCTTTCATTTTCATCATCCAAAAGTGCAATGATATTTTTCATGACTACAATCATTCTTTGTAATAATCTCATAAGAAACTTTAGAATTAAAAGAAAAAAAAGATATGTCATCTTTCCAAATACTTAGTAAAGCTTAATGCAAACTATTATCAACTTTGAATAAATTCTTAAGATTATAAATTAATTTTTTAAAATTATTTTTTGATTTTTCTATTCAAACCATATAGGCTAGAAGCTTCATTCCAAGTAATCCATCTATCATGCATACGTAGATAAAAAAGTGTAGTAATACCAAATTTGCTCCAAGTAGTACACAATCTAGATGCATTAATAGCCTAAGCTCCTTCATTAAAAGGAATCCATAAGCATATCTTCAGAAACTATAATATGATTATAATTCTAATATTTACTAAGCTTACACCATGCCTTCCAAATTTAGTTAAGGATTGAAAATCCAAAAAATAGAAATGGCCGAAGAAAAAAGAAGACAATGAAGAAAGTTATTAGAAGACCAACTATTATAATTCTTAGGTTTCCCTTGCATAATTCTATTTTTTAGAAGGAGCATCCAAACATCATCTCCATTAATTCACTTTACAATTTATTTGTAACAAGAGAAATACCCTAATTGTAATAATTAATGGGGCCAATTCCTTTATCTTTTTTACTACTAGTACAAATATTCCAAGCAACTCTAGTAAAAACCTTTTCTATGTTTCTTAGCAAATCAAAGAAACAAATAGATAATATAAACCATTCTATCATAAAAATTTTTAAAAGGAGCCCAAAAACTAGAGTAATCATGAGTTGACTAAAACATTTGCTTAATAACTAAAACTTTACCAACAAAAGTGAGCTTGTTTTCTTTTTGTTTATCAATCATTATTTCAATTTTATTAATGACATAATTCTACATAATGGTAAGATTAGACTCAAAAGAAAAAGGAATTCTTAAGATTTTGAAGACAAAATATTTTTAAATATTTTTCAAGGCCTAAGATTAACCCACTCAACAATATTACCATAACAATAAATAACATATTTTTGCCAATTGATCTAAGAGTTAAATAATAAGTAGTAATCCTTTACTATAACTAAAAGAGTATTAATATGTTGCAAAGAATTGTTGATCATGAAAAAAAAATCATCTCCAAAGTGGATGTTAAGCAATTATGTACTTTGAGCATTAATTAAAATTCCCTTAATGATATTTGTTTGTAAATCATAATGTAGATTATGTAAAAAAAATGTTTGTAGCAATAATAAAGAGATATGAAGCTAGAGGACAACCTTGATGAATTGACTATTGAAGAGAAAGAGAGGAACTTAATCTAAAATTATTAGCAACTTAAACATTAGCATCTTTGAGTAAGGTATGGACAAGATGAATAAAATAATCACCAAATCCTAATTTATAAAGACAAGAAATAATGAAATTCTATTCAATTGTATCATAAGCTTTATCATAATCTAACTTAATAAAAGTAATATCTTGGTTCATATCAAAAGCCCACTACATTTCCTCTTAAACTACAATAATGATTATTTAAGACATGTCTAACTTTAACAAAATTAGCTTGCTTAGGTCTAATGATATCTTCAATAACCTTTTGAAGTTAGCAAGCCCTACATTTAGTAAAAATTTTATAATAATTATTAAGAAGAGTAATAAACCTCCAATTACTAATATGTTCATTCTGAGGAAGAAGATAAATCATACCTCTATTAATATTTTTACCAAAAGAAATTTTTAATAGCTTCTTGGAAAACATGAAAGAGATCACCTCATGCTTTAAATATTCAATTGGAAAATCATCAAAACCTGGAGCTTCACCATCTGCTAAACTAAAGGTTATTGCTTTGATTCCTTTGAGTGTAATTTTAGCTTCAAGAATACTTCAATGTGCTTCAATTATAAGATGAGGAATATGCATACTAGAGGTCTAGAAGGGTTCTTTACTAAAAAATTTAGAAAAAAATGATTTGCTAAAAAATTATTAATAGTTTTAGGATCTTTAATTATGGAATCATTTATATAAAGTGATTCTAGTTTAGGTACTCTGTTCATTCATTTTATAAATTTAAAAAACTTTCTTGCAAGGTTCATCTTCAATTTTTAGTCATTCCATATGACTTTTAGTGAGAACACTTTTGGCTTCAAAATCATCATAACATTTTTTAGCATAACGAGCTTTAGCCAATGCTTTTTGAGTCTCAAAATCAAATGAATTGTGGTATAAAAGAATTTACATTTTATTAACAGATTCTACAAGATCTTCTTCAACTTGATGCTTACACTTTTCAAATTACTTTCCAAATCATTTAGTATAATTTCTAACTCTACAAGTAGTTTGCTACCACCAATCAATCCAACCAATATCACTAGTAGGATTTTTTTTCAACATTCCATAAAGACTTTAAAATATTTTTCCCACTAGGTCCTGTGAACATATTAGCATTCATATGAAAAACCTCATGCTTTCAAAAGGATGAAGAATTAATTTTGAAGAAAAAACTGCTAGTAACAAAATGGTTTGACAAAGTAGCATCTGTATGCACTTCTACTTTCCTTGTAGGCTTCTAAAAGAAAATATTAGAGATATAAAATCTATTAAGTCAACAATAAATTCTATCATTTCCTTAATGATAATTACACCAAGTATAATTCTTTTCATTTGAATGATGAGGGAATAAAGAGCTAACATTAGAAAGAAAATATTTTTCTTTAAAATTGCACAAATCTTCTTTTTTGTAAGAAGATAGATTAGGAAACAGGCCACCAAGTCCATCTAAATGACTTTCAACCATATTAAAATCACCTCTAATAATCCAAGGAACTTTAGGCAAAGATAGAAGTTATTTTCAAACCTCAAATAAATCTTTTGAATTATTAGAAGCATAAATATTATAGAGTCCAAAGTCTTTTTTTTTCACTAAGACAAGTAATCCAAATAACTCTTCTAAGTTTGTGAGAACCAGAATTTAAAACTTTTTCAATCCAATTTTTATTAATAAGAATAACAACACCTCTTTTATTAACTTCATGATTTGCATAAAAAATAATACAGTTTTTAAAAATGCATTTCCCAAAAAAACTAATATGATGCACTAAAATCTTAATTTCTTGTAGAAAAAGAAAATCTACAGATAAATGTCAGTTTGAAAGATACTTCTTAACAATCTTTGCTTTGTACCTATCAAAAAGGCCTAAACATTCCATGATAAAACTAACATTGAGATGTGGAGTAGGAGACAACCATCCTTTCTTTTTTAAGCTTAGCATTTCTCTCACAATTCATATCACTAATAAGTGGAAAAGCATTGTTTGATAAGAAACACTTTTGAAATAATAGCACAAGTAGAAAAAGAAGGATAGACCTTTGGGGTTTTTAAATTGAAAGTAGTATTTGCAAGCCTCTTCTTTTCATGTTGCATTGAGTGAAATCTATTTGCATCAATATTTCCATTGCTAGTCCCTACTAAAAATATTTTTTCTAAAAAGGAATTCCTTTTAGATATCAAGAGTTTACTAGCACCTTTAGAATTAAAAGGATTAGTGAAATATTAAGAACTTGTTATAAAAGATTTCATATGTGCCTATTGAAAACTACCATTATTTTAATTTAATAAATATTATTATTTCTTTTCCTGATGCAAATTTTTTTTTTATTTAGAATAAGATAGATTCCAATGACATGACCATCACAACAATAACAACTACAACATCCTCAGATTATAGTATGTAATTTTCTAGGAAAGACACTAATTATTGGCCTTGAATTTTAACTATTTTTTCCTTTGCTCTAAATCAATCTCTACAAGATAGTGTATGCATTTCACACCATTTGATAATGTTTTTGGCTCTAACTTTAAGCTTGTGCCAATGTTACCAACAATTTCACTTTCAACACTCTGAAAAATAAGAGGAAGATTTTCTAATTCAATCCAACAAGAAATTTTACAATAATCAAAAGAATGGGGATCAAAATCCACTATCCATTCCCATGTAATAAAAGTATTATACTTATCCATAAAAACTTTAAGATCCAATGAGTTCTCAACCATTTCAAAATTGGCTAGTTCGACAAGCAAAAAAGATTTAGAAAAATAGCAAGCATGTAAAACATTAATTCCATAATATTCAAGGATAGTCTAAATCACTAGTGTGAAACCATTATTCATGCAAATAAATCCAATAATCTACAAAAATATGTATCATGAAGTGATATCTTTTGACAGGGATTCATATAAATCATCAAGTAAAACAACATCAAAAGCTTCATAATTCTTCATAGTCTTTATGGTATGAGAGACATTAGAATTTTCCATCTTTAAATCATTCCTCACCAACAAAATTTTGCTACAATAAGTTCACAAAAAACCCTCAAGATTGACAAACCACTAGGAGAACTCACCAAATGCTACACAAAAACTATAGAGGACATTTTCTATTGAAAGTCTATGATTAAAGTATTAGGATCTTCATATTTCTGTAAATACTCTCCTTTTAAGAATTTCATTGTTATTCACAGTACTTTATCTAATTTCTCTTTTAATTCAAACTTTATTAATTTAAGTTTTTTGCCTTAAGGTTTGAAGATAGAACTCCTTTTGGATTGAAAGACTAGTTCGTGTATAAAACAAGATGTCATACAAAGTATTTAACAAGCTATACTCAACCATAATCATATTTATAGGCTCATTATTAGGATTTCATTCATTCTAAGATGGAAATATTTGTTGAATTTTTGTAAAAAAATAGGACATTTACATTTAGTGTATTCCTATGGTTTACTAGAGTTTTCATCTATTTGATTTTTCCCTTCCCAATCAATGTAGTATTGCATTTTTTATTTCTATAAATTTTTAACATAGTTTTTCAATGACTGATAGTTCCATCTTTTTTTCCAACTCCTAGGTTGTGCTTGATATGGTTTTTTTGCCATATTTTTTTGTTTAAATATACTTTATTAATATTAAGCCAAGTACAAAATTTATCAATCCAAGGACAACTACCATTTGAATGAATGTCATTGCAATAGTTACATTGCTCCAAGTTCCTATACTCTTGAATCTCATAGATCTTCTGTGACTATTGAGATCTAGATACATAGATTAAATGTTGAGCTCTAATATTTGTTATGTCTTCCATCATCTAGACAATTCTTAAGTTTTCTACAAACCTCATGAATCTTATCTTATCTTATCTTCTTCATGTTTTCTCTACTAGTCCATCCTTGACTCATTGTATAGAGTTTGTTAATTATCAGTTGTATTTCAAAAGGACTTTTGAATGACAACTTGTCTTCCATCAATACATCTAATTCTTTTTCTACTAAAGGATTTAGCTCTCTTAATAAAATCCTTTATCTTTTCCTTATTTAGGCACTTACTTATAGCCATTGAATACCTATCAATATATTTGATGAAATATTTATCATCCCTTTGTTTCATCCATAAGATTTCATCCATTAGTCTCTCATAAGTTCTCATAGGTTGGTATTTTTGGAGAAAAATGTTTTTAAGTTGTTCCAAAATTTTAATGGAATTTTTAAGAAGCCTATGGAACCACAATGCAATAGTTTTCTTTAGAGAACAAGAAAATACCTTAGATATTCAAAATATGTTTCTATGTGAACTAAGATGAAACATTTCCTTAGAACCTTCAAAAGTAAGGAGAGTATTTAGATGTGTATTTGGTGTTTTCTAACTTAAACTTCTAAGAAACTAAAGTTAACTCAATGGTTAGGGGCATTCATGTTGTAATCTATACAAAAGGATATAGAGCTTCCATCATTCACATATATACTATTACTATAAATTGATTTTATTCTATTTTCTACAAACTCCCTTCTAAAGATCTCTAAAGCTTGGTCTTGCAAAATTTTCCTAGTTTGCTATATATAAGTCTCATAATCCTCCTCTAATCCTTCTTCATCTATGATTAGTTGTATCATAGAACCATTATAACTAGTGAAAAATCATGTTCCTATGGTTTCTTAATATACTTACCATTTTCATCTTTCACTTACCATTTTTGCATGTCAAATGCATCAATGAGGCACATGAAAGAATGTTGGTAAAAGATAATGAAATTTTGGATAAGAGAAAAGTTTATTTTCAAGAATTATTAAATGAAGAATTTCCAAGAGAAGACATATAAGAAGAAGAAACAATTTTTGGTTTGGTTAATGAACTTTCTCTCTCTAAGGTGAAGATAACCTTATTAAAGTGAAAAGTGTAAAAGTTGTTGGACCAAATGACATTTCTATAGAAGCTTGGAAAAAATAGAGAGATATAGGAGTGTCTTGGCTAACACAATTATCTAAACAAAATTTGAATAATGGAAAAATATCTTCCTATCTATAAAAATAAAGGAGATGTACAAATTTGTGCAAACTATAAAGGGATCAAGCTAATGAGCCATACTATGAAACTTTGGGAGAGAGTTATAGAGCAACATGTCATACTTGAATCAACAATATTAGAAAATAAATATGGATTTATACCAAGAAGATTTACTATGAAAACTATTTTCTTGATACGATAATTGATAGAGAAATTCAAAAAACACAGAAAACATCTAGATATGATGTTCATTGACTTGGAAAAAGTAAATGACAAAGTATTGAGAGATATTATTTAGTGGATCTTGCAAAGGAAAAATATCTATGATAAATATATTAAACTGATTAAAAATATGTACAAAGGAGCTACCACTAAAATTAAAATACCTTATGGAATCATATCTAATTTTTCAGCCATAGTAGATCTACATCAATGATCTACGCTTAGCCCGTAGTTATTTTCCATTCTTACAGATGAATTAATAAATTAAATACAAGATGAAATCCCATGGTGTAACTATTTATAGATGATATTAGTTGGTTGGTGGATACAACTGAGAAAATATTACTTCTAAAATGAAGAAGTGGAGACATGATTTATCATCAAAAGGCTTTAAAATTAGCAAAAGTAAGATAGAATGTATGGAATGCAATTTTAATATAACATAAATGGTGGTGAAATAGAAATGACAATCCAAGGCCAAAAAGTTCCTTACTAGGATTAATCCTCCAACCAAATGGTGAAAATAGATATAAGAAATACAATTAAGGCAAGATGGTCAAAATGGAGACTATCCAGTAATATTCTATGCAATAAAAGAACACCAACAAAATTGAAGGGGAAATTTTACATGATAATAATCAAGCCTACTATCTTATATGGAGATAAATGTTGAGTGGTACAAAAGAACAATGAACAACAAATCAATCTAGTGGAAACACAAAAGCTTTGATGCACATTGCATGTTACTAAAAAAAAATAAAATACATAATATAGACATTAGAAAAAGGCTTAGAGTGACTTCTATTTTAGATAAGCTATAAATAATGTTGGTTTAAATGGTTTGGGTATGTCCACAAAAGATCAAACAATAAGCATATAAAAAAATGTTGTTACATTACTGTAACCAAACATGAAAAAAAGTAATCAAAGCTGATTTAAAAAAAAAACTACAAATAAAAAAAGATCTACCTCTTCATAAAGGAAAATGAGAAAAAAGAACTCATTGAGTTGACTTCATTTTGTTGAGGCAAGGCTAAGATGATGATGATTTTTGATGAATCACGATATTGGGACCGCAATATCATATTCGCGATATAAGAGCCTTCCAAGCGATATCGGGCATCCGATATCAAGACCTGCCTCATTGCCTATAAATAAGAGGCAGGTGCACTTGGTTTGGCAAGAGATTATTAGACCCTTGCCTAAACTCTTACCTTTTCTCCCTCCTAAAGATAGAATTATTTCTATGTGCCCGCAGTAGGAGTCGTAAAGTGAATAGATCTTTATTCGAGCATTGTGTACCTGAGCACACCTTGTGTACGACAATAAAGATGAACTTTGTGATAAACCTTATAGCATTCAAAATAGATTAATTAGTGTTAATTAATGTTACTTAATGATTTTATTAGTTAATTAATGTTCTCTCTCTCACCCTACAACTCTCCTAAGTAAGCACACTCAGTACGACCACTTTGAGCATGCATGTAATGCTTGGTAACCTAGTAACAATTAGCATTTGGTAATCCCAGTAGTGTTGCACTGGTTTAGGATGTGTATGGCAAGTGAGAACGAATGCTGGTGTTAGGTCTAGTTAAAGGATAGTTGAGTAGTTAAATTAAATTAGTTACTTAGTTATCTATTTCTCCTCCCTTTCTAGTACCAGGACATGAAAACATAAAAAACTATAAAAATCATGTACCTCAAGTTTACTTAACCATACAATAATGCTATACAGCTAAGCTTGGGAAGATAATGATTAACTAACCCACCCTTGTTCCAAAAAGGCACATAAGCACTTAGTCATTGGAATTCAACCGGATCATGTGTGGACACTCGTATTCATATGGTTGAGCATAGGGATACCTTGTCGCTCCTCATTGGCGTCGTTGCCAGGGACCTTATTGTTTATGCGCTAATTAGAACTTAGGAAATATTTCTCATGATTGGAATGAACCCTTAGGGTTGGTTATTTTAGAATGATTAAAAGGAAGAATATTGTACACTGAATAGACAATCATGTCTCCTTCTTCTTACGAAAGTGCTTCACCACCTAGGTTTGATTTAGGAAACAATCGAAGGCGTAGTACACATGATGATGATCCACTAGTACCCTAACAGTTCTGTGTGGTATATGTTCATCCTAATGAATATGTACCAAAATTTACCTTTATCATCCATCAAGGTGAACAACTATGTTACCGTGATTTAGAAGGTAACATAGTGTTACCTCCTAATTGCTCAGTCCCAAACATGCTCCTTCATGATCTCACACAAATTAGTATGCAGCACTTACAGGTAGAGTATGTTGTGCATGATCATGACTTGAGAGAGTATCGACCCATGGAGGCACAATGTCAAAGTGATTTACAATAAGAGAGATTTCATAAATCCATGAAAGGGAAGTTGTCTCAAAATGTCCCATATGTCATAAGTGAAAATGAGGGTGGTGAACCTACCTCAAGAAGTCTCCCACATAATGATGTTCCTCCTATTGATTTTAGTCGTGGGGTTGTGTATCAGAATCTTCACTCAACTATCCATAACCCATATTTTGATACTGACAGGCACAAAGGGTCTAAAAAAGGAACACAAACGCATGACAAAGATGGACATTCTAATCGTTACCGCGATTGAGGCCGCGATGACCAAAGAGAAGGTAGCAAGCACCACCATGATGATGGTTCTCCTCCTTCACCTTCATCATGTCCTTCACCCTCTCCTTCAGGATCTAGACACAATCATAAAGGAAAAGACCATGAGGATAAAGGTAGGCAAGGTGGGAGTCATAGATGAAATAGTCAGGAAAGGGGATGAGGACATTCTAGAGAATCACAGCACAAAAGAAGGGAAAGTAAGGAACAACATAGGCATCATAGATGCCACAAATGGGATGACCACAATGAACCCCTACTCGCTACTCAAAGTATGCTAGAAATAACTAAGACTATTAGAGTTCTAATAAGGCACCAAAAAGATAGTAGGATGAAGAGATTAGACATTAACAATATCCCACAATTTGAAGGGGGATACAACACTGATCCTCAAAATCATCTACAAGCATTTCATGATGCATCTGCCTTATATAACATAGAAAATGAATGGAAAAAACTAAAGTTATTCCCACATATACTAGTCAAAGAAGTGAAGAGCTAGTACCAGTCCTTAGAACTAGAATCCATTTGTAGGTGGAGTACCATGTTAGAATTGTTTGAAAATAAGTACCAAATGTACTCCCTAGTGTCCAACCTGGGAAAACAAATCCAAGGGTGGAAACAAGGAGAACATAAACCCTTGGATGCTGTCATGGGATGATATTATGCACTATTACATCATTTTCCTAACCATGGTTATTCATAGAGGGATCAACTACGGCATCTTGTAGATGGGCTTAGGCATGAAACGTGAAGAACCCTTAGGACTTATGCCCAAGGAAGACTATTCGAGCTTTGGGCCCATCAAGTACAAAGATTATTGGAACAAGTTGCTAAAGAGGAAGGTGATTTAAGGAAAAGAGAGAGTGTGGAGGAATATAATAGAGATCCTTCCATCCAAAAGAAGGGAGTAAGATTTTGTGAGGATGAAGAAGAGTCACCAGTCAAAAATATGGTGAATAGAAAAATGTTTCCTATTCAAAAGTTGGCATCAGAAGTATCAGCAGAGGTAGACCAAATGTGGAACTCCCTAGATAATAGATTTTAAACTATTCTCAAAATAGTAGAGGAGTTAAGAGAGCAAGGTAGTGATAGCAAAAAGAGAAAAAAGAGAGAAATTGAATATGCATGTAACAAAGGTAAGGGAAAAGTTATCGTCATCAAAGAGGTTGTGGATTCAGATACAGGCAATGATAGTGGATGCAAGATATGACAATATGACCATCCTAAGGGATGTTTCCCTATAATATCACATCTACAAGAATCTGGGATGTATGCACTCAACCCACGATTAAATAGAAGAAAAACACCCTAAAGGTTACTTTATCCTCAAGGTAACCTAGGATAGTTCCACCAACCCTTAATGTATTATCCAAGTGGAGCTCCACCACAACCAACTAAGTAGTATCAATAGTTGTAGCACCTACAATCATTGGGAATGCCACCACCATGGCAATAGTATCCTTACTGTCAACCTGACTTGTATGAATATTATGTGCAGTAGCGAATCTCTCCACATGACTCTACCGGTCATGTCACTCCTCAACCTCACTACCAAGCCCATGAGTATTATAGGACTCCTTCTCCTAGGGGTGATGTTCCACAAACATACCATCCTTCTCATCTGGCAACATCTTTTCCACCCATATCTCCATTACCACCTGCTCCATCTATGCAGGGTGAGCTCCCTACCTAGCCGCAGCAACGTAATGCTACGAGGGCTGTTAACTCTTAATCTACTATTGGTTTTGACAATCGCATGAAGAAAAGACCTTTCTTTAGAACCAATAGTATGACTAATTTCTTGCAACCACAAGTAGCTAACCCCTTAAACGTGTCATTACCAATCAAAACTTTGAAACTCTCTTCAGACCAAACACTGCATGCAATGCATACAGTCATGTTAACTCATGCTGTCACCAATTGGATAAAAGCTAGTCATCTTCCTAGGAAATTATTTGATCCCAGGAGTCCTCTTATATATCTATAAATCGGTAGGAATGAGCCATGCAAAGCTCTTTTGGATTCAGGTTTTGGTATCAACTTAATTTCTTAAAAAATGTACAAATCCTGGAACCTACCTCCACTAAAAAAGAGTAACATTCATTTAGAGTTGGTCGACCAGTCCATCACTGTCCCATTAGGACTGGTGGAGGACATTGTCACCACTATTTGTGGATGGTCATATCCAACTGATTTTCTAGTAATTCAAATAAACAATGGTAAGGGGGACTTCCTAATCATAATGGGAAGAGCATTGCTAAGCACAATTGATGAGTGCCTAGGAATCTGTGATCTTTCCTTGAAAATATCAAAGGAAAATACATTTGGAGAGATTGAGAAGAAGAAAGTTCCATGCATCGCATATAGTGACATAGGGTGTAATTGCGTGTAGAAATCATGGTTTGTACAATGTTTAACATTGCCTACATGCAATTAGTGTGCACAAGTGACTCACATACAAAGATGCTTGTATGCAGCAGCCACAAGATAAGAACACACCTAGTGGCTAACATCTGATCAAGAGAGCAGTTCGACTATATGCATGGAATCAACTGAGGGTTTGACTTGCACTTACATCGATAGCATAGACACATTAGAGCAAGTCCATCGCCAACTTCCAAGACTTGACATTGAAAATACCAACTAGGAGAAGTTGGAAATCCTAATAAGTTTAAGCAAGAGCCCCTTGAGTCAAAATCATTTTTCACTAGTATGGAATACGCATTTCTCAAGAATGGAAAACTGGTAATTATTAACGCTAAGCTTGCTCCTCAACAGAAAGAGAGACTACTGAAGGTAATAAATAAATGGTCGAAATTCTTTGCTTGGTCATATCCTGAATTAGTAGGAATAGATCCAGGATATGCCAACATAGAATTTACACCGACCCCTCCATGAAGGCTTGAAGATAATCGTAGAGGTGACTTAACCCAAAGCTTAAGAAAGTGGTTAAGGAAGAAATCGAATAGCTTCTAAAAGCTGGGTTCATATACCCCATTGCTAATAGTGAATGGGTTAGTCCCTTAGTTATTGTGCCCAAAAAGGGAGGTAACTGAAGGGTGTGCATAGATTTTAGGCTACTGAATATGACAACATTCAAAGACCAATTTCCATTGCCATTCATCAACCAAGTCTTAGACACTATTTTAGGGCATCACTACTGTTGACACATTTAGCCATTTCATGGAGCAGCAAAGATGATAAAATATGAATAAGTCACAAAGGATAATCAAGAGAAATATACATGTTGGTTGTGCTTTATTGATATTTTAATACTTTGATGTTCAAGAAGAATTATTAAAGGAAGATAAAGTTTTTCAAATGATAAGGAAAATTCATCATGCTCCTTTGGAAAATGAAGGATGAAAAACAAGTGGAAAGCTAAAAGAGCCGATCCCCGTTTACGGATGTATCAAGGAAAATATCAAAGTTAATATACTAAGGTTTGAATAATGTTTTTTATGGCAAGGAAAAAACGCAAACACAGTTCCAGCCCTTGTACGTAATGGAAGAAAGATGGAGGAAAGAAAAACAGTCCAAAAGAATGCTAGTTTTTTGTTATAGAAATTGCAGGAATCGCGTTAATCCTAACGCAGAAGAATGTAAGGGTTTTTGCTCTAAAATGTTTTTCTGTTTCATGTAAAATTAACTGTTCTTTTTACCCAAATCAGCAGCACTCTGCTAGCCACGTTGTGCCAAAATTTCTTCTGCAGGGACGCGAATTCAAAGAAGAGGGACTCACATCTGAATTCAAGCTTTATACAGTTGATTCGCCTACCTCTAATGATGTCGATGTGTGTTGCGCTGCGTAACTCAGAAAAGCAGACATCAGCATTAAAATAGCAAACCATAAGCAGCGTTGGCCACCCGTGCTAGGGCAAACAGAGTCACCAAGACCTCCGCGCGGATGATATGCCGCCGAATCCTCGCCATTAAATTTTAAAAAACAAACAAAAGGGTGCTCTACCGAAGTAGCAGATCTACGATGCTATTGCTCTAAACCCTGAAATTAATGGCAAGAATTTTGAAGAATGATTTACAAAAATGTGAAAACGCAGGAAGCCCTAGCGAATTTTGGGCAAAATAAAATAGTTTAGGCAACCGAAACCCTATGATCCAGGGCTATCCATCCAGTGAATTACGTCCGTTTCCAGACCTTTCTCCCAGTAACCAAACGTAGCAACAGTGCCGGGTGCAGCTGCTAAGCCTTCTCCCACGGTGGTGGTTGCTAACGATCCTGGACAAGAGCGGGATATTTCTGAAATGTTTGATAACTATTCCAGGTCTAGTGCCCTTGCATTCGGGCTTAGAGTTTCAAATTTGATTTTTTCAGTCATTTTTACATATCCACAAAATATTTAAGAACAAGGCACCCACAACATTTATTCCAAGGTAAATGTTGTATTATCATCTTGTTATTAAAACATTAAGAGCTCCATAAGCATCCTCCAAATCCTAGAACAAAGCAAAGATTATTGATATACTTGTGAACAATTATGTGAGATTGTTGGAATTATTTTTCATAAACAATATTTATCTATTCCCTAACTTCCTAAGTTAAATACTCCCTAACTTGTTGGGCAAGTCACTTGGGAGAGAAGTTAGGTGAGATATTTTGCCTATGTAACTACCTTTGACACTATAAAAGGGCTTCAAGGTAGAGATAAAAGAGGGGGGGCGGGGGGGAGAACATATCATCACAAGGGGTCTCACACATCACACGGGATCTTGGAAGATTTGTAAAGATGATTGTTTGAAAGATGGCTTGCTAGAGTAAAGATTTCAGCCTCTTTGTCATGGTCCTGTGAGTTATGCATTTCATTTTTTGTTTTGTTTAAATTGTTTAGCTAGTGGTTTAGATAGTATCATCCTTGACAAGTAATTTTGGGATTTTTGGATTGCTTTTACTGTTCTTGTTGCTCAATAGAAATTTCTATTGAAATTTTGCCATAGAAGTGCTTGTGTTTAAAAGCCTTAAGAGCATTTTAGTAGTAAATTTTTTTATTGTGCAACATGTGGGAACTGCTATTGGGATTATTGTAAGAGAGCCTCTGTTTGTAGTCACACCATTGAACAATTCAGTAGTCGAGAGGGTTCAGAAAATCTTTGGTATTTTGATAGGACCAGAATAGCTTCTTTTTATCTTTAAAGTGAATTCTCATGGTATTTCAATTAGAAATTGTCAAGTCTTTTAAAGGTTCTGTTTGAATGCAATCGTTGACATCTATTATCTAGTCAAAATGGAGTCTCATACGTGGTAGTTTACGTAGCAATTTTTGGTAGCATAATAGGATTGTCTTGAAGATATTGCTTGTTTGAGCCTTGGAAGTTCAAACAATTCATAGATATTGAATTTGTGATAGCTTTATTGCGAAGTGTTTACTCATGTCATTTTACCTTGTTGAAGTATTTGAGGTCCACACAAATCTGCTTTCTTTTCTTTTCTGCTTATTTCCATCGAATCTTGCTCTATTTCTAGTTTTCTTGTGGAACTATCTCTTTCTCTGGGGAAAATTAGGAGTAGATTGCGGAGTTGTGCTCAAATGTTTTTGCAAAATTTTATTTGTTACAAGTAGGTATTATAAGGACCGCGTAGACTAGGCAGTTGAACAAAATAGGAAATTTTCAACAACTCACAGTACTTGGCAAAGTTGGCTGAATCTCTTCAAAGTAAGTCATTTGTAGTTTACATACAACACAATCATTACATTTCTCACAACCACACGCCGCAACAGCACACCCACATACTCACATTAACTATTGAGTTTATTTGTAGGTATCTGGGCCTTGGTGTTGCCAGAGACCAGCAGGCACCTAAATCCTGTTCGAGGACACTCGTTGGCGGTCGCGTCCCAAACGGTCGCCAACAACTGCTATAGTTTTTTGGATGGGTACAGTGGGTATACCGAAATACAAATAGCCCCAGAAGACCAAGCCAAGACTATGTTCACCAGTCCTTGGGAAACATTTGCATACAAATAGATGTCGTTTGACTTGTGTAATGCCCTTGCAACATTTCAACAATTAGTTCTAAGCATATTCCAACAGTAGATAGAAAATGGTATGGAGGTCTTCATGGACGACTTCTCCACCTATGGAACAAACTTTGATCAAGCCTTGGACCAGTTAGAGCAAGTACTAAAATGATGTGTAGAAATCAACTTAAGGCTCAACTAGAGAAAAGCCATTTAATGGTCCAAGAAGACATTGTACTAGGGCATAAGATCTCAAAAACAGGGATAGAGGTAGACCCCAAAATGATCAAAGTTATCCAAGGAATTACTTAGCAACTTGAAACTATAAAAGATATTTGATTATTCCTTGGACACACTAGCTATTACAGACGCTTTATTGAGAACTTTTCAAAAATTACAAAACCATTAGTTGAACTAATAAAAAAGGAAGTACCTTTTAAATGGATCAGGGAATTCGAATTAGCTTTCTAAACTTTAAAACAGAAACTCATGTAAACACCCATTCTACAAGCTCCTGACTAGTCCAGACCATTCCATATAATGACTAATGCATCCAACTATGCTTTAGGAGATGTACTTACATAGTTAGATGGCCAAAAATGTCCTTATTACATCCACTGTGCAAGTAGGAGTATTGCTAGTGTACAACTTAACTACACTACAACAGAGAAAGAGTTAATGGTTGTAGTGTTTGCACTAGAGAAATTTAGGTACTATGTATTGGGTTATAAGGTATTTATACATATGGATTATAGTGTAATACGGTTCCTAATGAATAAACCAATGGTGAGCCCTCGCATTATATGATGGCCTGTAATATTATAAGAGTTTGATCTTATGATGATTGATCATAAAGGCACCAAGAATGTAGTTGCCAATCATTTATCTTGATTGTGATGGGACAACAAAGAGGATGAGTATCCAATTTCTGATCATTTCTCTGATGAACTCCTATTTTCAGGTGTAGTAACTAATTAATTGAGCACAGAGACAAAATGGTATAGTAGTATTCTCACCTGAAACACCACAAAATTTTGGGTCTCGACATTGCGATTGCAAATATGGCCAAGTGTCAAAACAATGGCACTTTGCCCATATTTTCTAAGTGTTGAGTGTAGTCAGGTCCAACTGCCAGATTTGCAAAATTTTTCTAAGTGTTAGAACGATGGCACTTCCTACATAGATGTTATGCTGCGTAACGTAGCACCCTGTTATGCTGTGTAGCATAGCACAACATAGCACCCTTGTTACGCTATGTAGCATAGTGTAGCATAACACACCTATTACGCTACATAGTGTAGTAGCATGTCTACTACAGCGTAGCATCCTATTACGCTGTGTAACGTAGCATAGCCTAGTGCCCTATTACGCTATGTAGAGTAGCACAACGTAGAACCCTATCAAGTTATGCAGCGTAGCGTAGTGTAACACATCTATCCTGCATAGTAGATAGTGGACAGGTGTAATAGACACCTGTCTAGCACAGTAGACAATGGATGGATGTAGTAGATAGTGGATGGGCACAGTAGACAATGTTTGAGCATAGTAGACAGTAGCATCTAGTATCCCATGTCCCACACGTAACATGGGATGATCATAGTAGATAATAGCAACCAATGTCCCATGTCCCACGCATAACATGGAACAAGCGCAATAGACAGTAACAACTAGCATCTTGTGTCCCACGTGTAATATAGGACGAGCACAGTAGATGATGTTCTGTGTCTAGCATGTAACATGAGAAAAGTGTAGCAGATAACATTATCCCACCCACCACACTACCACATGGCACCTGATCTACATTTTGGGCTAACCCTAGCCCTATAAATCCCCCCATGCCCTAATGTTTCAAAGGGGAGAAAAGGAGGAAGGAGAAGAGAAGCAGCTTCCATTCTTCACCAGTGAGGCAGTTGGCACTTCCATTTGGAATTTGGCACTTTGGCATCCTAGCACTTAGCTCCATGGGTGAACGAGACCCAGAGCACACCACACTGGTAGAGAGGCACACCTACACTGCATGGTACATTGCAGCCCTGTTGCAACCCAATAGGACATCACATGGTACACCGTGGCTACTAACCCGGTAGACATAGTTCAACACAGTGAGCACCAAACTTCACAACCTAACACCACTGAGGCTGTGACTATGCTCCCACTATGCGTATTGTACACTGTATATCCCTTTGTGAATTAGCTATGCCCCCTCTTTTGGGGAAATGCATCTTCTCACTCAAACTATCTCTTTGTCTTATTGCAACATTTACGTTGCATTATCAAGTGTTTGATCATGTCTACTGTCTCAGTTACACACTCTGATATGTTTCTACTATTTTGCATCCCACATTTTCTTTCATTTCAACCATCGCGTGTTACAAAGTTACTGCTCGCAAAAGGTTATTTGACACCTTGTAAGTCCTGGTCTGATTGACCAGATCGTTTAGGGCACCCCATTTCTCTTTTCTCTAGCATGGTCCTCGCATGAATTCAGGGTTAGGATGTATACCCAGTGACCTCTCGGTGTTCCAGCCACCAACATTTTCGAACATCACAGTTTTTGGTGCTAGAAGGATGGCCTGAACATCATCTCATGCAGCGTAGGAGCTATGTCATGCATAGCGTAGCAGGTACACCCTACGTAGCATAGTAGATGTGTCATGCATAGCATAGTGAGTGTGACACACTCTAGCATAGTGAGCATAGCAAGCTCCAATGTAGCAAGCATAGCAAGCTCTAGCCCAGCAAGTGTAGCACCAAAGTTGACCATTTTTAGCAGTTTTCATACTTGGCAATTTTTTCTGGATTTTAATACTTAGCATTTTTTCTGCATTGTTAGACTTAGCCATTTTTCTATATTTTTATACTTAGCCATTTTCTTGCTACTGACAAACTTAGTCATTTTTTTGCAATTTTTAGAGTTAGCCATTTTCTACAAATACCAACTCTCACAACTCGATCTGTGAATATGAATCTAAATCAACCTTCCACATCAATCTCTAACACATTTGATACCACAATCTAGCCAAAGCGTGCCATGCTAAGCCATGAACAATACCATTTTATTTGTGCCAAAATCCAATTAGGACTACCAGTGGATTACCTTGATTTGGAAGAAAAACAAGACTATGAATGAGTCCACTAGAACAGACGAGAGTACAACCCCTCCTTGTTTGACATAATTTCACTCACAGGGTCCTACCACTAGTTGTTGTCCCAACTTATCAATGCAAACATGTATGATGCAAGAACAACCTACAAGGAAGCCTCATAGAAGGAGGAAGATGAGTTCGAGGCCTACTTCAAACACGAGAGCCACCCCTACACCATCTTCCAACAACCACTCCCTAGTACAGCCCCTCCTTGGTTCGGTCCACCCATCCTCCCTGAGAGGGTGACCATGCTAATTTAGCCTTCCTTGTAAGTGATTGTTGCATTTTCCCAACCCTATACTCATGTAGGAGCCACCTCCCATCCCAGACAACTTAGGGATCCTATGTTCCACCTGTCTCATTAGTGTCTGAGCTATCCATCCAACCCACTCGTGTGTGGCCTACTTCAATCACCACAACCATCACTTGACCAACACATCCACTACAACTGTCCACTATGACGTTAAACTAGCAACAACTATCTACTATAACATTAAACTAGCAACAACCGTCTGCTACGATGTTAAACTAGCAAACTCCACAACCAACAATTCTACCCTATGCTATGCAACCAACCCAAGCCCAGCCAATGCAACCGGCTAGCACATCCCCAAGCTTGGATTAGGCATTCTAGCTAATCCTTCAAGCTTGGCCACAAGTCATCATGCACATGTTCCCCATGTCACCCATTGAAAAGGCCTTTGAATGGTATTGCATGCTACCCAAGGCCTCAATCTCCTCTTTGGAGGATCCCATAAGCCAATTTGTGACACACTTCAAGTACAACCTAAAGCCTAAAGCAGCCCTCGACCAACTCATGTAGGTTAAGCAGGGGCCTCTAGAACCCATGTCAAAATTCCTTCAACGTTGGAATGCTGCATTGAGTGAAATGCATGAAGCCCTAGTAGAGACACATCTACTAACCATCTTCAAAGGTGCAGTGAATGGCTTCATTAAGTACAAACTGTATTATCTAGCCCCAAAGTCTCTTAGCCAAGCCTTTGCCCAAACAAAAGGCATAGATGAAGTAGTACAAGCTAGCAATGATCTAGCCTATGTGGCCTATAGAAATCAACATGCTCGCAAGAAAAACATAATAGTGGAAATAGTGGCACAAGCACAAAAGCAACCAAATGGGGCCCAACAACTAAGCAGCCTAAAGCCCCAACTAACAAAACTACCAACTCTAGTGCCAACTTGCCTACATCGGTAGGGGCCATCCCAAGGCCTAACTTTTAGTGCAAGGACCACTCAAAGTATACACCACTACCAATGAAAGCCTTTGAACTACTGGAGAAACTCTTGAAAGCTGGGCAAATCCAACACAAACACATATCGATGATTACCTACCAAAAACATGATAGGTACTATGAACTACTAAGGAACCCCACATTAGCGGTACCAAATGAGCCCCTGGTCCCACAACATTTTAAATTAGACCAATACTGTCATTACCATCAATTTTCTGGTCATAGTATAGACAACTATCGTGCTTTACAAGATGACCTGCAAAGAATGATAGAACAAGGCCAACTAGTGATTGACATAGCAAGTCAATCCAACATAGACGATGCCTTCTATGTCATAAATTCCATTAGCATAGGTGGCAAGCCTGAACTTGTGCAACAACCTTTTGTGATCCATGTGCCTCCTAACAAGGCAAAGGTCTCCTTATCCTCCAAAAGTGAGAGGCCTCCTTTTTTTATCAAAGTTCCACCTCGGGCACCCACAACAACCTTTGTGGTCAAAGTTCCAAACCAACTGACTACTAAGATGTTAAACTACCATGATGTAACAACAACAACTGCTAAGAAACCTTTTGTCATCAAGGTGCCACAATGAGTTGTTCACACAATAACTCCTACAACAACTCCTAAACTACCCTTTTTCATGAAGGTGCCACAATGTAATGGCCCCTCACCTACCTGAAGCCCAATAGTGGGCAATGTCTCAATCTCTCCTTCCTTGAGGGTCGACCCCAGTAGCAACCTAGGTAGGCCTACCAAATGGCAACGCAAGAGGAAAAATGAGCACCTCACCACCCCCATGGCAAAAGCAAAGGCCACAACTAGCAAGAAACAACCAAACACTAGGGCCCCTACCCCCAAGCAAGCCAAGCCCAAGTCCCCTACGCAAGAGATCTATCTCTAAAGCCACATGGAGGAAGTCAAGACCAACACAACAACCAATGAAAAGGACTTTGTAGCTACACTAACCTAGGTAAAACAAATGCTCAAGCAAAAAAACACACAACGTTGAACTTGTACGACCTGGTCATGACCTCATCTACTCACTACCAAGAATTGGCCCAAATCTTGGCATCCATTCCTATTACGAAGGACATCCTTGTAGATGAGGCATCCATCCATGCAATGATGTTGCCCTCTACGCCACAAGAATTAGGTTCAACATCTCTATACTTTCATGATGATGTAGTCATAGTTAACCCCAAATAAGGGAAGGTTACTATAGCTCCACTATCCATTAGCATTCATGTTGGATAGTGCACCATCCACAGAGTGCATGTTGATGATGGTGCAACAACAAACGTAGTCTTGTACTCCATCATCCATAAGCTAGGCCTAGTAGATGAAATCAGGCCAACCAAATCCACGTATCTAAAATCCTTCAATGGATCATGTGTCAGGGGTACAATCAACTTAGCCTTTGTCGTAGGAGAGCAATTCCCCACTAGTGCAAATTTCACTATCATAGATGAGATGCCAGGTTTCAACATGATTCTGGGTAGGCCTTGGGTAGCCCAACTAAGAGCCATCTCCTCTCCCATCCACTAAGAAATCCACCTTCCATACAAAGGTGGTCAAGTTATCATCCATGGTGATAATGCCTCCTCTTCAACTATTCATGACATAGACATGGCGCAAGTTTTAGAAGAAGAGTTTCTTGGTGGTACACCTATGAAAACCAATGCAGCACCTAACACTAACACACCCGAATGAGTGGTTGAAGCCAATAGCTTCCTAGAGTATCCTAAGCCTTGCACACTCCCTAATCCATGCCTGATTAGAAAGAAACTACATGACCAAGACTTTTCCTTGGCCAAAAATGTGCTAGGTGCCTTCCTACCCTTTGCCTCTACTTGCCATGCATATTTTACTTTTGTTTACATCGCACTAGCCTATGCATTTACATTTTTCCCACTCACTTAGATCACGCATTTTGCTTTTTTTACACATTTCTACTTTGTTTACACATGCATCAACTTAGTTTACACATTGTATTTGAAAAAAAAAAACATAAAACTACAGAAACATATGGCCCAAAAAGGCCATAAACTAGCCTATGACCCAAAATGGTCTAAAACTATCACTTTTTACATTGCTTTCCTTTCATTCATCCATTTTAACTTTGTGTACGATAGGTGCTGCTTGATGTTGTTTTCTTTCTAGTTGATTTTTGCAAGATCTTGTAGGTACATAGCATGATCATACATGTAGCATCACACCTTACATAAGAAAGGTAAGCAGTCTGCTATGACTATAAATTAGCACAGATAGTCTTCTATGACTATAAACTAGCACAGATAGTCTTCTATGACTATAAACTAGCACAGATAGTCTACTATGAATATAAACTAGCACAAAAAGTCTGCTATGACTATAAAATGGCACAAGAGATCATCCTTGGATCATGACGTTAAACTGGAACAACAGATCCTCCTTGGGTCATGACGTTAAACTGGCGCAATAGCTTGTCCTTCGGTCATGATGTTAAATTGGCATAATAGCTCATCCTTGGGTCATGATGTTAAACTCGCACAACATCCACTATCCTCTTAAACTAGCATCCAGCAGTCTGCTAGGACTATAAATTAGCACATCATGGTCTACTAGGACCTTGAACTGTGTTCACAATCTTCCAAGACTTTAAACTGGCATGTTGCTAATCTAATTTGAACACTTGCCCTTGGTAAAACCCTTGGGGACACTCACAACATAAAAACCTCTCACCATTCTGCTAATCTTTGGAGCACTTTCCATTAGTGTGGCCTTTGGAGCATGCACAACATCATCATATTGGCACTTCCACTAGCTTCCTGAGCACTTGCGACTAGCACAGCATTGGACAAATTTGCAGCATCTTGGCATCTAGCATTTGTAGCATCTTTACATATGGCATTTGCACTTGCATTTAACATTTTGTGGTTTTCTTATCTTCTCGGAGTTGTGTTTGCAGGATGAAGCCTCGGAGGTGGTCATGCAAAGGTGCATCTCATCATGGCAGCAAGTCACCACATTACTTTGATGTGCATGATTAGACTAGTTAAGCCACTTAAGAGTGCACATCCCCCTCATCCCTGTTACATCCTATGCACATCCACTCCTTCATCTTAATATCCTCTCATTTCCCACATACTCATGATTTCACATCCCTCTAGAATACATGTTGTGACACACATGGCATTCTCTTCACATCAACCATCGAAATCATTACGGACGTAACACAACTCATCCCATGGGGAGCCTTTCTGGGCTAGTCAAAGCCTAAGAAGATGTAACACGAATCATCCCTAGGAGGAAACATCTATCCTATATATGCGATGTGGATGCATCAAAACAAAGCCCATTTTCTTGATGGCCAACTTGCAACTAACATTTAGTAGTAAGCTAAACCCAAAGAAGGTTCAGCTCATATTTCAAAAAAATGGGGAAAAGCACATCCCAAGAAAATTAATAATGTTGTAGCTTCACAACTAGCCTAGCCTTAGATTAACTTTGATGCTCTCATAAGCACTCCAACGAGAGGTCAATGTTTCAGTGGCAAACCACTTCATGCCATGGTTACTGTCAGCTATGCTAAATTTGCATCTTACACCATGATCCATTATTTGCATTTCATTTCCACCATTTAAATTTCATCTCCCTAACATTGCCTATACCCCTTGTTCCTTAGCACAACCTTATTCACATAGCACTCTTGAGTATGGTGAAATAACATCTAATCTTATGCTGACGAGTGATGTTGGTGACATGTATGTTGTGGTGTTTTGTAATTCTTTGTCAATGTCTCTCAGGCCACTCCTCCAAACGTCAACAAAGAGGGGCCATTGAAACACCACAAAATTTCAAGTCTTGGCATTGTGACTACAAATATGACTAAGTGTCAAAACGGTGACAGTTTGCCCATATTTTTCCAAGTGTTGAGTGTAGTCATCTCCAATTGCCAAATTTGCAAAATTTTTCTAAGTGTCAAAACGATGGCACTTCCTGCATAGATGTTATGCTACGTAGCACCCTGTTACGTTGCGTAGCATAGCACAACGTAGCCCCCTTGTTATGCTGTGTAGCATAGCGCAGCGTAGCACGCCTGTTATGCTACATAGCATAGCACCATGTCTACTGCAGCATAGCACCTTGTTACGCTGCATAGTATAACACCATGTCTACTATAGTGTAGCACCCTGTTACATTGCGTTGCGTAGCACCCTATTACGTTGCGTAGCGTAGTGCCCTGTTACGCTGTGTAGTGTAGCGCAATGTAGCACACTATCAAGTTGTAGATAGTGGACGAGCGCAGTAGATACCTATCCAGAGCATTTGACAATGGATGGGTGCAGTAGACAATGGATGGGTGCAGTAGACAGTGGATGGGTGTAGTAGACAGTGGACAAGCATAGTAGACACCTATCCAGCATAATAGAAAGTAGCAACTAGTGTCCTGTGTCCCACGTGTGACACAAGATGAGCATAGTAGATAGTAGCAACTAGCATCCTGTGTCCCATGTGTAATATGGGACGAGCACAGTAGACAGTAGCAACTGGCATCTCGTGTCCCACACGTAACACAGGACGAGCGTAGTAGATGGTGTCCTGTGTCCCATGCATAACATGGGATGAGCATAGCAAACAACATGGTCCCACCCACCACACTGCCACGTGACACCTGATCCACATTTTGGGCTAACCCTAGCCCTATAAATCCCCGCACATCCTAATGTTTCAAAGGGGAGAAAAGGAGGAAGGAGAAGAGGGGCAGCTTCCATTCTTCATCAGTGAGGCAGTTGGCACTTCCATTTGGCATTTGGCACTTTGGCATCCTGGCACTTAGCTTCATGGGAAAATGAGACCCAGAGCACACCACACTGACAAAGAGGCACATCTACACCGCATAGTACACTGTATCCCCATTGCAACCCAGTAGGACATCACATGGTACACCATGGCTACCAACCTAGCAGGCATAGTTCAACACAATGAGCACTAGACTTCACAGCCTGATACCACCGAGGCTATGACTATGCTCCTACTATGCTTATTGACAAGAACTATTAGCAAGTATAGATGAGATTAGAGCACCAAACTGAAAAATGCTCTTTGGGCATACCGCTCCACATGGAAACTCCCTATAGGCTACTCTCCCTATGAGTTAGTGTACGAGAAACTTCCAACGCTTCCCATTCAAGTAGAACTCTGTACATTATCTATGGCATATGATCTCAACCTTGACCTTGATTTAGCACAAAAATAATGGTTAATGATCCTTAAATTGCTAGACGAGAACCAATTAGCTGCCCTGTCATCTAACGAATTGCACAAGGCCTTCAATAAACAACGTCATGACCTAATGATTAGAAAACTTAAATATTAACTAGGAGATAAGGTTCTCTACTAGAATCCCATACATGTGTTACAATGAACTAAATTTCAAATGTTGTGGAAAGGACCTTATGTCATTCATGCAACTTTTCCTTTAGGGGCCATGATAATTTACAAACCTAAGAGCCCAAACAAGAAACTATTGGTCAACGTCCAACAAACCAAACCTTTCCATGAGCCTAGGACAACTAGTACCAATGCTACCTCTATTGGTGAACAACCTGGCTCCCTATTTCAAATTTCCTCCTACCACCTCAGTCATGGGGGAGACAACCACCAATGCTAACCATTCAAAGCCCTTAGTTCCTTTTGTATTTTTTTTACACATTTTTGTTTTGCACATTTTTCAATTTTACTTATTTTTTTACACCATCATTCACATTTTTATTATTTCTTTGTTTGATTTACTTTCATTCATCATAGAATAAGTGCTCATGATGGTGGATTGTATTATAATGGAATTGATTGCTAATGTTCGGTTTTTACCTTGACTTTTGATGCTGATACTAAGATGTGGTTCTTTTGATAAAACAGGCAATGAGTCCATGTTGTTCTTGTGTCCATTCAACTCTGTGGTCTCCCTTGGCTTTGGAACT
Organism: Gnetum montanum; assembly: GCA_015680685.1. Lineage (NCBI taxonomy): Eukaryota > Viridiplantae > Streptophyta > Gnetopsida > Gnetales > Gnetaceae > Gnetum > Gnetum montanum. The sequence goes on from MNCI01011180.1 coordinate 1,465,938, forward strand.
ATACTATCACTTTTTCTAAGTAAACTTGTTAATGAATTGGTGGCTTGGTATTCTTCAAACCAAGGAAAGAATCAATGGTTAAAAAGGGTGTGACTTCAAGGGGATTCGACGCATTTGTACTGATTATTCTCCTGGGCACTTAAATGTTTTTCATATTATCTTCCACCATTCTACTGTTAGCCAATGATCAGGAAGTTGATTAAATAAAAATAATTCTTTGCATGGTGTGGTTCTCACATGAAAAAAAAATACAAAAAAAACTAGTGAGAATTCAAAGCACACCCCTTAGACATAATAAAAACACTGGGCTACAAGAACTAGTTATGGCACTAGAAAGACATGTTACCCATGCTTGAAAGTTCCCTCTAACTAAGGCCATGTCTCACTTCCTGCTTCTCCATCTCACTCTCCTTGGAATGGTGGTGACCCATTGACATTCCTTTATGGTGCAATTGTTAAGTTCTTTCCCTTTAACATTCTTTGAAATCAGCCATTTCTCATTTCATCCTCATCCATGACATCCATTTTATTGGCTTTTCCATTGTTATTTCTCTCATATTTCTTGTTTCTTATATTTTTCCAAATTATCGCTACTAGAGGTTTGCTCTTAGTCATGGGATTCTTGTCCCAAATTTCTCGAATTTATCTCACTCCTACATCATAAACCTCTAATCCAATATCTGCCATACTCACAACCTAGCCAATGTTCTTTATATCAAGGCAAGTTATCAATTACATGATGGCTTATCTATCCTTGCTAATTTGTGACTGTGTTGTGTGTGCAGATGGCGATCATATGAACAATGGACTGGGCTAGGAGGAAGCACTCATGATGGACTGGAGCTAGAGAATTTACAAAAGGAACAAGCTTGGTCACATGGCTATGGGTAAACAACGGAAGGCGCAATCTTGACATCAATAGCAATGCACCTCATTTTCTTTTCTCTCTCTTCAAGTTGTCAAATAAGGGCCTAAATGTCATTTATGTATGGTGTTCACCACAATGGGCATGAACACCAATGTTGTAATATGCTTTTAGATCCGTTCACTGGGCACTTTGAGTCTATCACCTCGTTCCACTATCAGTTGTCATTTGGTCAATAATCCCATACCTTCCCAATATTTTGTAAGGAACTCAAGGAAGAGTTTTCATTCAGTCATGGGAATGTGATGAACCGCGATATCGGGACTACAATATCACATCTGCGATATCGGGTCAGCGATATCGGAGCCTTTTAAGCTATATTGTGAATCTGATATCAGGACCTACCATGTTGCCTATAAATAAGAGGCAGGAGCACTTGGTTTGGCAATAGATTAGTTAGACCATTACCCAAACTCTTGCCTTTTCTCCCTCTCAGAGTTAGAATTATTTTTGTGTGCCCACAGTAGGAGTCATAAAGTGAAAAAATCTTTATTCGAGCATTGTGTACCTGAGCACACCTTGTGTACGGTAATAAAGATAAACTTTGTGATAAACCTTGCAACATTTAAAATAAATTAATTACTATTAATTACTGTTACTTAATGCTTTTCTTAGTTAATTAATGTTCTCTCTCTCACCCTACAACTCTCCTAAGTAAGCACACTTCAAGCATGCGTGTAACGCTTGGTAACCCAGTAACGATTAACATTTGGTAATCCCAGTAATGTTGCATTGGTTCAGAATGTGTATGACAAATGAGAACGGATGCTGGTGTTAGAACTAGTGAAAGCATAGTTGAGTAGTTAAATTAAATTAGTTACTTAGTTATCTCTCTCTCCTCCCTTTGTAGCACCAGAACATAAAAACATAAAAAACTATAAAAGTCATGTACCTCAAGTTTACTTAACCATACAATTGTGCTATACAAATAAGCTTGGGAAGACAACGATTGACTAACCTGCCCTTGTTCCACAAAGGTGCATAAGCACTTAGTCATTGGAATTTGATCGAATCGTGTGTGAACGCTCGTATTTGTATGGTTGAGCATAGGGATACCTTGTCGCTCATCAATTTTTCAAAAAATTTGAAAGTTTTAGATCCATCCTATATCCATTGAATTGTCATTTTCAAGCAATGGCACTAAAAATAATGTATAAAAATTAAGACAACTAAAATAGTCTAAATATTCATTGAAATAAAGTCAAGCATATGATTTCATTACCTAATCTACCGATAATTTAAAATGAAAATGAAAGTTTAAAGATATATAAATGACCAACTTCTTGCTAGTTTTTATCAACAATATATTATAGAATGCTAACATTATGAGCAAGTAATACAACAAAAATATTAAATGATAAAGACAATTATAAAAAATAAATAAAATCATAACCTTATTTCTAGGACAAAGCATCAAAGCATCAATGTTATTGGTTAACACAATAACGATATAATGCTATCTATTTCTAGAATAATAAACACAACAACATATGACTTGCTGTCAACCTGCTTGGAAAGACTCTTAAGTTTTTAATCACTATTATGCTTGCTCAATAAATTGAAGCCAAAATAATGACATCTTTCATTAATCATAAAGCATAAAATTTATATAGATGTTTAGCAATTGCTAATGCCTAACTACCCAACAATGGAACCATCCACACTTTCAGTTAAAAAGAAAATAGTTATAAATATATATAATCTCATCAACTCATGCCATTACACATAATGAAACAAACGTGTAATAATCTCCAGATCATTCAAGGTGAGGCACGTCAACAAGTCCTAGTGTAACCTGTCAACGTCATCCAGAACACCAGAACACCAATATATTTAATTGTCATTTTCAAGCAATGGCACTAAAAATAATGTATAAAAATTAAGACAACTAAAATAGTCTAAATATTCATTGAAATAAAGTCAAGCATATGATTTCATTACCTAATGTACCAATCATTTAAAATGAAAATGAAAGTCTAAAGATATATAAATGACCAACTTCTTGCTAGTTTTTATTAGAAATATATTATAGAATGCTAACATTATGAGTAAGTAATACAACTAAAACATTAACTCATAAAGACAATTATGAAAAGTAAATAAAATTATAACCTTATTTCTAGGACAAAGCATCAAAGCATCAACATTATTTGTTAACACAATAACGATATAATGCTATCTATTTCTAGAATAATAAACACAATAACTTATGACTTGATGTCAACATGCTTGGAAAGACTCTTAAGTTGTTAATCACTATTCCACATGCTCAATAAATTGAAGCCAAAATAATGACATTTTTCATTAATCATAGAGCATAAAATTTATATAGATGTCCAGCAATTGCTAGTGCCTGACTACCTAGCAGTGGAATCATCCACACTTTCAGTTAGAAAGAAAATAGTTATAAATCTATATAATCTCATAGACTCAAGCCATTATGCACCATGAAACAAACATATAATAATCTCCACATCATTCAAGGTGAGGCATGTCAACAAGTCCTAGTTTATGGCATAATATTAAGGTGTATGACTTGTTGGCTGAACTGCTAAATTACTAGTAGTTTATTCTTGAGAAGCTTCAAGATGATTTGAGTGGCTAGAAGGGTCATTTGCTTCCTTCTATATGACACTTGTGTTGGCACAATTAGTTTTATGAGGCATAAAAGATGTTAACTCACTCTTTTATGATCCCAAGGCAGTTCAGGAAGAAGTGAATTGGACAATTGTTAGAAATTCACTATGCCATGGCTCTAAGAACAAATGGATAAATCACATTATCAATTGGACTGCAGTATACAAGTTATTTTTTAATTAATAACCTTTTCTTTTACCTCTTACCAAAGAAAAATGACTATGGCAAGTCATCCCAAATAGACTAGAACAGTAGTTTTCAGATGTATCTATTCTTCCTAATTCTTAAATGCTAAACCCAATGGCTACATTTTGCATGCATATTTATAAATATTTGACATGGCCAATGCCTAGTCAAATGTTGTGTATCTTGAGCAAGCATCAAAACAACAAGATTGAAACTAGAGTACAGTTTACTAGCACATCAATTATGAGACCTTATTTCAATGAATCCTTGTGCTACAATGATCACATGGGCCTACTAGGATGGGAACTGCTAGGCCATTAAATGTGTCTAGCATGATCAAACCAATATGCATGACTTTGTACTCCTTATGGCACACTACTTCAAATATAGTAGTAGATGAATGACAATAGTTTTGAGGAAACAGTTAGATGAATCACTGTAGTGTCTTATGGCACATGCTATCACAATTACCAATCAATCGAAGATGCCACAAATCATACAAAAATCAAGTCTGCCTACTCATAAAACATTTGTTTATACAAAGATTATTGTGCCTATGCAACATTAATTACATTAATTACGAACCTGCACTTCATCAAGTGGTTACAACAACAATATACACGATTATCCAAATAGGAAATCTGGCACCACTTGATGGACCTAAAACATGTTCTAAAATTTAGACATGCAATTTTACAACAATATACACGATTATCCATATAGGAAATCTTGTATCAACTGATAGACCTAAAGCATGCTTCGAAATTCAGACATGTAATTTTGGAACAGCTGAGTGAGAAAACATATGTTCTTTATCTCCCTCTAAAAAATTTAATGGTAATAACTGAGCATCAGCAGCAAAGTCCATAGGCTTGCTATTTAGATACAATTTATGAGATTCTAGAATATGCAAAGTCATCATTTTATGATGTGGGTGATGAAATGTGAACTTTTAGGAAAATCAAGAGCATGTACCTAGTGCAAGTTAGTAAGTTCTTTAAGCAACAATGCCATGCCTTTGTAATAAAACTCAAGACCTCAAGACCTCTCTAATTATATTCTTTCATCCTAAATTTGCAGCCAAATGGAATAAATGCTAGTTTTGAGATTCAGCTTCTTACAATCTAAAACCATACTAGTTTCAAATATGAGGATTCATCACAAATGCTAGTTACCTACTAATGAACAATTTTTGTAAAAAATAGTTTTCTTTTCTTTTCCATTGATATATATCTTCCATACTTAGAATGTGACAACTAGATTATCAATTTCAAAAACTTCTTCACTACATTAAAAGGTTACTAAAATCCAATTCAACAAACCTCTCTTATGATTGTGACTTATCCATGTGTAGTTGGATCTGTGTTATGAAGAACCATGTTGTGACAGCTAGCAGTGACCCGATCATTCAAAACCACAACTATTCCAAATGGCCCTCCATCACCATTAAGCACTCCACTCTATGCCTCATCAATGACCTTCGATAAAAATTTCAAGCCTCTATCTTGAACTACAAACAACAACCCAGAAAAACAAAAAGAAAACTCAACACTACTAACAATGGAAAATACATCTGCTTAGTCTTTATCCAGTCCTCAAGTCTCTAATTTTAACATATTTGTTCTAAAGTTATGCCAAAAACTCAAAGCATATGTAGGGTACAAAGTAATGCATGGAAAATCCTCTCATCTTTTAAATGCAAATTCAATGCATTTCTTTAAATGCTGCAAATGTAAATCCCGATCCAACTCCAAAATTTCCAAATAGAGAAACAGATCAATTTAAAGCTCCATAAAAGTACCTTCTCCGAAAACACTATGAAACAAACACTACTTATCCAAACACTACTTATCCAAAACAAAATGAAACAAACACTTGACCTTACCTTTCCACCTAGCATCTTCCATGGTTCATGGAAGGCTAAGAGCGAAAAGATTAATTCTGAGAACAACTTCCTGAAATTTTGAATCCGAATTGCTAAAGCATGAATAAGAAGCAGAAAATGAAGAGTGTGCAAGAAGCACAAGGCCATAGGAGGAAGAAGCCGCACTCCATATGAAAAGAAAATATGAAACAAAGTTGACAAAGAAAATGGTAATCAATGCTAGAAATCTCCACGAGCCAGATGCTGAGTTTTGCCAACTACCATTCAAAAGGATAAACAAAAACAGACGGACAAAAAAAATAACCGAAACAAAATACCTCTTGCTCAAATTGCTGTCTTTACTAGAAATGCTTTCGCAATCAAAAGCCCAGCGAAAGGGTTTCTGTGCTGCGGCACACTATGAAGAGAAGAATGACGCAGAGAGCTGTGAAGCAGCGAAGGAGCACCAAAGAACCTCTCTTACAACGCGCGCAAATTTTATTTGTTGTTCTTGTTCCGAAACATGTTGATGATCGGTTTAACTTTTGCTCTAACAATGACGACTCTGTTTGTTAATCTTTAATTAATCTTTCACTGAGAACCACACACTTCGCAAAGGAAAAGTCAAAAGGAATACAGTTGCAAACCTGTGCGCTTCTGTGTCATCTATTTATTTTATCAAAAGGATGTAAAAAGAATTTGTCGCATAACCAGAGTAGTATATTTTATTATTTTTATTCATTCCAATACACCATGCTCAAACTCAATACAATAATATCAACAGATATTAAATTGTGTTCTATATACTTGAACGTAGTAATCACATGCATCACAATACCAAATACTAAAATTTCTTTAATAAAATAAGGAATATCATATAACTAGCCGTAATAGCCTGTTATCAGAGGCACGGGACATATGAACCACAATTCCCAGGGACTGCCCTGTAAGCTCGGAGGAGGACCTGTACAGTCCTAGTCCTAGTAGTAGTTGTGGGTGAGATGTAAATCATTCACCACGTTACTGGAAATCCAAATGGAAACACTTGGAACGTCCGATCCGGCTTTTTCGTTGTCAATTGCATCAACATCATCAGCATAATCGTCATCATCATCAGCATTGTCTGGTATCTCAGCCGAAGGATGCTGCCTAAACATGAGCAACGTAAGAGCAGCAGCCTGACTTATCTGCACCGCCGCGACGCCGTAGCAGAGTCCTGCAACAACGTCAAGGTGGTTGTGGTCCAATAATAAAAAGGTCGGACAGTACTGACACCGGAACGCCGACCGCGCACATGCACCGCAACTTGACTCGTGCCATCGCCGGCGCTGCGGTGCCAACATGGTGGCCATGGCCCCGGCAGTCGCAAATATATGCACAGGCGCTGCTTTGGATGCCCGTGGCAACCGCCCACGCCCTCCACACTGGCCCAGCTTCTCTGATGAATATGCCGGAGGGAAGGGGAGCAGCATTGATAGAAACCGTTAGTATTAGCCCACAATTGCTATCACAAGAACAAATATCATCAAACCCAACCAAATTTACGATAGAATATACTGTAACACCAACCACAACCCGGCGAATCAAATCGTTAACAACAAAAGGTGAAACAAAAATCTAAATTTATTATTACCGAATGATGGCAAGCATAGGCAAGTAGAGATCGCCAGCGACGTAGTGCAACCATTTTTGAAGAGCGATTTGCATGCCCAAAATGAGGAGCCCCTGACCCAACCCCAGCGCACACACTGCAAAGACATTCAAGTGTGAGTAGCACCGTGCCAGGGCCGCGCTCAGTGTTTGCAGAATTGAAGCGATTCGCATCATGGAGACTGCCGCGGCCACGGATGAGACAGGAGAAGACGGCAACAGCAGCAGCCACGCTATGACCACCAACGAATTGTAGCGCCATCGTTCCACGTCCTGCACTTCCTCGTCCTCGTCATCCGATGCTGCTGCTGATGATGATGTTGTTGCTGGTGTTGGGAAACCAATTTGACATGGCCACGCCTTTCACTCCCAAGCCCAAGCCCAGCGTAAACACGAAACACAATGTCCAAAGCCAACAACAATAACAACGCCGACGCCTGAAACGAAGCCGGTGCTGGCGTTGGCAGCGTCGGAGTCGGTGTTGTCGGCGTCGAAGACAGCAGCATCACCAACATGGTGGTCAGTGTTCTAAGGTTGGTGATGAGAAGGTGAGGCAGCGCCCAACGGCAGTATGCAACCACAACAGCAGCCATTTCCGTCAGTTTTTGGGCTGCTGCTGCTGCAGTTCTTGGGCTGCTGCTGCTGCTACGCTGCGGCTGTTGCTTATGAAAAGTTGGGGTGAAAGTAGAGATGCCATGAGCGTGAGCGTGAGCACTAATCTTGGACGCAAGGCCATGGGTCGCAGGTGGACAAGCGTGTTAATGAGCGCCATTCCCACGCCGACTCCTGCCAGCAGAACCTCCTTGTCTTCTCCTCGGAGACCTCCTCCAAGTTCAATAATCGCCCACAGCGACACTGCTTCTCTCACTTCGCTGCATTCTTCACTGAGTATACGTAGCAGACCCATTTTGCATGCCTGCCTGCCTTCGTGGCTGGCTCACCCTTGATAAGCCGTTTGGCAAACCTTGTTCTGACATATGACCAAGCTTTTGATGCCACAACATCGTCGATTCTTCTTCCAAACTAGTTGATGCAACAGAAGACTCTCCCACTTGATGTGTGTTCCCCATAAGCATGCACAGATTTGCATCAACCTTTTCTGCCTTCATTACCACAAGTGCACCTTTGGTAATCTTCAGGATGCCATTCTCTATACGAGTTTTGCACCCAACATCATCTAGTTGTCCTAAAGACAGTAGATTTTTCTTCAGGCCCTCCACATGTCGTACCTCTTGTATGGTGCGAATAGTGTCATCATACATCTTTATCTTGATAGTACCAATACCAGTGATTTTCAAAGCATGATCATTTCCCATGTACACAAATCCTTCTGAGATTGGTTTGTAGTGATAAAACCATTCTCTTCGAGAGGTCATGTGCCATGTTGCTCCTGAATCCAAGATCCAAGCATCAATGAGCTTTTGTCTGCCTTCAGCAATAGTTGCCTCACTGTATAGAACATCACCGTCATATGAGGTACTTGCCGCATTCCCTTGAGGATTCTTTTCATTTCTCTTCTTGCTCCAACACTCCTTCTTTAGGTGTCCTATCTTGCCACAGTTGTAGCAAGTGATGATTTTCTTTCTACTTCTTGACTTGGATCTACGATGAATTTGGTTTCATTTGGAATTACGTTCCATGGATCTCCCTCTCATCATTGTTAAAGCCTCCACCTTGTTTGCCAACCTATCTTCCTTATTCTTGCATCGACTTTCTTCTTCAAGAACTGCAGCAACAACCTCGTCAAAGACAACCTCGTCAAAGACAAGATCATCCATAAGGACATTGTTGGTCAAGTTGATGATCAGTTGATCATATGAATCAGGTAGACTTTGAAGTAGAATTTCTGCACGTTCACCTGCATCTACTTTATAGCCCAACGATGTGAGTTGAGCAAATAAAGTATTTAGGGTGTTGATATGGTCAGTTACCGATGAGGTTTCTGCCATACGACGAGTGGAGTGATTTAGCCTCGTATAGCTTGGTCAGAGTGTCCCATATTTCCTTTGCCGTTTTCTTTTCTGCAATACTTGAAAGAACTCCATCTGCCAATGCTAAGTGTAAATTAGCAATAGCATTTTCATCCATTTCATTCCACTTGTCGTCATCCGTGATCTCTCGCGGCCTTGCTCCAATCGCTGCCAGGCAATTATCTTTACGCAGAATTGTCTATATCTTTATTTTCCACAATGTGAAGTTGCTTCCATTGAACTTCTCTATTTTGTATTTGCCAGCTATTTTGAAAAATTCGTATGCACGATTTTCGTATTTGCCAGCTATTTTGAAAAATTCGTATGCACGATCTGCAACACTTCCACGGACTATGAACCTGAGAGCTCCGATACCACTGTTAGCAGATCTGGCAGCAAAATATGAAATGAGATGAAAATAAAGAGCGACAGGTAATTGCAGAAAAATCTTATTATCAACAACGGAAATAACAAGCTTCTCTCTTCATCACAAGGAGAGAACAAGAAGAAGCCTCTCTCTCATGCAATGGGAGAACTCTTAACTCTGACAATTTATGATGGATCCCAGGGCAGACTTAAATACCTTCACCCGGGTTACAAAATTGGAAACAGCAAAAATTAACTGAAATAGAACTTTTAGAAGTCTGATGTTATCTTTAAGGAAAATTCAAAAAACTATCGACAATAGAAACGGAAAGTGCAGTTTATGAATTAGCAACTGCTAGTTCAGTGCTGTAATCTACCGCTTCAGTTAGTTGTTTCCAACAGTTTGACCATGAAAAGTTTTGTATTTGTGGTTGTGGATGTGGACCGTGTTAGCTTGCGCGCAAGGAAAGCCATGTAAGCCTTGACGGCAGGTGTCTGATATTCCAAAAAAGGATAACCATTTTTTGCTGATTCCAGTTTCCAGGAACAATGAACCTTTTATCAAAGTATACGCTCTGCACAGTGCACCCATGTTTTTGACCCCCAATCATTGACATTCAGTCACAGTAGGCATCTCGGTCGGCAGAATGGGCCGCAGCCAGACGCGGTTGTTTCTTCTGGAAACTGTATATGATAAAAATGCCGACTGGGTTTACATTTAAGGTGAAAAACCTTTTATTCGCCTTTAATTTGCCTTTAATTTTCACACTGTGTTTACCTTGCCTTGTCTCAATTGGGGTATGCTCTGAAGTCGATGCTGTGGTGTGACTGTTTGATGCCAACTGCTCTGAATACGATGTCGTGGTGTGACTGTTATACCAACTTTTTCATGGTTAGGCAGGGAGCCATTATTTAATTAGTTTTTTCCACTAAAATACAATTTCACCATTTTAAGCCATTATTTTAGTTTTTTTTTTAAAAAAGAAAGCAAAAGGTACCGCGCAACCTATATGATCTTGCTACTTTCCAAGGCTTAACCTCGTAAAGATGAAATCGTTCTTAAATGGAAAAGATGAACAGTTTAGTTACGTTTTCTAAAATATAAATTCATTATTACCTTTATTGCATATTTTTCTTTAAATGATTCCAACAACTGCGAATCAAACTTTGCCTGCTAACATCAGTAAACATTTAAGCCGGTAAGCTTTGTATGATCCCGTTACTGCCTTTTGGCTAGTAAATGCTGATTAACCTGAGTCACCGGCGGTAGGATTAAAATTGGACAATTCAGCGGCCCACAATGTTTACATCTTTACCACGGAACGATGTGTAGCCTGTTATACGGCAGTTCAATCAGAAAGTTGGATCCAGACGCGGTAGGCATCTCGGTAGCGGGGAACGCATCTCCGTCGGTAGCACAATTGGCTGAACCCAGACATATGGATCCAGACGCAGTTGTTTTCTTCTGATGAAAATGCCGACTGGCTGGGTCTACGTTTAGATTGAGGAAGCTTTTTCTTCGCCCTTAATTTTCATGCTCGTTTTACCTTATGTCTCCAGAGGTGTATGCTGTGAGGAGGATGTAGGTGGTGTGAGTTATGTCTCACTCATTCCGATTGCTTCTTCGTCTGCTTCAATGTCAGAGCCGTGACATCAGGTTCGGGTATCCAACATTGTGGGGTATATGCTGGCCTCTAAATATAGTGCCTGGGCTCCCAATTTGGCATTAGTTTTTGAGTCAGTTTTTTCAGTTTTCAGTCACAGTAGCAAAGCTCTTGCAATTTATTTTTTCTAAAGTTAAAATATTTTCTGAGTGTCCGTAGAAAGAGTCTAACTGTGTACAGTTCTTTGTTCAAACGTTGATGTATTTGAGCGCAACAGTGTGATATGGGAATAAAACGAACTCTTTTGACAATCTTTGTAGCATTGAGAATATATTAATATTTTCTTTAATGCACTTTACTTTCATGTTACTTGATAACCTAGCAATGCTAGATAGATAGGTAGTAAATAAATTAGATTTTAAATTACTCCACTTTTCATTTTTGTTGTAGGCGATTACATTAATAAAATATAAAATGATAAAAATCATGTACCTCAATTACACTTAAACCATACCCTTGAGCCTCACAAGTGTAGTTGGGAAGACAACAAACGTTCTCAATGCCCATTTCACTTCTTAGAGAAACTAGTGTACTAAAGAATGATAGGTCCACAAAATTTGACCAAATCGCATGTAACTGCCTTAGTGATTTGTATGGTTGGGCATAGGGGTACCTTGCTACTCATCATTGGCATTGTTGCTAGGGAACTGTTGGTTATTTTGTGTGCTATCTAGGACCTTGAAAAATATTTAAATCATTGAAATAAACCTTAGAGTCATATCACATCTTAAGATTACTACAATAATATTTAGAAGCACACTGTGATTTTTATTTTTCTAACATAAAATGTCTTCTTCTCACAGGAGTGATTCTCTGCCCAAGTTTGATAAAGCTTATTAGCCAATGCCTCAATAGTATTGAATACTATATGCTCATCCTGATGAGTATGTACCAAACTTCATTTTCATCCTGCACCAGGATGAACAATTGCAGTGGCATGACATGTAGGGCAACATTGTGTTGCCGCTTGATGAGTGGTGAGGTACCCCTACACTCAACCATATGAATACGAGCGTTTCAAGCACGATCTGGTTGAATTCCGCAAACGGGCTAGTTGTGGTATCTAGATAGCTACTCGCTGATTGTAGTTCGCTGTCTTCCCACCTAGATTAGTAATTTCTTTGTCATGTATGGTTTAGTCCAGAGTGAGGTGTATGATATGTTCCTAAACTAATGCCACTCCTAAAGGCAATGGAAAATAATCTTTAATTAAGCTAGGAGGAAAAGGGAAAGAGAGTTAAGCTAATATGAGATAGGGGGAGAGAATCTAATCACGATATCGCGTCCCGCCACCATTTCTATAAATAAGAGGCGGCACTCCCTTCATTTCCCAATCCTGGCTAGTGTAGCGAAGCTCTGGCAGATTGATCACTCCAGAGTTAGAATTTTTCCCCATGTGCCCGCAGTAGGAGTCCTAGAGTGAACGGCTCTTTATTCGAGCAGCTTGTAACCTGAACCCAAGTTGTGTACGGCAATAAAGACGAACTTGTTTGGATAAACCTTGCAGCACGTGGTTTCATTTATTGCTTTATTTCCTGCTTTCCTAGTGCGTTCAAGTACGACTTGATTACGAGCGTCTACGGACGTGTACGGCTAGTCAAGGAATCGGCTGCTTGACGCAATGCATGAGTACGACTCAATTACGAGCATTGGATGCTTGGTAACCCAGTAGCGTATTCCAGGATTCTGCGCTTGGTAACTCCCGGGTCTAATGTGTACGGCTAGTTGAGGAATCGGCTGCTCATTGCTAGGCTAGATCGTGTGATAAGTACGACTTAGTTACGAGCACCCACGGGTGTGTACGGCTGGCTAAGGAATCGGCTGCTTATCACACGTAGGCTAAATAGGTGCCTCAGTACGACCACTTCGAGCACTTGCGTTACGTGTGGCGATCCCAGTAACGATTAGCGTTTGGTAAGCCGCAGTTGCATAGTTCAGGGTGTGTCCGGTAAGTGGGAACGGATGCTGACGCTAGTTAATTTAGACTTAGATCTTTAGTTAGAGTTAGCTTAGTTTCTCAACCCTTTCTCCTGGTAGCATAGAAGATAAGCCGAAAATACCAAAAAAATCACATACCTCAGACTTGCTTAACCATACACCGTGACACATACAAGCAAGCCTGGGAAGACAACGAACGATTAACCCCAAGTGTTTCTTGTGGCGTTAAGGCATTTAGTCTGCGGAGTTCGACCGGATCGCGCGTGCACGCTCGTATTCGTATGGTTGAGTGTAGGGGTACCTCGCCACTCATCATTGGCGCCGTTGCCGGGGACTAAGTGTTTTTTCGCCAATTTAACATAAGGGATATCACTCACATCGTTGTGAGCTTAAAACGAACCTTAGGGTTAATCAGTTAATTAAGAACATAAATAACGGTGAAAATTAGCACACCATTAGAAATGGCTTCTTCTCATGAAATCAACTCACCTAAGGACAATACAGGAGAAAGTCAGGATCATACGCATAACCGAAATCAACCATGTCCTCAACAGTCTAAGGTCACATATACTCATCCCGATGAGTATGTGCCAGATTTTACCTTTGTTTTCCATCAAGATGAGCAACTGCGGTGGAGAGACATGCAAGGTAACATCGTGTTACCCCCAGATCGATCCGCTCCCAACATGCTTTCCCGTGCTTTGGTACAGTATGGCATGCATGAGCTGCTTGCTGAATACGTTTTGGATGATTATGACACAAGGGATTATCATCCCACAAATGCCCAACGTATTCGGGATGCAAGGCAGGAGAGCCAACATTCACTATTGAAGGGCAAGGTTCCCCACGTCATTAGTGAAATAGGAGAAGAGGAACCCCTCACGATGGGTTTCTTAGAAAATGATGTTCCTCCTCCTCACTCTAGTGAAGAGGTTAGGCATCAGGGCCTTAGATCAACGATACATATTCCAGGCTCTGATCCCCGTGAGCACCAGCTGTTCACGGCAGGAACAATCACTCGCACTAATGACGGACTCGTTGATCGTCACAACGATCGGGGCCGAAGCAGCCGAAGAGAAGGCAAGAAACATCACCATGGTGATGGATCCCCTTCTTCTTCCCCTTCATCACATCATTCACCCTCTCCTTCCACATCTGGGCGCAGCCACCATGAGCATAACGCGGAAAGTAAAGGTAGAAGAGATGAAATGCCTCGACAAGAAGGTCGAGAGGAGTTAGGACAAGGACAAGGACGTAGGGAGAATAGGGAACCACAACGTAGACATCACAGACGTCATGAAAGAGATGATCATGACGAACCCCTATTCGCAACCCGAAGTATGCTTGACATTAGAGAGGCAGTTAGGATTCCCACAAGGCATTTGAAAGACAGTAGGATCAAGCGTTTGGATATAAATAATATCCCACGTTTTGAAGGGGGATACAACGCTGATCCTCAACATCATTTACAGGCATTCCACGACGCCTGTGCCTTGCAGAACATAGACAATGAGTGGCAGAAACTCAAGTTGTTCCCAAGGACACTCACTAAAGAAGCAGAAAGCTGGTACCGGTCCTTAGAACCGGAAACCATCAGGAGGTGGAGTACGATGCTTGAATTGTTCAACAACAAATATCAAACGTACTCCAGAGTGTCCAACTTGCGTAAGCAGATCCAAGGCTGGAAACAAGGAGCTTATGAATCCTTGGATGCTGCCATGGCCCGTTACTACACATTGCTACATCGTTGCCCGGGCCATGGGTACGCTAAGCGGGATCAACTTCGCCACCTCGTGGATGGGCTACGAAATGAAACGAGAAGAACTCTTGGGACTTACGCCCAAGGGAGACTCTCCCAACTAAGAGCCCATGAAGTTGAAGTATTGTTGGAACAAGTAGCACAAGAAGAGGGTGAGCTACGGAAAAGAGAAAGTGCGGAGGAATACAACCGCGATCCCTCCCTTCGCAAGAAGGGAGTGAAATTCTGTGATGAGGAGGATGAGTCACCACTCGAAGAGTTGGTGAACAGGAAAACCGTGCCGATCCAAAAGTTAACAACGGAGGTATCGGCTAAGGTAGACCAAATGTGGGATTCCTTAGACTCACGAATAGAAACAGTTTTGAAAATCGTAGAAGAGTCTAAGGATGAGCAAAGTAGTGATAAAAGCAAAAACATGCGGAGAAACTTTAACCCTGCACATAACAAGGGTAAGGGAAAAATCTCTAACTCCGATGAGGCTGAAAATTCTGATTCAGACAATGACGGTGGATGTGAGGTCTGCTATTATGACCATCCTAAGGGATGTTGTCCAATTATCTCACATCTGCAGGAGTCTGGGGTGTATGCATTAAATCCAAGACTCAATCAACGGCAAACACCCAGAAGGTTACCTTATCCACAAGGTAACCCGAGGCAGTTCCACCAACCCTTGACGTATTATCCAAGTGGAACGCCTCCACAGCCCATTGGACAACATCAGCAGTGGCAATACCCACAGTCATGGGGGATGCCACCGCCAGCACATCAGTACCCTTACCAGCAGCCTGATCCTTATGGTCATTATGTGCAGCAGCCGGTTTGTCCAAGTAACTTTACGAGTTACATGAGCCCTCCAGGTTACTACCACGTTCAGGAATGTTTTCGGACTCCCCCTCCTTCAAGAAATGTTCCGTACCCGCGACATCCTCCACATACATCCGCACCTCTTGCACCTAAGGTTGCACCACCAGCTGCTCCAACAAAACCCAGGGTAACCCCTACTCAGCTGCAACAACCCAACATTGCGAGGGCACCTAAACCTTCATCCCCGATTGGTTCCAACAAATGTCCAACCAAAAGATCTTTCCTTAGGACCAACAATCTGACTATGCCGTTGCCCTCACAAGCAGTTGAGTCTCCTAATGCTTCTACACCTAACGCGGGTTTGCGAAATCTTCCAGCCGCAAAATCACGTCCGATGCACGCAGTTATGCTAACACATACGGTAACTGACTGGATCAAAGTTGGTCACCTTCCCAAGAAATTATCAGATCCAGGAGTCCCCCTAGTTTACCTTCAAGTCGCCGGGAATGAACCACATAAGGCTCTCCTTGATTCAGGTTCCGGGGTTAACTTAATCTCACAACAATTATACAAGACCTGGAACCTCCCTCCACTTAAGAAGAGCAATGTCCGCCTTGAGCTGGCTGACCAGTCCATCACCGTCCCTCTGGGGCAGGTTGAAGACATTGTTACAACTGTAGGTGGATGGTCATACCCAGCTGACTTCCTGGTGATTGAAATCAATAATGACAAAGGGGATTTCCCAATTATCATGGGAAGGGCATGGTTAAACACAATCGACGCTCGCTTAGGAATTCGTAATCTTTCCCTAGAAATATCAAAGACAAATACATATGGGAAAACTGAGAGGAAGAGAGTTCCATGCATCGCATATAGTGACACAGGGTGTCATTGCGTGCAGAAGTCATGGGTAATGCGAAGTCTAACACTACCTGCATGCAATCGGTGTGCACAGGATATCAATATACAAAAGTGCCTATATGCAACAGCCACACAACAAGAAGACGCCCAGTGGCTGATAGCTGATAAAGACGACAAACCAACTACCTGCATGGAACTAACTGAGGGAATAACTAATGCTTACCTTGAAAGCACAGACCTATTGGAGCAAGTTCGTTGCCAACTTCCAGCCCTTAACTCTGAAGACATTAATTGGGGGAAGTTGGAGATTCCTGAAGAGTTTAAACAGGAGCCCCTAGAATTAAAACCGTTACCCACTGGTCTGGAATACGTGACCCTCAACAATGGGAAACCAGTGATCATTAACGCAAAGCTCATACCCACACAAAAAGAGAATTTACTAAAGGTGATAAACAAGTGGTCTACCGCCTTCGCTTGGTCGTATCCTGAAATAACTGGAATAGACCCTCGGATATGCCAACATAGGATTTATACTGATTCTTCTATGAAACCTCGCAAACAACCCCAGAGGCGACTAAACCCGAAACTAAAGCAAATTGTTAAGGAAGAACTTGAACAGCTTCTCAAAGCCGGGTTCATTTACCCTATCGCTGACAGCGAATGGGTTAGCCCTCTCGTCATTGTACCAAAAAAGGGAGGTAAATGGAGGGTATGTATAGATTTTAGGCTGTTAAATATGGCAACATTCAAAGACCACTTTCCACTACCATTTGTAGATCAAGTCTTAGACACTATCGCAGGGCATCGCTACTATAGTTTTCTGGACGGATATAGCGGGTACAACCAAATACGCATTGCACCAGAAGACCAGGCCAAAACAACGTTCACCAGTCCTTGGGGAACGTTCGCATATAAGCAAATGCCTTTTGGCTTATGTAATGCACCTGCCACATTCCAACGCTTAGTTCTAAGTATCTTTCAGCAACAAATAGGTAATGGAGTAGAAGTCTTCATGGACGACTTCTCCACCTATGGAACGAGCTTTGACCAAGCCCTCGATCGGTTAGAGCAGGTCTTGAAACGATGTGTCGAAACCAACCTCAAACTCAACTGGCAAAAGAGCCATTTGATGGTTCAAGAGGGCATAGTGTTGGGGCACAAAATTTCACAGTCAGGAATCGAGGTGGACCCCGAAAAGATTAAAGTCATCCAGGGAATCACTCGACAACCTGAAACCGTTAAAGACGTAAGATCATTCCTTGGACATACTGGCTACTACAGGAGGTTTATCACGAACTTCTCGAAGGTTGCCAAGCCGTTGGTAGAATTAACGAAGAAAGATGCGCCATTTGAGTGGACCAGGGAATGTGAGCAAGCATTCCAAGCTCTTAAACAGAGGCTTGTAGAAACCCCCATCCTACAAGCACCCGATTGGTCCAGACCATTCCACATAATGACTGACGCATCCAATTATGCTTTAGGAGCTGTACTGACACAATTAGATGAGCAAAAACGACCATACTACATTCATTGTGCCAGCAAAAGTATTACCGGTGCACAACTTAACTACACAACTACGGAAAAAGAGTTAATGGCTGTTGTGTTTGCACTGGACAAGTTTAGGCACTATGTATTGGGCTACAAGGTATATATCCACACAGATCATAGTGCCATTAGGTTCCTGATGAATAAGCCAACAGTTAGCCCACGTATCATACGTTGGCTGGTAATTCTTCAAGAGTTCGATTTAACTATTGTAGACCGCAAAGGCACTGAGAATGTCGTCGCTGATCACCTATCCCGGTTGCGATGGGACAACAAAGAGGACGAATACACGGTATCTGATCATTTTCCTGACGAGGCCCTCTTTGCTGGTGTAATAAATAACCAACCCACGAACGTAAACTGGTACAGTAGCATTCTCACTTATCTAACCTCACAACAAATGCCACAGAACTTAGATTTTAGAAAGAAGCAG
>MNCI01011182.1:2116-24879 GCA_015680685.1 Gnetum montanum
TGTAGGCCAGCGTACAAGATACATACTTAGTGAAAACCAAGTATTCTGAGCTCAAAATTTGCCAAGTTTGATGCCAGATGTCATCGTAGTGTTCTGTGGATCCCAGGGAACTTTTACTTGCTTGCTTTGACTTTGTTTAATGCTATTTTTGAGGTTTCTAAGCTTGGTCATGCTGAGGACCAACATGACTTAGCTTAATTTCTACCTTCAAGTGTTAGTCAAAATTTTTGTGGTGTTTCAACAGGGACGATTGCAATTCATACGCAGGTTCATTTCAAGGTTAACTGACAAATTACATCCCATGCAACACTTGCTAAAAAAGGGGGTTAATTTTGAATCGACCGACGATTGCCAGCGTGCGTTTGACAGTCTGAAGCAGGAACTGCAACATTTACCGATGGTTTTCCTGCCACAAAGGGACCTACCTTTCTTCATCTACCTCACCACTTCGGACGTGGCAATAGTGGCGTTGCTCTGTCAGAAAAGGGATGATGGATCAGAAATGCCCATCTACTATCTGAGTCATGCTCTATGTGAGTACGAGACGAGGTATAACGATGTTGAGCGTAATTGCTTAGCATTAGTTTTTACGCTCAAGAAATGTAGGCATTACCTCTTCCGCAGCCAGGTTAACGTCATTTGTAAAAATAACATCCTTAGAGCCATCATACATAGTTTACACGAAAGTAGCAAAATAGCTTGCTGGAAGGCTATCACCACGGAGTTCGACCTCCACTACATTGGCCAGTCATCTACGAAGGGCCAAGCGATAGCCGACTAGTTAACAACCTCACCGATTGACAACCACGCCACTATAGAACCAGAGTTTCCTGATGAACATGTACATAGTTTAAGCCCTACTTCGGCAGGCCTCAAAGCAACATTGTATTTCGATGAAGCTTCAACCGCCAGAGGAGGCAGTGCGGCCACTGTTCTTACGCTCTTGCCTGAGGATGTGCGTCTACACGCTTACCGATTGACCTTCCCTTGTACGAACAATGTGGCAGAGTACGAGGGGCTCCTCAGGGGACTACTAACTGTAGGAGAACTCGATGTCCAACACCTGGCAGTTAGGGGTGATTCGATGCTGGTCATAAATCAAATCATTGGAGTCTACGCCTGCAAGGCGGTATACTTGCAGCCCTACTGTGATCAGGCTAAAGATCTCCTGAAGCAATTTATGACCTTCGACACCCAGCACGTCCCACGGGCTGACAACACGCTGGCCGACGCATTGGCCACTATGGCTTTACACGTACCGTCACACCTGTTTAACACCTGCCCCGCATTGATTACAGACTGCACAGATCCTATCCTTCAGACGGCGCAAATCTCCTCTCTTACCGAGGAAAGCACGCCTGAGTGGTACGATCACATTAAATCCTATCTTTTACAGGGTGAGTTACCAGCTACTTTAACGTGCGTGCAAAAAGACGCAACCAGTAAACGTGCTAGGCACTACGTCATCATCGGAGATAGTACTCTCTGTAGACGCTCCTTTGATAGCATGTTTCTCACCTGCGTTAACACAGACCAAGCACAACACATCGTCAACGAGGTTCACGAGGGACTGTGCGGCGGCCACATAGCACCACGGGCTATGGCCCTAAAAATCCGTCGCCTAGGGTACTACTGGCTACGCATGGAAAGGGATTGTTTGAAAAAGGTTAAGACCTGTGACACGTGTCAACGTCATGCAAACCTCATCCACGTGCCACCCACAGAATTGCACACAACATAGATAACATGGCCATTCCAACGATGGGGACTAGACATTATCGGACCCATCACGCCAAAATCTTCCGCAGGACATAGCTTCATCATTGCCGCTACTGAATACTTTATGAAGTGGGTAGAAGCTGTTCCCCTACGGAAAATTACATCTCAACAGGTTTGCCATTTTATCTTGGATAACATAGTAACTCGATTTGGTCTCCCAATGACTATTGTGACCGATAACGGGCCACAGTTTAGCAGTGTGGACACCAAATCCTTCTGTGACAACCTAGGCATCAGAAAGTCCTTTTCCTCCCCTTACTACCCATAGGCAAATGGTCAAGCTGAAGCATCAAACAAGATTATCATCAATTTACTCAAGAAAATGCTCGACGGCAACAAAAGGCGGTGGCACGAGCAGATCCTCTATGTGCTATGGGCATATCGTACTACGTGTAAGACAGCTACAGGTAGTACTCCCTATAGCCTGGTTTACGGATCTGAGGCGGTGCTACCTCTCGAGTTGCAGATCCCTTCCCTGAGAATGGTCCTCTCCACCGTTATAAATGAGGCTCAACACACCGAGGCTCGGATGGCGGATTTGGAGTCATTGGAAGAGAAGCGGATACAGGCTCTTGAGGCAATTGAGAGATATCAGGATAAACAGAGACAAAAGCATCATCATAATCTTCAGCAGCGTCCGATCAAGAAAGGAGATCTGGTTCTCAAGGCTGTGGGTGAACCAGTAGGCAAATTCTCTGCAAATTGGGAAGGCCCTTTCTTGGTGACCGACGCATACAGCAATGGAGCATTCAAATTGGCAGATGTCAATGGAAACGAGTTGGCAAATCCTGTGAATCATGTCTATTTAAAGCGGTACTTCATCTAGCAGCGACGACGGTGTTGATAACAGGTATGACGGTTATCTTCCGCTACGACGTTAAACTGGCATCAGACGTCCGCTACGACGTAAAACTGGCACCGACCATCTGCTATGACATTAAACTGGCATACTTTGCACGCATCTGCCACGATGCTAAACTGGCAAGTGGTTACCATCCGCCACGATGTAAAACTGGCAATGTTGTACAGATCCGCCAAGAAGAAAAACTGGCACCCTTTGCACGTGTCCGCCACGACGCTAAACTGGCACAGGTAGGTAGCCGTCTACTGAGATGTAAAACCAGCATAGATCTGTCCCTGGGTCACGATGTAAAACTGACATCCAAAGCACGGTCTGCTGAGACCTTAAACCAGCCTATCCACCGTCCGCTATGATGAAAAAATAGCACTTCTCGGTCCGCTCGGACTTTAAACTAGGACCATGGTCTACTGGGACTTAAAACCAGTAACATTAGTCTACCAGGACTTAAAATTGGGACTCATACGCATCAAGCGAGCGGGATCATCTCAGATACAGCTGCACGGCCAACAGGGTGGGACGCTGAGACAGTTCCGGTGTCACCACCCCTCCAGCATCTTACTGAATCCTCAGACAGGCATAGAGGCATCTTACTGATCCCTCGAAGATGCCGCTACCGTGTCTGCCACGGTGGTAGCAGCTCTGGGAGTTTAGCCTCGTTAGTGGGAGCCCCAACGAACTCCTCGTTGGTCACGGCCCCACGCGTCTCTGCCAATCATTGCTATCGGACGCCGGCCTCACAGATTCATCTGGCCAGTTCCTGGTGCGAGCAGCGAGCTGCACTGCATCTGATGCCTTTTGGCGACGATATGTAGGGCCGAATTATCAGGATTGGCGGCATCGCCCGCGTGCTCTGACTTTGTCTTGACAGTACATTGGCTCTGGTTAACATCCGATAGCATTGGCTCCAAGAACCCCGTCTGTTGTCTATAAGCAATGGCGTCCTCTGTTTTCTTTTGTGGTTGCGGGCTGCTTAACTTGGAGGGTGTCATTCAAAGGTGAGTCCATCTGAGCGGCGAAGTACAACAGCGTGCTGAAATAGCTGCTCAGGTTTGCCCACCCACTCAGTTTTGCACATTTCTTCCCGACACGCGTCTACCCTTCATCCTTGTTTCCTTCTTCCCCACCACCCATTTCCCATATGCAGCATTCACATACCCAAATCTTCACTTTTCGTACTCACACTAGCAGAGACATCGCAAAACTGATGCGCACTGCTCCTTTTGCACGCATTCCTGCTACAATTTGTAACAGAGATATCTCAGATTGACGCGCTACGCTCGTCTGAAAGCATTCCTTTTGACATAAATAAACACACCGTTTGCATCTTCCCCGAACCTGTTTCCAGTTACACCCTTCTGCCTCTCATACTCGCAAACCTTCGTCTTTACGTAAACGGAGCAATACCTGAGTAGTCATGGAGGAACGTTGTTCTTGCTTCTACCAATCCGGTGTTTCGTATTTTTTGTCGACGTTCTTCGGGTAAGCCCTCTAACCGTCAACAAAGAGGGGCCATTGAAACACCGTAAAAATCACGGGTCGGCCTCAGGTGAAGATTCGTAATTTGAGCGAGAACGCGCCTGAAATTTGTCTAAGGACAAGTTTACGCTCCATGACCCATGGTAGCGTGATGAGCGTGATAAGCTCCAAGACAGAGAACGCGCCTCAAATCTGTTCAAGGACAAGTTTACGCTCCATCACGCATAGCAGCGTGATGAGCGTGATAATCTCCAAGACAGAGAACGCGCCTCAAATCTGTTCAAGGACAAGTTTACGCTCCATCACCCATGGTAGCGTGATGAGCGTGATAAGCTCTAGGATAGTTAAAGGCAAATTTATTCAAGGACAAGTTTATGCTCCACCACGCACGGCAGCGTGATGAGCGTGATAAGCTCCAGGACAGTTAAAGGCAAAATCCAGAGAAACACGACGGGTTGGCACTTGTTCTCGCAGCACTTAAACAACTGATCTTTACGCACGTCACGTGGCGATGCGTGCTCGTGCGTAGGTCGGAATGCAAGTGCGCGCTCATTACGCTGCGTCACGCACAGTTGCGTGATGAGCGTAAAACAAGCTTGAGCGCGTTGTCATTACACCAAGATTGCACTCATACTTGCAACACAATGCGAATGAGCGCAAACGCAGCTGAGACACACCTATTATGGGCCTGCTCTTCACACGCACAACACGCAAACGAGCGTGTTGTGCGTAGTCGCAGTTCGACTTAAAAGAATCGCGTCAACAGGATCCGCGACATTCGGGCCCACATCATCAAGGTTGCGTATGTCACGGCCTATAAATACCCCGGTTGACACATATACAAAAAGGGGAAGAAATTTGGAGGTTGGCAAGGCGGACAAGTTAACAGAGCACCAGAGCACTTATCACTTTTCGCAGCAGATCAAGAGGACAAGAGCATTTTCTGAACAAGGGAACACTTATCGCCCTGAACAGAGAAGCAAGAGGAACCTCTTGGTAATCACTGCAAACACAATCCTTTAGCAGGAATAGAACACAGCACGCCCAGGCCCTAACAGCAAATCTATCTGAAGCAAAGATGCAGAACGGGGATTGCAGAATCGTCTCGTCTAGCTAGCAGGTTCTATTGGTCAAACGATCGACAGACTTCAGAGCTTGACCATTCTTGCACCTGAGCTTTGGNTAGCTAGCAGGTTCTATTGGTCAAAAGATCGACAGACTTCAGAGCTTGACCATTCTTGCACCTGAGCTTTGGCCTACAAGGTAGATCAGACTTCTATCCAAACAGTTTTCTTGTTGTTTTGTGCTCATCTTTTGTATCCAGTTATTGGGGGTTTTCTCCCATTGTAACGAAATACATATACAAGCATATATCCGATCCGGCATCTTTGATCTTTGCGAATTACACGATTTTTTCTCCCGATTAGCATCTTTTCGGCGTTTTGGCGTTATCCTCGCAGCGGTCCATTTACGTTGTTGTCTTCCCATTTTACGATTGATCTATAATCATCATCATTTTTTTTACTGACTCGTAATTCCCTGTCTGATCGACAAGACCGTTCAGGGCACCGCGGATTCGTTTTTCCAGCTTAGCCCTCGCGTGGATCCGTGGTAAAAACTGTGTACACGGAATTTCGATCGGTATTTCCAGCTGCTGACGTTTTCCATCGTTACAATGGGTCCTATGATGTTCAGTCCCCATCGCTGGAAAGGCCATGTTATCTGTGTCGTATGCAATCCTATGAGGTTTTCGTGACATTGACATGTGTCACAGGTCTTAACCTTCATCAAGCAATCTCTTTCCATGTGTGGCCAGTAGTACCCTAAGCGATGGATTTTTAGGGCCATAGCCCATGGTGCTACGTGGCCACTGCACATTCCCTCGTGAACCTCGCTGACTATGTGCTGTTCTTGGTCTTTGTTAATGTAGGTGAGCAATACACCATCAAAGGAGCATCTACAGAGAGTTCTGTCTCCGATGATGACGTAGTGTCTAGCCCGCTTACGGATTGCGTCTCTCTGTGCGTGCGTTAATATAAATGGTAGCTCACCCTTTAAAAGATAAGATTTAATATGATCGTACCATTCAGGTGTGCTCGTCTCGAGGAGAGAGGAGATTTGCGCCATCTGAATGATAGGGTTTGCGCAGTCTGTAATCAATGCAGGGAAGGTGTTAAACAGGTGTGAAGGCACGTGTAAAGCTAGGGTGGCCAGTGCGTCAGCCAGCGTGTTGTCAGCCCGTGGGACGTGTTGGGCGCCGAAGGTCATAAATCGCCTCAGAAGATCTTTAGCTTGATCACAGTAGGGCTACAAATGTACCGCCTTATAGGCATAGACTCTAGTGATTTGATTTATGACAAGCATCGAATCACCCCTAACTGCCAGGTGTTGAACATCGAGTTCACCTGCAGTTAGTAATCCTCTGAGGAGCCCCTCGTACTCTGCTACATTGTTCGTACAAGGGAAGGTCAGTCAATAAGCGTGTAGACGCACATCCTCAGGCGATAGCATAAGAACAGTGGTCGCACTATCGCCTCTAGCGGTTGAAGCTCCATCGAAGTACAATGTTGCTTCGAGGCCTGTTGAGACAGGGCTTAGACTATGTACATGTTCGTTGGGGAACTCTGGCTCTATAGTCGCGTGATTGTCAATCGGTGAAGTTATTAACTGGTTAGCTATCGCTTGGCCCTTCGTGGATGATTGGCCAATATAGTGCAGATCGAATTCCGCCATGATAGCCTTCCAGCGAGCTATTTTGCTACTCTCGTATAAGCTATGCGTAATGGCTCTAAGGATGTTGTTTTTATAGATGACGTTAACTTGACTACGAAAAAGATAATGCCTACATTTCTTGAGCGTAAAAACTAATGCTAAGCAATTATGCTCAACGTCGTTGTATCTCGTCTCGTACGTGCATAGAGCGTGACTCAGGTAGTAGATGGACATTTCTGATCCATCATCCCTTTTCTGACAAAGCAACGCTGCTATTGCTACGTCCAAAGTTGCGAGGTAAATGAAAAAATGCAAATCCCTTTGTCGTGGGAAAACCATTAGTAGATATTGCAGTTATTTTTTTAAACTATCAAACGCACGCTGGCAATCATCAGTCCATTCAAAATTAACCCCCTTTTTCAGCAAATGTTGCATAGGGTGTAATTTGTCGGTTAACCTCGAAATGAACCGGCGTATAAACTGTAAGCATCCCTGTAACCCGTGTAATTGCTTGAGGTCTGTGGGAGGTGTCAACTCGACAATGGCTTTGACCTTATTAGGATCAACTCGTATTCCGGTTTCCGATACCACAAACCCCAGCATGTATCCGGTTTTGATTCCAAATACGCACTTCTTTAGGTTAAGCCGGAGCTCGTGCGTGGAGCATCTTTTAAGGACTAACTCCAAGTCCTCTGAATCATCTTTCGACTTCAAAGACTTCACAGCTATGTTGTCTACATAGTCATTCAGCCTTCCTAGGAGGTAATCGCTAAAGATGTATGTCATGGCCCGTTGAAACGTCGCTCCGGCATTCTTCAGACTAAAAGGTATCATGGTGTAGCAAAATGTCCCCCAGGGTGTCATGAACATTGTGGTCAGCTGGTGTTCTAGGTTAATGCAAATCTTGTTATAGCCTGAAAAGCCATCCATGAAGGACAGAAGCGCATGCCCAGCTGTTGTATCCACTAGCTGGTCGATACTCGGCAATGGGAAGTTATCCTTGATTGTGGCCTTGTTCAAATCCCGGAAGTCTATGCATATGCGTATGCTCTCGGTCTTCTTCGGCACGACCACAATGTTAGATACCTAGTCTGAATAATCAACTGCGCGGATGAAACCAGCCTGGTATAGCTTGGTGATTTCATCACACACCGCTAGCGCGATCTCTGGTTTGATCTTGCGTGCCTTTTGCCTAACCGCTTTAATTTGTGTGTCGAGGATAATTTTATGCTGGATTAACCTAGGATCTAACCCAGGCATATCCTCGTATGACCATGCAAAGACAGTAATGTTGTCTTGCAGGACCTCTTTTATTACGTTGTGCATTTTCTCATCTAGCAAAGAACTGACTTTGAGTGTTTTAGTCTCACCCCTATGCGTAACGATAGGGACATCACTAAGGGGGTCCTCGATTATGTCCCTAGCTTCCAGGTCTAGCATGCGCGTTGACTGTTCTGGCCATTCTGGGGACATCTCCGATGCAGCTATAGTTACACTTTCTAAAGGGGGGTTAATGTCTACTAGTGTGGAGTCAAACTGTCTAGTTAAGTTCCCATATGGGCCTGTCAAAGTTAGAGGTGCTGAAATTGTGGCGTCCATCCTCCGTCTGTCCTGCAAAATCGGCAAGTGCGTAAATGGTTAGAAGGAAAGTGATGTGATGTCGCCAAACATGGAAGGCTAACTTAATTTTGAATATTCTAGACAAGCTTGTAATCAATGTAACTCGATTACGAGGCGATAAGATGTGGTAGTTTAATGTCATTTCGGACAGTGGAGCGTACGATATCAACCTGAGCTTTGGCCTACAAGGTAGATCAGACTTCTATCCAAATAGTTTTCTTGCTGTTTTGTGCTCATCTTTTGTATCCAGTTATTGGGGGTTTTCTCCCATTGTAACGAAATACATATACAAGCATATATCCGATCCGGCATCTTTGATCTTTGCGAATTACACGATTTTTTCTCCCGATTAGCATCTTTTCGGCGTTTTGGCGTTATCCTCGCAGCGGTCCATTTACGTTGTTGTCTTCCCGTTTTACGATCAATCTATAATCATCATCATTTTTTTTACTGACTCGTAAGTCCCTGTCTAATCGACAAGACCTTTCAGGGCACCGCGGATTCGTTTTTCCAGCTTAGCCCTCGCGTGGATCCGTGGTAAAAACTGTGTACACGGAATTTCGGTCGGTATTTCCAGCTGCCGACATTTTCCATCG
Organism: Gnetum montanum; assembly: GCA_015680685.1. Lineage (NCBI taxonomy): Eukaryota > Viridiplantae > Streptophyta > Gnetopsida > Gnetales > Gnetaceae > Gnetum > Gnetum montanum. The sequence continues at coordinate 11,162 of MNCI01011182.1, forward strand.
TTACAATGGGTCCTATGATGTCCAGTCCCCATCGCTGGAAAGGCCATGTTATCTATGTCGTATGCAATCCTATGAGGTTTGCGTGACGTTGACACGTGTCACAGGTCTTAACCTTCATCAAGCAATCTCTTTCCATGCGTGGCCAGTAGTACCCTAAGCGACGGATTTTTAGGGCCATAGCCCATGGTGCTACGTGGCCACTGCACAGTCCCTCGTGAACCTCGCTGACTATGTGCTATTCTTGGTCTTTGTTAACGTAGGTGAGCAATACACCATTAAAGGAGCATCTACAGAGAGTGCTGTCTCCGATGATGACGTAGTGTCTATACCACTTACGGATTGCGTCTGTCTGTGTGTGCGTTAATATAAATGGTAGCTCACCCTTTAAAAGATAAGATTTAATATGATCGTACCATTCAGGTGTGCTCGCCTCGAGGAGAGAGGAGATTTGCGCCATCTGAATGATAGGGTTTGCGTAGTCTGTAACCAATGCAGGGCAGGTGTTAAACAGGTGTGAAGGCACGTGTAAAGCTAGGGTGGCCAGTGCGTCGGCCAGCGTGTTGTCAGCCCATGGGACGTGTTGGGCGCCGAAGGTCATAAATCGCCTCAGAAGATCTTTAGCCTGATCGCAGTAGGGCTGCAAATGTACCGCCTTGTAGGCATAGACTCTAGTGATTTGATTTATGACAAGCATCGAATCACCCCTAACTGCCAGGTGTTGAACATCGAGTTCACCTGCAGTTAGTAATCCTCTGAGGAGCCCCTCGTACTCTGCTACATTGTTCGTACAAGGGAAGGTCAATCGATAAGCGTGTAGACGCACATCCTCAGGCGATAGCGTAAGAACAGTGGCCACACTGTCGCCTCTAGCAGTTGGAGCTCCATCGAAGTACAATGTTGCTTCGAGGCCTGTTGAGACAGGGCTTAGACTATGTACATGTTCATCGGGGAACTCTGGCTCTATAGTCGCGTTATTGTCAATCGGTGAAGTTATTAACTGGTCAGCTATCGCTTGGCCCTTCGTGGATGATTGGCCAATATAATGCAGATCGAATTCCGCCGTGATAGCCTTCTAGTGAGCTATTTTTCTTCTCTCGTATAAGCTATGCGTAATGGCTCTAAGGATGTTGTTTTTACAGATGACGTTAACTTGACTACAAAAAAGATAATGCCTACATTTCTTGAGCGTAAAAACTAATGCTAAGCAATTATGCTCAACGTCGTTGTATCTCGTCTCGTATGCGCATAGAGCGTGACTCAGGTAGTAGATGGACATTTCTGACCCATCATCCCTTTTCTGACAAAGCAACGTTGCTATTGCTACGTCCAAAGTTGCGAGGTAAATGAAAAAATGCAGATCCCTTTGTGGTCGGAAAACCGTCAGTAGATGTTGCAGTTCTTTTTTTAAACTATCAAACGCACGCTGGCAATCATCAGTCCATTCAAAATTAACCCCCTTTTTCAGCAAATGTTGCATAGGGTGTAATTTGTCGGTTAACCTCGAAATGAACCGGCGTATAAACTGTAAGCATCCCTGTAACCCATGTAATTGCTTGAGGTTTGTGGGAGGTGTCAACTCGACAATGGCTTTGACCTTATTAGGATCAACTCGTATTCCAGTTTCCGATACCACAAACCCCAGCATGTATCCGGTTTTGATTCCAAATACGCACTTCTTTAGGTTAAGCCGGAGCTCGTGCGTGGAGCATCTTTTAAGGACTAACTCCAAGTCCTCTGAATCATCTTTCGACTTCAAAGACTTCACAGCTATGTTGTCTACATAGTCATTCAGCCTTCCTAGGAGGTAATCGCTAAAGATGTATGTCATGGCCCGTTGATACGTCGCTCCGGCATTCTTCAGACTAAAAGGTATCATGGTGTAGCAAAATGTCCCCCAGGGTGTCATGAACATTGTGGTCAGCTGGTGTTCTGGGTTAATGCAAATCTGGTTATAGCCTGAAAAGCCATCCATGAAGGACAGAAGCGCATGCCCAGCTATTGTATCCACTAGCTGGTCGATACTCGGCAATGGGAAGTTATCCTTGATTGTGGCCTTGTTCAAATCCCGGAAGTTTATGCATATGCGTATGCTCTCGGTCTTCTTCGGCACAACCACAATGTTAGATACCCAGTCTGAATAATCAACTGCGTGGATGAAACCAGCCTGGTATAGCTTGGTGATTTCATCACACACCGCTAGCGCGATCTCTGGTTTGATCTTGCGTGCCTTTTGCCTAACAGCTTTAATTTGTGGGTCAAGGATAATTTTATGTTGGATTAACCTAGGATCTAACCTAGGCATATCCTTGTATGACCATGCAAAGACAGTAATGTTGTCTTGCAGGACCTCTTTTATTACGTTGTGCATTTTCTCGTCTAGCAAAGAACTGACTTTGAGTTTTTTAGTCTCACCCCTATGCGTAACGATAGGGACATCACTAAGGGGATCCTCGATTATGTCCCTAGCTTCTAGGTCTAGCGTGCGCGTTGACTGTTCTGGCCATTCTGGGGACATCTCCGATGCAGCTATAGTTACGCTTTCTAAAGGGGGGTTAATGTCTACTAGTGTGGAGTCAAACTGTCTAGTTAAGTTCCCATATGGGCCTGTCAAAGTTAGAGGTGCTGAAATTGTGGCGTCCATCCTCCGTCTGTCCTGCAAAATCGGCAAGTGCGTAAATGGTTAGAAGGCAAGTGATGTGATGTCGCCAAACATGGAAGGCTAACTGAATTTTGAATATTCTAGACAAGCTTGTAATCAATGTAACTCGATTACGAGGCGATAAGATGCGGTAGTTTAATGTCATTTCGGACAGTGGAGCGTACGATATCAACCGAATTAATATATGGATTTTCAGATTCCATTTCAGGAAAGTTCCACTTAAATCTGATATCAAGTCGGTGATCCTCGCGTATAAGTAAGCGATTTTTCGATGAGAACCGGTTGTTGGCTATCGTGAATTTGAATTCGCAAGGAAGAGCAGAAAAAAGGAAGAGCAGAGAGCTAGGGCGTGGAATCTTGTAAAGATTTGCAAGTAGGATGTGAGGAAATTCTACAACTATCGCAATGGCACTGAAGGCTAAGAGCAAGAATGCGAAACTGACCAAAATTGATGAAGTGCAGGCAAATTTGAATCGTGTCTCGCAGGCGCTGATTGATGTTTGCGACCCGACGCCTTTTAACCGGTAGGCAATTCTTCCTGTGCTTACGCTTGTTCTATATGTCTATTTTGTTTTTCTTCAATGTCTTTTGCGTGAATGTGAATGTCAAAATTGCAGACCTCCGGTTAATGCGAGGGTTTTGGTGAGGTTGCGTTCATCGCCATTGTCAGGGACAAACCTTGCGTTGTTGCAAGGGTTTGGGTGATTTCGGCCTAGTTGCGTTTTATGAGTTCTATGTTAGTCGTGAAAATGCAGATGTAGGTGTTAATATAAGTTTTGGATTTTCTATACAGCGTCGCATTGAAGCCCATCCTGATTGTGCTGGACATCATTGGGGTTTTGTGCTGGGTGAACCCTATCGTCCCCAATGTTCCTCCCCCTCACACCAGAGTGTAGGGAAAGGTCATTTGGTTCTAAAAGGGGGCGCTGAAATTTTTGCAGTTTTTACTACGCAACTTCAGCATCATCATCTGGTCCAATGTGGCTAGAGATGTTGCCAGTGCCATTTTAGAGCACCTGTTGGCAGGGTCTTCGCAGGGGATTCTGGCTTACCTGACAGACGGAGCCATCGAGATAGGCTATCCAGAGGACCAAGTGCTCAGTGCCCGGGGTCTGAGGAGCTTACACTGGATCTGGAATATGGCCCATTTCAACTGTTATCACACATACAACACGCTGTTCGTGGCTTGCCATGTGTCAACGTACTTCTAGAACCCACAAGGCATGGTGTACTATGCAGGCGAGTAAGTAGATCTGACTAGCTGTATTGTCTTTATTATGTTACAATGTCTATCTTTATTATGTTACAATGTCTGTTATTGATGTAAAAGGGGGTAAGAGAAGTCTATATGTAAAGTTTAGGTTAAGCTTACGCTGTATGGTACAAGCTTTTTATACGCGACAACCAGTTAATCGGCGATGGCGATACACTGGCCTGGGCCGAAACAACGATAATGGCGTTTACCGCGACTAACAACGTTCGTGCCGGTGTTATCGGGCAAATCGGCTACGAGATGCATGAGTATCACACTCATTATGAGCGCCCTTTCCAGAATTGTTAGGAACTCGGGTGGCTGCACAAGGACTGGACCCTGGATCCGCCCCTCACCGTTGAGGACGTGCAGAGGGAACTCCCACAATTTCCATTGTTGTTTGGCCCCGGTAAGGCTGCCGCATGTTTTAATGTTATGTGCGTAGTTATGAGTTATGAATACTGCAATAATGTTTCTATTTTGACTTGCGTCTTTTACTTGCAGTCAGGGAATCCTGGGAGATTACCCTTACGATTTCCGGCTGCGAGGTGAGGGATGTCCTCTTTTGTTACAGGGACATCAAGGAAGCACAGCGTTGGCTTGGCCACTTGGCGACCCCAGTTGTAGTGATCACCAAGATCTAGGCCACAGGGCTAATGCACCTATTTTTGGCTACAACCCCTGATGTCCCTACCAGCGAGATGATAGCCCTGGTCAACTCCTTCAGCGAGAAGGCGGATCGTTTCAGCACGCACATGCATAACGTGCATGTAAACTTTGATATTAACGCTCAGCTCTTCTCGGACCTGTTTGGCATCCCCTCAAACGGCCTTCCCGTAAAAGTGAAGACCAAGAGGAGAATCAGGGTCGAGGAGTTTCTGAAGGAGTGGGCGAGGATCCCTAAGGAGACCAAGGGGTTTCCTTATGAGAAATTCGAGCTGGGGACCGCCAAGATGCTTTATCCCCTTTTTCGGGCCCGGACCTTCCCCAAAACTCTCTCGCAGGTGAGGTTCTTTTCAGTAGAACAGACACGTATCATGTGAGAGGTTCTAGATGAGGGAGCCCATTTTGATTGGGGGAGCCATCTCGCCAAGGGGTTGCGCAGTGAAATGGTCAAGCTTCGCGAGAAGCTCGAGTCCCGCTTCAATGTGCACCACACCTTTTTCATAGCTGTCCTCCAACGGTTTGCTGAGTATCTGGTCATTCAAAGGAATGGGGTCTAGGTACAGCAAAACAGAGACCAACTATCCAGACCTTGGATTGCCCACATTCTTAGCACTACCCGTGGGCAGGATCCGCCGGAAGGGATCGGAGAGTCGTTGTTTGTAACGACTAAAGGCTTAACGGCACCCCGAGTGCAAGGTCTCGACAGTGTAGGAGGGATAATGCCTACCTACACCGGTGATGCCTCACGGGGGAAGCACCTGGCGGAGGAAATCGTGGAACCCGCAGCTCGGCGGAAGAGGCTCCGCCTAGCTGAGGCCCCTGGGTGCGAGGCAGGCCACACCGTTGGGATCAAGGTGCAGCGGAATAAGCCTCCGCCTGGTAAGTGTGAATGTTCTGTATACGCAATGCTTCATTTAGATAACGATGTAGCATGCAGAGTGTTTGTAACAACGTTTAGGACCAAAGCAACCCAATGGTTCCTAATGCTTCCTGATGCCTCTATCAACACATGGAAAGAATTCAAAAACAAGTTTTTGAATCAATTTGACAAATTTACAAGCCCTGCTATCGCATCAAGCAACTTTACCAGCCTAAGAAAGTTACCGGGGGAAAATGTTAGGGATTATAATCTTAGATTCCTCCATCAACTTACTTATGTGCCAAATGAGATACGACCACAACTAGATGGTATTCTCAACTTCTATCTCTCTACCATCGATCCATTATTTGCTTATGCTATCAAATCTGATCCCAACATAATGGAGATACAAGGTGCAATGTCAAAGGCTGTGGAATTAGAGCAAATAACCCTTATGAACAGCATCCAAACCCAATTTGGGATGATGAGTGTCAGTAACCCGATGCAATCAAACCTGCTCCTACCAAGTTTTCAAACATCTAACGTTATGCCTCAAGTTGTTTCTCCTTTTCAATCAACTCCACCTTTAAGTAATTACTCACAAGGTCCCATGTCCACTTCATTCTTACCATCCAACACTGGTTTGAATGATGACAACTCAAAAGCCTTAATTCAATCCATCATAAACCCAAATGGGACATCAAATTCTGTTGAACCACCAACCCAGACTCAAAATCAGATGACCCAAATACTTAATTCACTTCAAAAACTATCCAACAAAGTAGTTGAGTTAAAGAGAAACAATAGTAAAAACCCTGGACAACCAGGACAACTAAGTGCATCAACCAATGATGATTATTGTCGTCTTCATAATACGAGGCAACATTCTGAAAAGACTTGTCCTCAGTTCATGGCATTATATGGTGATAATAGCCCAGGGAAACAAAATGGAAAGGCCCCTATTATGGTTCTTGATATGCCTCATGAGACAGAAAATGAAGAGGTTTCCCCATTAGAACAAGTCATGGTAGGCGATCCTAACCCACATAACACTCGTTACCGTAAAATCAGTGACATTATGAATCCTACACAATGACAAACTAGAAACAATTTCTATGCACCTCCAAACAAAAGAGTTCCTAGTCAAAACAATGGAAACAATCAATCCGGGCCATCCCAAGTAATTGCCCCGCCACAACCAAAACCCCCATCTGTACTTAGGAGAGTTCCATCTCAACAAGAAGCCAAAGACGAACCTAAGAATTATGATTTGGTTGAAGACTTTAAAAGAGTGAAAGCCAACATTTCTATGTATGACCTTCTACACTTTAACAAAATGAAAGAAGTGATTCGAGACATGGTTCATACACCTATAGCCCAAAGAGAAAAATCCCGAATTCCCGAAAGGCAAGCTCACTTTGCAGAAAGTCCTAACACGTTACCAGTACAAAACATGGATAATTCTATGTCTAGCAAAAAGGATCATCCCCCTTTTCTAACCACTTTGATTATTTTAGGGAGGAATGTCCATAACTGTTTAATGGATTCAGGTGCAACTGTTAGTGTTATGCCTCTTGACATTTGTAACACCTTAGGAGCACAAATGATACCACACACTAAAAACGTAATTCAACTTGATGGATCTAGCGTACCTGTAGTAGGGTTATTAAAAGGAGTAAAAGTACAACTTAATAAATTCCCTACATTTACATGTTATACAGACATCCTAGCAGTTGACATGAAACCCACATATGGTGTGCTCTTATCTAGAACTTTTGGAGCTAAGTTTGGGGGCTTCTTTAGGTCAGATTTCTCGGAATTATTGATCCCTATCAAAGGAAAATCTGAATACATGACTATACCCCAAGAACCCTTCTACAAACAAGTAGTAACAAACTTGGATCAACAAAATCAATCTTTGGAAGATCGAAATGCTAATCTTTATGTTGGGGTTATTGAGGTTGAGTGTAGTGAACATGTTGAAAATGACTATGTAAGTGGAACTACAAAAAGTCCTATCTCTTATGCAGACCCCATCAAATCCTATCAAAGTTCTAGAGAAGGTGAAGAAAACTATGGAGACACCTTACCTTATCAACAACACGATGGATTTTGTCTAAGTGATCCACCACCTTTAGGGGAAGACAAAGATATAAATAAGACCTTACCCCTTAAAACATTTGAAGGTGTGCTAAATTTTAACAATACATCCTTGAAACATTCTCCTAGAAAAGCTATATCCGATGACCCACCAAAACCAAGACCTAGACCTATCATCAAAACTTATATTAAGGAAAAATCTTATAGAAAACAATCAAGCAAGGTAAAAGTAGGTCTTGATTTTCATAATCTTAAGCATCAACAAATTGTTAAGAGACAGTTCAATAAAAAACATCCAGTTAAAAATTTTCAAGTAGGCGATCTAGTCCTTAAGAGAGATAGAGCGTCTGGTCAGACTAGTCCTCAAACTAAGTTTTCACCTATGTGGTTAGGCCCATTCCAAATTGTAGACATCACTGCCCCAAATGTGTTTAAGATTGCTGATTTGCAAGGATATAGGTTGAACAGGAATTTTAATGCATTTCATTTAAAACATTTCTACTCGGGTACCCCACGTGGGCATCTGGTAGATTTTTAGTTGCATGTTTTCTTCCCCTTTTCCATTGTATTTCATATGTATATTATTGCATTTTCATATTTTGCTTTCATTTCCATCATTTCTTTCTTAGCATATTGTTTTAATTATTGTGTTCTTCATATGATTTTAATAATCATTGGTCATTTGAGTCACTTGACGTTGGGTCATCTTAACACCATTGAAAAATAATGCAGGTATGATATAATTTACTATTACTATGATATAATGCTATAAAATCTACTCTATATTTTATACTATAGCTCTTTTCGATTGATTCCAAGGTTTCATTTTATTTGTTATGTTTGATTATGGAGCATTTGATTTATACAAACTTATCATGCTATCATCATGATCATGTGAGTGTAGGATATGCGATGTTGGAGAGTGGTTAGTCATAATTACTAGGTGAACTTGGCAAATTCCATCCTATCCTCTCATAAGCCCAAGCCCTCATGTATGATGATCCATGGCTATCCTGTGAAGAACAGGGTGAAGTGTGTTCATTTCTACTTAAGAACCCTTAGCCACCTAGGAGACCTGCTATGATGCCACCAATCAAAGGCACATACACGAGGGTTGAACTGCGCCATGGGCAAATTTTCCAAAAGGACCATGCTCTTTGGCAGTGCAACTAATCGGCCAGACTCGTGTTGGAATTCCTATGTCAAGAATGAAGTACACCATGAGCAAAGTTTCCTTAAAAATAAAACAAAAAATGATGAGGACCGTGTTCATTGGCAGTGTAATAAGTTCTTGAGTGTGATGGGGTCTGGCAGCAATCCTCACCCTAACCTCCGTTTCCCCCTTTTAAATTTAAGTTTTTCAAAAAGTGAAAAAGTCAAAAAAAAAGGTGAAAAAAGAAAAAAAATAATAACCAAGGAAAAATCTGAAAGTTGTGGCTTACTATGATCTAACGTCTGCTTTTCCTCCTCATTAAGTATTTTATAAGTCATTTGCTAAAAATAGTCTGCATACTTTTACTGTTACCTTGTGAGAATATTGAAAATAAGAGCTTAATTATATATGTATATATATATATACATATATATATAATTACACATATTTATCTATGGATCTTGTTCAAAATACCAATAAATTAGATTTTAATGGTTGTTTGGATGGCCTATGTCAGTGTCTCTTTTGATTATTTGGTTATTTTGATCATCTTTAGAACATTATAGTTTATTTTCAAGTTTGCATTTCTTGTTTCATGCTATTTTTGTTTTTCCCCACCATTTCCATTTTCATTTAAAATTTTCTAGTCCTTGCACATACATGCAATCTATAGTTTGGGGGCTAAGTGTTGAGGCCAGCTTTCACCCACGGTAGGCATGGGGCCTTGTTGAACCAATAAAATTATAAAATTAAAAAAAAATAGATTTTAAAAATAAAATTAATAAAACTAAACTTAGGGTTAGGTTTTTCTGCTTCCTCCGGCAGCTGCTATAAACAGGGAGGGAAGAGCACGTTGGAAGGGGGGAGATGAGTTGCGGGCTTCTCAGGAGAGTGTTGTTGGCTGCTATCTGCGCAGCCCTCTGATCGACTGCCGCCTGCAGCTCCTTCGTCTGTTCTGTCCGTCACCCGCCGTTGTTTCTGTCCGCCACCCGCCGTTGTTTCTTCTTCTTCTATCCAGCCACCATCCGAGCCGCCGTTTGTTGGTCCGCCACCCTCTGCATCGCGTCGCTGTCTACTCCCCCTTGTGCTGTCACCTCGCCGCGTCTGTCTGCTGCCTCTTCTCCTATGCACGTCATTGTTGCTGTTGTCCCTGCTCCTGCCGCCATTGTTCATTTCCTGACGTCGCGCTGCTATTTTGCTAAGTTGCTGCTTTTAATCCAGCTGTTCACTGCTCCCTCTATATCGCTCTCCTGCACTCCTGCCTGCCGCATGGCCCTGCTTTCTGCTGTGTACGCTTGCTGTCCGCCACCTCGCCCCGCCTACCGACCGTCATGCTGCGGCGTCGCTTTTCTGCGCTGCTGCGTCGCCCTTCTGCGCTTCTGTGTTACCGTTGATGCTGTTTCTCCTATGTGGCCTCCTCTGCGCTGCCGTTGCTATCCGCATCGCTGCCTACGTCACCGTTTTCTGACCGTTGCTGTTTTCAAGGTGGTCGCTATTTTCCGTCGCTGTTTTCCGTCCACCACGCTGCTGATTTCTGCCGCTGCTGGTTTCCCGCCACCTACTGCTGCTGGTTTCCCACCGCTGCCGCTGCGCATCCTTCTCCTACAACGGTACGCGTGCTTGCATTTCCAGCGGCTCGAGTGCTGGCATTCCCCTTCCCATGGCTGCACACAGACCCTGCCTAGCTACGACACGCAGATCCTCGCCCTGCTGCTACACTCAGGATGACAATTATTTATGATTTTATAAATTGCACAAACCATTTGAAGTTCCCAAAATATTAAATTAAGTTAAAGTCTTTAAATATTAAATCAAATATAAACTTTTTTTTGATATTTTATTTAAAATATTGTTATTACTATTTTGTCACATTGCCCTTTCCAGCNATTTTATTTAAAATATTGTTATTACTGTTTTGTCACATTGCCCTTTCCAGCTGAGACTATTCCCAGGTTTCCGTACCCATACGGGAGGCGCCCTAGGAAATAGTCTCCTAAAACGAGTTTTCACAGGTGTTCGCATGTCCAAAATTTATGCATCAACAATTCTAACATGTGGGGATGTAAGCAGAAAAAACAATAGGGCAATTCAACCCTGAGACAGGGGCGATGGTACTAAACCGTGGGGAGGGGGCCTCAATTTTGGAAGAAGAGGCCCCAACTATTAATACANCCCCTGAGACAGGGGCGATGGTACTAAACCATGGGGAGGGGGCCTCAATTTTGGAAGAAGAGGCCCCAACTATTAATACACGCCATGTGCAGGCTTCAGTGTGTGAGGCGGCCCCAGCCGCTAGCTGAAGCCACGTACAGACTGGGGAGGAGGCCCCTGCTACTGGAACCAACGACGCACAGACCCAGTGCGTGAAAGAGAAAGAAATACGGAAGATGTCAATGAAGTCGCCACTGTCACCGGCCGAGGTAATGAGTGTGTTAGCATATTTGAAAGAATCTGTTAATAGAGGTAATGTCTAACCTGATTACGCTATAGGGGAAGGAGATGCCTCAACGTCTGCTACTGTTAGCAAAATATGGAGAGACTTCCCCGATAAGTTTGCTTTCATGGAAGGCGTCATCAGCGACATGATCAAGTGTTTGGAATGCATTGAACCTGGCACTAGTAAGTTAACTAAGTTACAACATGATGTCTTGGTGGTAATATGTCATCTGTCTTGATGCTTATTTTTTGTCAGGAGCTCACCTTTGATGGGATCCCGCGGAGCCCATTGACCTAGACACAGCAGAGCCCCCATCTGATGGGGTGGTCGTGCCATGCCACATTTATGAGGAAATGCGTTAATGTGTGTTACGCTTGACATGCTCCGTATGGGAAAGTAGGAATGTCAATGAAGACCTATGGAAGAAGCTACAATAGTCAGAACAGAGGGTTGAATCTTTGACTAAGGAAGTCGAGGACCTGAGGGCGCGATACGAGCTCCTACAGGCTCGAGTGACAGGGAATGAAGACTGGCGTACTGCTGTTATTGATCACTCCCGTTATTGGACAGCCATCAAGAATAGCGTCCAGACCAATCGAGCGTTAGTAGAGCAAAGGATCCAAATTGAGCTCCTCGCTCAGAAAGTCGAGACTGGAGGGACTTCTACGCGGGCGTATAGGAATGGGGGCAGAAAGACAAGGACCATAAGCATGTATACAAAAGGGAAAGCGCTGCCTATAGAAAATGCTACCGTGATTTCACTGTTAAAGCTCAATCCCTGGAGGTCTTCGTGGACACCATCGGAGCGTCCGAAGCTTTCAAGAAGTTTGGGGAGTAGGTGACAGTAACTGCATCTCCAGAGAGAGCAATGGTCTTCCCTGGGAATCAAGCTTCAATCCCTACTTTCTTCCCAGATCCTCCCTCTTGGAGTAGCGTGGAGAAAGGGAAGGTGAAAGCAGGGGTGGCTTCGGGCGAGGATGTGTGGCAAGACCTGACAGACGACGAGATCATGCAGCGTTTGTGGGCCGATTTGGACAAGCTTCCCTTTGCTGCGGAAGTCGGGTCGTCTCGGGTAAGTTTACGCATGGCTTAGCCAAAAAATTTTCTGACTAGCATTGCCTATTCTAATTTTTATGTTATTTGGGTTTTAGGTACCGGAAGAAGGTAGAGAAAGTATGCTAGCTGAGGGACTGGGAGAGGAAACAGTGGAAGTAGAGGTGGAACACAACGATGAAGAGTGTCTTCCTGTGGAGCCAGTATTAGAACGAGAGCCTCATGAAGAGGCAATCTTTCATGAAGGGATAATTCCCAGAAACGATGGCCCACTGGAGGACGACCCTTTGGGGGGGGATTCAGAGTTCAAAGATACCAGTGATAGTGGCAGTAGGGGAAATGCGTGATTTTGTTGATGTTGAGCGTAATATCATGTTACAAATGACTTGAAAAGACATGTTATAAAACTTGATTGAATGTCAACTACCTATCATATTTTTTTATTTTTATTTTTATAGATTGCGAATGTAATAATAATGGAGTGTAATTCTTAGTTTAAGGTCGTTGCGGGCCGGAAGCGTAAAGTGAAGAAAGCGTGAATTGTGATTGTAGATAACTAGTTTAAGGCCGTTGTGGGCCGATGTATCAGTTTGCGTAATTAGCTACTAGTTTAAGGCCGTTGCGGGCCAACACATGAATTTGCGTAAATTAGATACTAGTTTAAGGCCGTTGCGGGCCAACTGTGTAAATTGTAACAAAATGTAGCCCTAGACACATGCATAAAGGAATGAGGAAGCGTAACTAACGTGCGTACGATAACACATGCAAAAATAAAAATGCAAAGCGTAAACACAGAAGGCAAATGTCGCGTAAAAGCACACTGAAACAAAAGAAGCTATTGGATGATGAGTGTGATAACTTACATGAGTGCACGCAGAAGACCTTCGTTCAACCGTCGATACGCAATTGTCTCCTAGCGGCTTTTATGTTAAATGCTGCGTAAGGGCGAGGAGGTTTGCAGTTCGACTCCTCTACGTTGTCATCCGGAAATGGCAAGTCGGCCCAGGCTAGACCGTCATCATTGTTGTTGTTTTGTTCAAGGGCTTGGAGAGGGGACTGATCATCAGTCGTTTCGATCTCCTAACCCCGTTCTTCTTCAATGTTGTTAACGGTCCTGGGGGTGACCTCATCGCCACGTATGATAACCTCCCCTCTGACGTAAGGTAGGTATATCTCCTGATGTATCGGTGACGAGACCACCCTCAGCTGGGCTAACCATGACCTCCCTAAGATTAAGTTGAAGCCTAGCATCTCCTTGACGACTAAGAATGTGGCTTCCGTCGGGAATTGATTCCCTGCCATAAACTCAATACGCACCGTCCCCTTGACTTGAACCCATGCTTCGTTGAATGATTTCATGTAATCCGTCGTCGTGGGAGTGATCTGGTCGACCAACCCCAACCTATCCACGATGGAATAGGGAACGACATTAGCAGCTGCACCATCGTCCACATGTACCCTCTGGATTCGGTACTAGTCGACCCGAATGGTAATGAACATAGGCTCCATCATTACTTGACCTTTTTCTGGATCATCTTT
>MNCI01011182.1:26738-49813 GCA_015680685.1 Gnetum montanum
GCCCTAGAAAACTGGAATGCAGGAGGTGGTTGGCTAACCGCTGGTGGAGTAGGGATTCCTGCAAGCTGGGGGGCCTGCGAAGACCACCATCTACCAGTCTGAGACGAGGGGTTAACTGCTGCCTGCTGCGTAGCATAATGGTAGGTATATTGAGGAAGCACCTGTGAAAATTGTGCCACGGGTGTGAGTGGAGGCTGTGCACCGTACACCGCAGATGGGTGGTGTTGTGTAGCAGGGTTGACCCCTTGACTTGTTGCAGGGTATTGAGTAAAGGTCTGCTATGGTACGGTTGCAGTATTTTGCTGAGTTGGTGGGGGCGGGAACACTTGCGCTGAACGTGTTATCGGTACAGTGTGAGCTTGTACCTGAGGGATAAAATAGGGCGCGGCCGTTGCCGAGACTACCGCTAGAATACTATTTACCTGGTGAGACAGACCCACCCCCGCGTTATGGTGCGATTGTTGTGCTTGCAACCCAGACGGCTGCGCGTTGGCCTGCGGCAAAACAGGGATTTGCGTCTGCGTAGTTGCGGCTGGGTCAAGAGAGGCTGCCTCTCTGTCGAAAGGGAACACCAGATTTACATGCATGTGGAGCGTCAGAGTATGGAACGAATGTTTCGACTGAGCCGCGAATTCGTCCTCTATCTCTTCCCCATGCTAGGGTTCCACCATAGGCTGTGAAGTTTGGCCTCTGGCCATGACCAACTGCGCGATAAGTTCGTGTTGGTCTTCGGTCAGGGGGATTATGTCGTAGGTGGTTGGCCTAAAATCATAGCCCCCCAGTGAAGCACCTCGAAGTTTCGCTTCGCCTCCAGCTCGGCTTGGCTGAGAGCTAACCTCGCCTGGATCTTGATGCATATGAAATTGTATTCTTCAGGGGTTATAACCGTGAAGATAGGCTCTTTCCCCTGAAGTCTCAATGATCGACACAACGGTCCCTGAGGTCCCGTTGCACCAAGAGCCGGTCCTATGCCCACTGTAGGATTCACAGGCACGACACCCAAATCAGTGGTGACGATGGCGGTTGTGTTTAAGTAAAAGGAATCCATTGATCAATGAAATCAAGAATAACCTGTAATCGGATCTCAAAGAAAAATGGCTGGCAAGCAACAAGTACAAAAAGGATTTCTACCCTGTAGGATTTCAAAGAAATCGTCCTTGCGACCGATCTATACCACATGATTGACCGTAGACTGTCATGGAGGTATTATGTCTATGGCTTAGGGTATGGATCTCTAACAAGGTTACCCGAAATACTCGGATCGGAGCCTGAAGGCCCTCCTTCTAGCGCCAGAAAACTGTAACGACGGAAAACGTCGGCAGCTGGAAATACCAATCGAGATTCCGTGTACACAGTTTTAACCACGGATCCGCATGAGGGCTATGCTGGAAAAAGTGAATCCACGGTGCCCTGAACGGTCTTGTCAATTAGACAGGGACTTACGGGTCAGTAAAACGATGAAGATTACGAATCTTTGCGTGCTGCGACTTGATTCGAGAGATCGTGAAATGGGAGGAAAATAACGTGGATGGATCGCTACGGTGATAACGTCAAACACGCCGAAGAAATACTAACCGAGAGAGAAACATGTAATTTTCAAAGATCTATGTTTCGATTCTAGACAGAATGTATGATTTGTATATCACGTTACAATGGGAGAGACCCCCAACAACTTGATACAAAAATGAGCACAAAACAACAAGGAAACTGCCTAGACAGAAGTTCGATCTACCTCGTAGGCCAAAGCTCAGGTGCAAGGATGGTCAAGCTCTGAAGTTTTCCAATCAACTGTTTCTGACCGACAGAGTCTGCTNTCTATTCTTGCTGAAGGATGATGTTGTCAGAAATTTCCAAAAGGTTGCTCTTTGTTTCTCTGCTCAAGGTGATAAGTGTTTCCTCGCTCAGAAAATGCTCTTGCCCTTTTGATTTCCTGCCAACAAAAGTGATAAATGCTCTGGTGCTCAGAAAAATGCCTCTATTTCTCTGATTTGCCCACCCCTTGTATCTTTGTCAACTGGGGTATTTATAGGCTGTGATGCTTCCGTGAAAAAAGGCGCAACCCTGCTGACGTGGGTCCTGGATACTTTGGTTCCCTTTGACTTGGTCATTTTAAGTCAGACTGTGATTATGCACAACATGCTCGTTTGCGTGTTGCGCGTGTGAGGAGCAGGTACATGTTAAGCGTGTCTTGGCTATATTCAAGCTGTATTACACTAATTCGCGTTGTGTTGCATGTATGAGCGTAATCTGGTGTAAAAGTAATAAGCTCAAAATTGTTTTACGCTCACTACGCAACTGTGCGTGGTGAAGCGTAAATAGTGTGCAAATTACGCTCACTACGCAACCGTGCTTAATGAAGCGTAAATAATGCATGGTTTACGCTCACTACGTAGCTGCGCGTGATGAAGCATAAACAATGTATAACTTACGCTCACTACGCAACTACGCGTAATGAAGCGTAAACAATGTATAACTTGAATGATGACATACACAATGGTACGCACCGCCGCATAACGTGCATAAGGAAAATTTATCCATGTACTGCAAGAAAAAGTGCCAACCTGTCGTGCTTCTCTGAACTCTTCCTTCGACTGTCTTGAAGCTTATTACGCTCATTACGCTGCCGTGCGTAATAGAGCGTAAACCTGTCCTTGAACAAATATGATGCGTGTTCTTGCTCGAATTACGAATCTTTACCTGAGGCTGACTTGTAATTTTCACGTTGTTTCAAGATGCAACGCATTGAGAGACTATTGCCATAGCATGATCCCTTATCAAAATTCTTCTGAGGGAGTTAGCACACATGGGTTTCTTTCTTTGTTATCCTATGACCTCTCACTATAGTGCTTAGAGATGGTCAATTTATGATCGAAGTGATCATAAAGTTGCATGTTATGCCATTTGTCTTAGGCATTTTTCTTTGAGATTTCTTCTCTCCTTTTTTTTGCATTTTTGTGCATTTCCTTTGTCGTACACCTACGTTCACTTGCAAACAACCTGTTGTTGTAGGATAGGTGTTTCGTTCCCAAGATGAGTTGTGTTACATCCATGTGGGGTTTTGACCTACCTACAGATGCTTCCCATGGGGTGAGTTGTGTTACACCCATCATGGACTTGAGGGTTGGGCATGTGGAAGGGCTTTGTACATTGGGAAAGCTTGTAGAGAGGATATGAAAAATTGGAAGTATATAAGGAATGGAGGCTAAAATGGCTACAAAGGATGAGTAGGGAATGTACTCTCAAGTAGCGAGGTTAATCCAAGTAGATACTTCAGAGCAATGTACTGTCTTGGCTTTCATGGCAAAATGCATTTCTGAATAATGCCATCTTAGCTTGTATCTTGCAAACACAATAGATAGAAAAACAGAAAAGAAACCATGAAGTGAAATGAGAGCAAAGTCCTACTTGCTTTAGACATTGTTGGAGTAGCGAGTATTGTTGCTGAGGTGTGTGATGTCCAAAGTAGGAAGGCTAGAATAGATCTTGATGACGATAGGCTAGAAATGATGGCACTGAAGAGACTAGGAGTAGTGGTGATGCAGGTGCTTAGGATTCCTTGCCCAAGGAAAACATCATGTAGTCCAGCTACAAGGTGGGAATCCTAATAGCTAAATGCCTCTTGGACTTGGATGATGATGAGGGCTGGAGGATGGCAACCTTGTGGTTGGGCCATAATAGTGATGAGACTCTAGCAGTAGGTGCTAACAACAAGAGCCATTGCTAGGATGAGTGGTTGTGGTTGTGGTAGCTCCAGAAGGTCAGCAAGATGTCAAACAACATCTCTAGAAGATCAGAAAGATGCCAACGGAAGTGATGCTACATGTGTTCTAGAGGGTTTTTTCTTAGCATTGTGAACTATATTCTAGAACTGCAACGTCCTACCCCATGTTTTCCAAGGTGTTTGAAAGTGTGCACGCTGGCTTGTTCCTAGGGTCATGGATGTGAGCTAGGGGATGTTGCATTGTGAACCCAGTTTAAGGTCTTGGTAGACAATCAGATGTGTTGATTTAAGGTCCCAGTAGACTATGATGTGCTAGCCTAAGGTCCTAGTAGACCGCTATGCTAGTTCAACATCGTAGAGGATGGTGGATGGCTAGTTTAAAGTTGTAGCTAAACATGCTATGGGTGCCAGTTTTACGTCATAGCCCAAGGATGTGTTGTGCTAGTTTATAGTCATAGAAGACTATCTATGCCATTTTTATGTTGTAGTAGACAATGTTCTTACCTTGCTCTGTACCTGATGTGATCCTTTGCGTTACAGGTAGTATGACTTGGGATATAAGTGGTTGACAAGATTTGCAAACTCGTTGCCATCCATATTAGCTAGTTTGAAGGCCCCATTCTCATAGGCTTTCATGACTAAAAAAGGGCCTTCCTAGTTGGCTAAGAATTTGTTTACATGTTCACAAATAGCCTAAAGGACTAGGTCCCCCTTCTTAATTGGCCATTGGTATAAATTGCAGTGGTGCTTTTGCTATTGTTTATCTTGGTACCATTCGATGCGATCAAGTATTCAGGCATGCTCCTCCTCTATGGAGTTAAGGTAAATGATCCTTGACTCATTGTTTTGAGCCTTATCTACTATGCTTGAGAGGATCATCTGAAGTGATGCAACCTACAATTCAAGAAGTAACACTACTTTAAATCTATAAATGAGACTGTACGGAGTCTTACCTATAACTATTCGGCATGTTCTACAGTAAGCCCACAACACGTAGACAATCTGCTCCTACCATTGCCTATTACTACTACTGAGCATCTCTTTGAGAAGGTTGATAATGGCTTTATTTTTTGCCTCTTCTTGACTGTTTGCTTGTGGGTAGTATGACAATGAAAAAGATTGCTTGATGCCAAGGTTGTCGCAAAAGGTTTTGGTTTCCACACTACTAAATTATGGTCCATTGTCTATCACAATAGTCATGCGAGGACTAAACCTTGTTACTATATTATCTAAGATAAAGTGGCAAACTTGTTGAGATGTAGTCTTTCTTAGCAGAATAGCCTCCAACCACTTTGTAAAGTATTCGGTTGTAGTGATAATGAAGCTATGTCCTATGAAAGACTTATGTGTGATGGGTCTTATGATGTCTAGTCCGCAACACTGGAATGGACACATGATCTCTATAGGATGTAGCTCAGTGGGTGACACACATATGAGATTTGCATGGTGTTGACATACATCACACATCCTAACTTTGGCAAGGCAATATCATTCTATGCAAGGCAAGTAGTACCCTAGGCATATGATTTTTTTTTCCATGGCCCTAGGGGCTATGTGTCCCCCACATAATCCATCATGAACTTTCTTAACAATTTTTTGTGCTTCTTCCCCACCAATGCAAGTTAGTCATATCCTATCAAAGGAGCGCTTGCATAACATGTTATCTCCTATGATGACATACTGTCGGGCTCGCTTTTAGATTGCATCCTTTTAAGCATATGTCAAGCTGTTTGGGGACTCACTGTGTTAAAGGTAAGCTTTAATGTTGGCATACCATTCTTGGGTATCTATTGTACTTATAGATGCAATGTGTATTGCTTGAGCAATAGGATTTGTGCTTTCTATTATTAAAGGAAGCAAAGTGGCAAACAAGTGCGATGACACATTCAATGCTAACGTGGCTAGCGCATCAGCTACGGTATTCTCATTATGAGACACATGTTGAACGTATAACGTTGTAAACTATTTTAGTAATCTCTTAGCTAGATCACAATAAGGTTGCAAATGTGAAGCCTTGCAAGAATAGACTTCAATGATTTGATTGACAAATAATTGTGAATCATCCCAGATTGCCAAATGTTGGATCTTTTGCTCTCAGGCTGCTAAGAGGCCTGTAAGGATTCCTTCATACTTAGCTACATTGTTCATACAAAGGAACGTAAAGCGATACAAAAAAGGTCAAATTTTCCTAGAGGGAAACGTAATAACTATGGTAGTGCTTCCACCTCGTGTAGTTAAAGTGTTATCAAAATGTAAAGTCACTTTGAAATCAGAGGATACAGGATTTAGGTTATTGATCTATTCATCTAGGAATTTTGGTTCTATTATTTCTCAATCATTAACGGGTGAAGTTGTGAGCTATGTGGCTATTTCATAACCCTTTATTGATGATTGGGCTACATAATGTAAATTGAATTCCATAGTTATAACTTTCAATCGGGTTATCCTACTACTCTCATACAAGTTGGTTGTGATAGCCCAAAGTATATTTCTCTTGAATATGATGCTAACCTTGCTGCAAAATAGGTAGTGTCTCCACTTTTTTAGTGCAAACACTAGGGTGAGACAATATTTTTCTACCTTATCGTACTTTGCCTCATAAGCTATTAATGCATGGCTTAACTAGTAGACTAGGATTTTGGACCCATCATCTCTTTTTTGACATAGTAATGCAACAATAGATGTGTCTGAAGTGGCAAGGTAGATGTAGAAAGGGTTATCCCTCTATGGTGGGTAAATAGTTGGGAGATGCAAAAGCTCTTTCTTTAGGTTATTAAAGGCTTGTTGACATTGATCTGTCCACTTGAAGTTGATCCCCTCTTTAAGTAGGTGTTGCATGGGGTGTAGCTTGTCTATCAACTTCGCGATAACCCTCCTAATAAACTGTACTCTACCTTGCAACCTATGTAGCTCTTTAAGGGTTTTAGGTAGTGCTAAGTTGATGATGACCGTCACTTTATTGTGGTCCACTTGTATTCTTGTTTCCGATACTACAAAACCTAGCATGCATCCAGCTTTAACTTCAAAAACACATTTCTTAGGGTTGAGGTGTAGTTCATGCCTATGACAATGTTGGAGGACTATGTTGAGATTTTTGGGATGATCAATAGCTTTCTTAGACTTGACTACTATGTCATCAACCTAATCGTTTAGTCTCTCCAAGACGTAGTTGCTAAAAACATATGTTATGGCTCGTTGATAAGTTGCTCCAGCATTTTTGAGTCCAAAGGGCATCATCGTTTAACAAAAGGTTCCACAAGGGGTCATGAAAGTGGTTGACAACTAATGATCTAGGTTTATATGAATCTAGTTATAGCCTGAGAACCCATCCATGAAGTATAGTAAGGCATGACCAGCTGTAGTATCTATAAGTTGATTGATACTTGGTAATGGAAAATCATCTTTAATCATTGCTTTGTTCAAGTCTCAAAAGTCTATACAAATTCATATACCTCTTGTTTTCTTAGAAACTACAATGATGTTCGATACCCATTTCGAGTAATCGATTGCTTGGATGAAACTAGCTTGATAATGCTTGGTGATTTCATTGCGTACGACTAGTGCAATGTCCGGTTTGATTTTACAAACTTTTTGCTTGACTGCCTTGACACGTGGATCTAGGATGATGCTATGTTGTATGAGTCGTAGGTCTAGACCTGACATGTCATCATATCTATCTTCAAATGGATTTTGATTATAAGGATTGGTACCAACTTTCTACTTTCTTAATGAGTGTTCTGGGAAAAAAATTTAACTTCTACCAATAATTTTCAATGTTCTTAAAGGCATGGCCATCATGGTATGCTTGAAGATGATGCTTTGGATTTGGATGTCGTCACCTTCAAATTTGGGAATGTTATTCATGTCTAGTCGTTTGATGTGACTATCCCTTATGTGTCTGGTAGGGATATGCATTTACTCTCATATATTAATTATACTATAAGTGGCTAGTAGGTGTTCTTTATGATCTTCATGTTTGTAGGTTTTATTGTAGTTGTGATCCCTCTATTACTCATAGTGTCATTCTCTTTTTTCATGCCTTATCCTATCTCTTCTTTATTCATAGTTATCTTCTTCATCAATAGGATATCTTCTTTGATGTACATGTCTCTCATGATCCCTTTGTCTTTCCTTGTCATAGCCTCTTGGTCTTTGTTCCCTCTTATTACATTCCAACGATTATGAGGAGGAAGAGGAAGTAGTTATAGAATAGTATTAGCTTCATGATTCATTTTCTTGTCATTCTATGGAAGCTCTAGGTCTTGGGCTCCTACTATGTTTGGAGTCTTTTGCATCTCTTCTAGGTGGTTCCACAAGGGCCCACTATAATAGTATTTTAATAGGTTCCTCTAGAATGATAGGCATCTATGAATGGGATTAATGGGTTTGGTGGAGTTTTTTCATTTGAAATGTATCATCATTTATTTCTTCTAAGACAACATGGTGAACTACTTTCTTTCCTTTCTTGTTCTCATTCTTGTCTCCATGGTAACATTGTTTCTTACTTGTGCTTCTATAGGTTGATATGGCCTGGTCATGTGTTTAGTAACATGGTATCCTTCTTGTGCATAGCCAAGGTTACACCTTATTAAGGTTGCTTGCAGCATTGATGGTGCCAAATGTTCAAGAGGCAAAAGAACATTACCCTACAAATGTCTCCACCTTAGCTATTCATCCTACTAGAAGATAAATGTGAAATTAAGATAGTATGAATTTGTATGAGTATATGAAATTTTGGTTTGCATGGGTGCACTCCAATCTTCTTCATTATATTCCTTGTCATGACTATTATGAGCTTCTCTGGCAAGTGGTGACTTTTCCTAAAGTATAGAAGCCATATTATATTTTTGATGCTTTCGTGTGTACGTGTGTGTTAAAATGTTTGATTTATGTATGAAACATGAACTTTGTGATTCTTAATACAATGAACTCTATAAAATCAACTACTAAGTAAACATTAACACATCCTTGGCAAAAACACCAATGATGAGAAATTGGGTATTCTAACACTCTATCATATAAGTCATGAGCATTCACATGTAGCCAAATCATAATTTGTGGATGGACAATGTGACTATGCTAAAAGTTAATAATTGGTTCATGATCATTGTCTTCCCACTTCAAGTTAGTGAAGTGCAAGTGTATGGTTTAACTTTAAGTGAGGCATATGATATCTTGATGTTTTGGGATCATTTGACTACTAAATGCTTCTATAATAAAAGATGAGAATAAAATCTAGAACTAGAAAATAACAAAAACATAAATCTATTCTATCTTATGGTGATGAGTAGTCATTACGAACTTGTCATACACGTCTTGGGCTCATGTAATCATTACCGTGATTAACAAGTGTTATGCTACTAGGCAAACTAAGTAATAATACTATTGAGATTACTAAATGATTACACTTATATGCTCAAAATTAGTTGTACTTATTTTTCCTTACTAATGAACGTGAAAAAGTAAAGTACTTAAAAATGTAAAGGACTAAGCTAAAGTAAGCATGAAAATTAAACTAAGTAATGAAAATGGCTAAGCAGAAAATAAAGAACTAAGAACTAAGTGTAATGCTACAACGGTGGCTAACAATCTCGATCTTTACTTTCATTCATGAACTATTCCTAAGTACAATCCACTCAAATAAATATTTTGTACAATTGTTCAACACCACATTGTGGGCATTGACTCTATTGCTAAGTGTAAACTACGAAAACAAACTACAAGAGTTTCCCTAAAATTGTAATGAAAGTTTCTTCATTCAACATGACCAAGTATTGGTATTTATAGGGATGAACAGGACCCACTACATTGCATCAACGATGATGTATGAAAGGTTGCAATGTCATGGATATGATATCATAGATGCAACATTGTAGATATGATATTGTAGCTTGTCCAAAATAGGTTTTATCAGCTGTTGTTATAAGTGTTTTATGTTTATGCCTCTTGTATTTGTTCGAGGTTGAGGAATAACAAAATGTTTAGAAATAAAGCATTTAATTTAATAAATATGTTACAAGTATTTTCTTAAAAAATATGGTTATATTAAGTTTAAGTATATTGAAAGAGCGTTAGATGATATTTTGACTTTAAAATATTTTTGAAATTCCAAGTTTGATCACACCTATCCCCTAGGACCACAAGTTAGTTTTTACACCATAGCTCCTTTCAATATTTGGAAATTATTTATTATTTATTATCATTTGAAATGATGGTAATGTGCTTATTTCTAATATTCAAGTTTAAAAGATGGTAGTCCTAATGATTTCGGTGGCTAATAGTGAGGTGGTCTTTTCTCAATTTGAAATGTGGGTTCCACTCTAGCACAATTCTTGAGTAGGAAGATGTTCTTGAGCTGGATGATGAAAGTGATTCAGGTTGGGCATAGCATGGGAGATGTTGGTATAAGCTAGTTCTAGCTACTCAAAGAGGTTAGGCTTTCACATATTGAATCTACTCGAATTTTTTCTCAGATATTAAGTACCTAGTTTGTTTTAATTTAGAATAAAAAACTAACTTTAATAATTTGAAAAAGGAAATGTTTGGCGAATCATCAACCAAGCCTCTAAGGATCTAGCAAGATTAGCATTAACAATAAAATAAGGTGTTATCCTAATAGGAAGACTCTTGATTTAAAAACTCCAAATTTAAAAACTAAAGCACAATGACCATTGGTCCCCCAACTCTACAAGACCATGTAAATGAGCATTGTAGGAAGATGGTGGAAAATGTTCAAATCCTTGCTATTTCTAATAAATGGCATTGATGTTTTAACTTATAGATGCTTTACTTATTAAATTTTAGAAAAATGGTGAAAGCATTCCAATTATCCCGATGACACTAAGCACCCTTTTTTTTTTTTTTTGCTTTTTATTCAGAGAAAAACATTAACAAGTTTAATTTGTTATTAAATTTTAAAAGAATGGTTGAAGGTGCTCAAATTATCCCTATGCTACTAAGTACTTTTCTATTATTCAGGAAAAAATGACAACTTTAATTTATTATTAAATTTCAGAAAAATGGTTCAAGATGCTACTAACTAGCTCTTTTTCTTTTTATTTATAAAGAAACCTCTGCAAAATTTTTCTTTTTATTTATAAAGAAACCTCTGCAAATTTAATAATTCCAAAGAGGAAATACTTAACGTGGCTTCCATGAAACAGGGAAGCAGATTTTGGGTTCTCGGTTTTACAAAATAAAACGCTAAACTGAAATGGTAGTCTATCTGCTCTCACATTCAAATACATCGGTCGTAACAATATATGCTCAGAATTATTTTAAAGTATAGAGGTTCTATACATTGAAGATATTCTAGGAAACAAGCTGTGCTAAAAAATTTAATCCTTCTCATCCGTGTCCCTGAAAGAGTCATTTCCATTATTACTTTACAGGCCATTCATGAAATTGGACACTGTTGCACTATGAAACCATAAGCCCAGCTATTTCTTCTGCCATAAGCCTGCTCACCATCTTCCTTTCGTATAAAAAGTTGACGGACTTATGATCAATTTGTGGTGTGGTGTGTTTAGCAGGAATCAAGGCTCAGGTGCTTCCTCGTAGGCGCTGTCATCTAAAAGACTTAGATATTCATATTTCCTTGCCAAAAGCTGATAAATGAGAAGATTCAAGGCACTCAAAACAGCCAAGAACCAGTAAAAATAATTCAAATGCCCATTATTCAAATTATCTGAGATCCAGCAACTGCTTTTTTGGTTATGGCAGCTTAATTTCTCAACTAGAGAAATGGTCACCCCACTCAGAATGCTGCCAATGCCCAGCACACTCGAATAGATGGCAATTCCTAGGCTCTTGATCTTGTCAGGCATTTCATCGTAGAAGAATTCCTGCATCCCCACTATTGTAAAAACATCCGCTATTCCAAACAACACATACTGTGGAAGAAGAAGAAATGCACTCAAGGGGATGACTGCATTAGGCATATCAGTAAGGTGGTGTTGCTGTGCTGTTTCGATTCTCTTCATCTCAACTAATGCAGAAACTACCATTGAAATCACAGATATGAACATGCCCATCCCAATCCTTTGCAACATAGTTATGCCTCTTTCCAATCCTGTTATTCTCCTGGCTACTGGAGCGAAGATCTTGTCATAGGCTGGTATAAGAATTAGAACTGAAAAGGAAATGAAGCAGTGTAAGCTAGCAGGAGGGATTTCAAAGGAGGATCCAATTCTCCTATCCATGGTGCTTCCCTGCTTTGTGAAGAGTGTGGTTGATTGGGAAAATACAACCCCAAATGTCAGACATGATGCCCATATTGGGAAAAGACACAGCACTGCTTTCACTTCCTCCACTTGCTCTAATGTGCACAGCCTCCAATTGAAGCTTGATGTGCATTCATTGTCCAACTTATCTGGGATTGTTGCCTTCAGCAAAAATCTAGAAATAAAACCAACTAAGAAATGTCAGGATATGCATTCTTCCTCACATTATGCATACCTTTATCATATTATGATACAGAGCTTTAATGCTTGCCCTGCCAAGCCGGTATTAATATCATATTATGATGATACAGAGCTTTAATGCTTGTCCTGCCAAGCGGGTATTACGGTGGAAGGTCGGTGAATGAACAAAAGTTTAACCTCTTCTCCATCCTAGATGTTAAGAAACAAGCATGCAACCCTTATATTATATTAGGTATACGACGGCATTTAGTTATTTAATGTATTTTCTGGTTATTTTTAAATTTAGAATTTGCATGGGAGTCCAGGGTTTTGTGGGTTATTGTTCTGCTTGAAGGGTTAATATTACAAGGATATAGGAAACCAGGTTTTGTCAAACTGTTAAAGTAACATTGCCCACGAATTCCAAAGATTCTCAAGGTGAATCAAAGTACGCTGTAGCCACTACTAACAAGGATAGGATATGAGAAGATATCTGAAAAGTGAACTATTAAAATAAAGAGCAAAGTTGAAGCTAAAATTAGCCCTCTATGAAAGAGGAAGAGTTTATATTAATTGCTAAATTGAAATATAGGGAACAAAAATAAAGGGGTAAACCTGTGAAAGTGATAGGAAAAGGGATTTGCTTTTCGAATTTTTTTTTTTTCTAAGGCAAAAGTGTAGATCTGGACAGAATTGTGATTTCATCAAAGTCAATTTTGAGATAGCATGAGCTCAACCAAGAAAGCAGTGTAAATAATATTACCACTTCCAATCAAGCTACTTACTTAAATTTGTTAGCACGAACATGGTGGTTGTCTCTGAATGCATTGCTTGAGGCTGATTTGTAATTGAGGGAAATAGCCCACTTATGATACAGTGCCACAAAGACGTGCAGTATCCTGGTTAAGGGACTCCCACCTGGTGGTTTATGTCTGTAAAATCTGGTTCCACCCACAAAAATGCAGAGGGCAACTGCCATAACAATGGCAGGAATCCCAAATCCGAAAACCCATCCCATATTGTCCTGTATATACATCAGCACAGTGACCCCAAATACTGTACCTATGGAAATCCCAAAAAACCACCAGTTGAAGAATGAGCTCTTCTGAAACTTTTCTTTGGCATCCCAAATGTCAAACTGATCTGCACCAAAAGCTTGCAGACAAGGCTTCTGTGCTCCCTGCCCTAAAGCAACCAAGTACAAGGCAGCATAGAAAAAAACAATCTTGAATGCTAAGGCTTCTGGGCAAACAACAGCATCACTGGAACATGCAAGTGGCCTTAGGGATGTTAAGGCTGCTGACAGTGTTACTAATCCTAATCCCTGCAAAAATCAGGAAACATTTTAAAAGATCCAACATAAAAAATCAGGAATCTCATTGCTCATCCCAAGTGGGTCCAAGCGAGTCAAAGGATAACCTTTTTCAAGTGACTATACCGAAGCAAGAATCCAGGTGCTCTCATAAACAAGCACTTTACCATGACAATAACTGATTAAATAATTACAAAAATAATAAAGTAGTTTTGTTTACTAACCAGCAGGTACACAAGTGAAGCCCATAAAATGGTCCAGTAGCGCCCTAGATATGAATCTGCAATAAATGCCCCTAGAAAGGGCAAAAGTCCTGCAATCCCAGACCAAATGTTAACATTTGTGGTGGCAGCAGCCGTTCTTTCATGCATAACCTCTGTTAGATATGTGACCAGGTTACCAGAAATCCCAGCATATGCCAGCCTTTCTGCTATTTCGACTCCTGCTCCAGCAAAAATTCAACAGTAATAAGCTTTTTGACTCACATGAATGAGTATTGTTTTAAATTCATTAAAATTCTCTAATCTGATTACCAATTATGAAACTGGAAGCCTTCCATGCTCCGGTTCCAGCTCTTGCTACAGGTTCCCCACCAAGATTCACTGAACTATCTGCTACTAGAGCCATTCTGTAGACTTTGCTGCTGATTACCAGGTAAAAAAGGCTACCTTGATTAGCAATGAATCACAGCATGCCATGAACAAAGCAAACTATTTAACTTATGAGAACCAAGAGAAGAGTCAACAAGAAAGCTCACAAACAGGCAACTCAGAGATCCAAAATCAAGAACAGATTCAGCGAACCTGTCTCACAAACCCTAAGCAGGAACTACTTGCAGGATTTTCATAATCATTAGTGGCTGGGTCCACCGATACTTAAATATTTTACTGAAAGAAGAAATTTGGATCCAGTATCTTCTGCAGCACAATTTTTGGTCAATACTCTTTTGGTAGGGTGGACCTGTCGGTGCAAAGGTGTCTAACAGGAATCAGCTACGAGTCCTCTTAAGCCAGACAAGTCAAAAATTGGATTCGTCCTAGCAAATAGGATTATTTCCGTGTAAAGTTTTCTTTGTAAGAGAACTACATTGAAGCATCCAAGATTCATTTTATTTCGTAAGGGTGACCACGGGAATTTCTGTGGTCCACGTATTTGGTGGAAAACTAACAATGGTCCCACGGTCCTACAAGGATAGCACTGATGGTGATGGTGTTTATGTAGTGCATTGAACCGACCTGGGTAGCATCAATAAGAATAGAGAGGTTTGCTGGTAATTTGAAACCGTCATTTTGGAGAAAACGAAGTCTAACTATCTAACAGGTTGTTGGAGGTCGGTGTCACCGGAAACACAACAAAGGCAACAACGATACTCGAGCTCAACAGAAACGCTTACAGGAAAACTCTCCCAACCTTTACTCTCAAAGGAATACGTTACAACACGTACATGAGGTATTTAAAGGCATGGGCAAACCCAACAGTGCTCCCCTCACGCATCTATCCCAACTACCTTCCATTAGTGATACCAAGCACGCACACTACCTCTATTTGAATTTAGAAGTAGTCCCATCACGCATCCGTCGCACCTACCCTCAGGCGCACACGCTACTTCTATTTGAATTTAGAAGTAGTCGCATCGCGTTACAATTGGATGACCCCAACTGTAGCCCAACTTGCATGCATCTATTCCAGGCTCCCCCTGGTGGTGGTACTGAAAGTCTTTCCCCACACCAGTTGTGGATTAATTGTAGCTCACGTATGCCTGCAGATGAACCTGCGATTGCGACAGTTCAAGACGTTGTGACAGTAGGTATACCTATTAGTTTCTTTTTATAGTTTATTCAAGTGGTTAGCTCATTGTTTTGTTAAGAAAGATGTTATCTGGAGTCAAGATGTTGCTTAACCTCACGTGAAGAATCTATACCATCACCTACAACATATTTGAGTTAACATTGTTCTTGTTAGATAAGGACAGGTTTGCCTTATGAGCTATCTATTTGGACTAATCAATACTCTTAGAGTATAAGCAAAAACATTCATATAAGTTTTTTTCTTTTTCTTTGGCATTTTTATTTCCATTTGATTATTTTTATTGTTGACAATACATTGAATTTTCATGTCTTCAAGTTCACAATGTTTTTTCTATCCTTACCTTCAATATGTTTTTTCTTCTCCTTAGCATCATTTCTCTTAAGCAGAAAAAGGATAAGTAGTAAACAACTATCCTTCATGATGACAAAAGTTGCAAAAATTAAAGAGATTATAATATGTAATTGGTTGGATATAAGTTTTGTTTGCTTGCAATATTAATTTTTTTCAGAATTAAGAAGATTATTTCAACCATTTTAAAAAAAGTCCTCATAAGAATCAAATGATGTGGAAATAGATTCCACTAAGAAGTCTAACAATCTACTGCTCAACTCCTTGAAAAATCAATAGAAGATTAAATATCTTGACAAAACATAGAACTTTAATCGACATTGCATTTTTATTTATAAACAATATTATATCTAAGATGCATTACATCATTGAAGCATTACTTAGCTCAACAAGTAGTTACATTGCATTGCATCAACCTAAAACTAACTACAAGACTACCACTATTACAAGAAGCATCAACACATGACAATGTAGTTTAAAGAAGTAGTTTATTAATTGCACATTTTCATTTTTAGGATTTCTAAGAAGCCGCCTACCTTGAGGCATGGGTAATTGTTTTCACATTTTAACCATTTGATGGAGCAGACTTATTATCTCAGAAATGGATGAAGATGCTTTGCTTTATGTGATATCAATCAAGGGAGATGCTTTATGTTATATCAATCAAATGAAATATACTGTAAATGAAAGAATTTCTAACTCCCCGTATGAGGCAGCATGGAGTGTACATTGTAGTAATTACAAAGAGTGCATGGAGGCACCTTCCTAGATTCAAGTTCCTAAGGAAGAAAGATTTTAAAAGAGGAAACAGGTCATCCTGATCAAGAGGAAATGTTGAATTTCAATTAGCAGGTTTTATGAAGGCTGATGCACATTCTTTTGGGAAAAAATCAAGAATTCACAGATCTTCTATTTCATCCAACAGGACTAGACACTTCCACAACATTCCAGATTGTGAAATGTCTTCAGCAGTTTGCACATTACATGGATGCAACAACGGATGAGGTTATGAATTGGATAATGCCTATCAACCCGCAAATATAACTTCAGTGCCCTTCTTACCGTGATGAGAGAGGTAACTAGCCATAGGCATTGATGCTTGGTGGAATTGGTGGAATTAATGACAGTTTGGATGACGCAAAATGACTGATTCTGGGATAGTTGTATTTATCCCCCATTGTCATGGCAATGAAAAAATGGCAGCTTGTGGGAAACTTGGAAATCCATTGTCTTGGTGAGGAGTTGCATGAGCCCAAGCAGAGCCTCGTGCTCGTCCACGAAGTTGCTGGGTAACAGCGCTGCAGTGCCGCTGTGTACATGCCACATTGGGAATCCACGCCCATCCAGCGACAGGTAGTTACAGGACATTTGAGCACAGCGAGTTTAGTCACTGTGTACAAAGGGGCAAAGGTTCCAAAGGTTCCAATGTAGAGTAGTCTATGTTAAAAATAGAAAAAAATAGAAATTAGGAAGGAAAAAAAGGTTCCAATGTAGAGTATATGTTAAAAATAGAAAAAAATCAAAATCAAAAAGGAAAAAAGAAAAAAACTTATCATGGGACACTTCAATGCCCCATATGAATTAAACACTTGTTAGTTATCTATGGTAGTTATAATTAATTACCTTGGTGGTTGTAGTTATAATTAATTACGTTGGTGGTTGTAACTATCAAAAAAAGAACAGTTGGCAAATATGGTTATAACTTTATTGCAAAGTGTTTCCTCATGTTAATTTATCTTGCTTACATGTTAGAGATCTCACACAAATCTTCTTCTTTTTTTCTTTTCTCTTTCTAAAACCTATTGAATCTTGCTCTATTTCTAGTTTTCTTGTGGAATTTTCTTTGTTGGAGAAATTAGGTGTAGATTGGCAGAATTGTGCTCAAATGTTTTTGTGAAATTTTATTCATTATAAGTAATGTACTATAAGGACTATATAAACTAAGTGATTTAACAAAATAGGAACCTTCAACAACTCATAGTATTTAACAAAGCTAAATTTCTTTCATGATAGCCAAATATAGCGTCATACACAACCCCCATCATTTCAACATTCACAACAACAAACACATACTCATGTTTAGTTCATTTCATAACCACTGAGTCTATTTGGAGGTTTCTAGTCTTTGATGTTACTAGAGACTAGCAAGCACATAAACCCTATTTGAATAACACATTCATTTCCCATGACCCTAAAGTCATGAGATCAGAGGCCCACAACATTGATAGTCCTAAACAGTCAACAACAGAAACATGTCTTCCCAGTGGAAACCCTAGAAATTATATTCTATGCATTTATTATGTTTTTACTATGTTAACCTTACCAGAGGACTACCTTCAAGCATGGGTAACATGTCTTTCTATTGACATGATAAGGTAGCACTCATTTTAGACATTCTTCTATTTTTCATTAGAACTCAAGTAAATAATACAAATTAATAATAGGATAAAACTTATAATAGTAGCCTTAGAGAATCCACAAATCCCCTTGACGTCACACATGTTTCATTCCCACTTGGTTCTTCATTTTTCTATCTAGGCATAATGATCATAAGTTTATTTAATATTTATTATGAAAAAAATATCATTATGGCCATGGTAAGAATCTTTTATTATTAGAAATGAGTGGATGGATGATGTCGTCTCACTTTATATAGAATCGTTCCTTCCATGATTTGATAGTATAGAGTAATTTTTACATTATTAGGATTACATCTTGATTTATTCCATTGGACTTTATTGAAAAAATTGACAAAAATATGTACAAGAAAGATGATGAAAAATCGTAGAAAAATTGATAAGAATAGTAAAAGATGATAAGAATGCAAAAATATACAAAGAATTTAAAAAGTATCAAAGAATAGAAAATTATTAATTAATGAGTGGTGAGGTACCCCTACACTCAACCATATGAATACAAGTATTACACACACAATCCGGTCGAACTCCGCAGACAGACTAGTTGTGGCATTTGGACAGTTAGCCTTAGCTTGTAGTTCGCTATCTTCCCACCTAGACTAGTAGTAGTTTTGTCACATATGGTTTTGTCTAGAGTGAGGTATGTACTGGCCTAAATCGTCGGTGTAAGGTTGGAAGGAAATAGACACTCAAAGATTTTCGGGCAGACATAGCCGACCCTGCCTTCGCTTGAGGGCAAGTTGGAAAAGTGAACAAATGTAGAGTGCCTTGGATGGTCTACACACAAATCAACCAAGAACTTCCTCGAGTATAAACTATGGCTTACGTTGGGGTTATCGTAACTGATGTCTTAAAACATGAAAAGTGCACATAAAATGTAAACAGAATATATGCAGTGTACTGCAAATGGAACATAAATAGGAACGTAAGCAAAATGTAAGCAGAACGTAAATAGAACATAAAATAGAGTAAATAGAAACAATGGTTGGCAAAACAAACTGTATTATATTGCTTAGAAAAGATGTGCACTGGTCAAAGCGTAGTTTCATGTCTGTGGATGACATGTCAAATGCCTAGCCCTAGAGTGATGTGACATGGTAATGTGATGATGTGATGAGTGCTTGGATGCAAGGAGTTGGGTGTGCCAAGCGCCCAGGCTCTGTATCTTCTCAAAATTGCCAATGTCTCCAATTACCAACCTTGGTTCATGTGAATTCAAAGGGTATTTATAGGGCTGGACCGGCCTTGAGTGTGAAATTGTAGAATGGGATCAACAATTGGGATTTAATAGGAAAATAGATCAAGTGACACGTGTCCAATGGACAGTTGTGCTTGGGTTGGATGCATGTTGGTGAGAGTTGGATGTATGTCGGCAAGCTGCATTCTTAACTAGATACATTGCACTTTACAACTCGTGGGTTACTCAAGGCCATGAAAGTACATTTAATTTAGACTATGAGGGCCTATCATGCCCACAAATGGGGATTTACGATGAAATGTACAACAAAGAAAATTTGAACTGGCTCACTTGGCCATGGATTGAGTGTTGTAGAAGGTCGAGATGTTGATTTGAGGCTGTTCGAGGCATCATTTTTTAACTAGGACTTCCAATGTGAGTTGATGTGCCTTCAGAGTCAAGCTGAGCTTTAGTGTGAGTTGATTTATGGTCACACTACACTCATGCCTAGCATGTGTCTAGTGTCGTCCAATGTCATTCAGCGTCCCATGTGCCTAGCATCCAGTGTGTGGATGCTACACTCACGCCCAACATGACCTCTAGCGTGAGCGAGGAAAACTTGACCTTTTGACATCATTTTTTGAATTTTGAAGCCTAGATTTGCTTGAATGTGTTTAACTTTGAAATCTGGAATCTTGAGCTTAAATTTGAGTGGTTTTGAGTAGGTCATGCTGGCTATTTTGGGTAGGTCATGATGCAGCATGACTACAGTGTAACTTGCAATGTCACTTACAAATGTCCATGAAAACTTGTAATTTTTGACTTAAAATCTAGAGATTCTAGAAGCTAAGGTCAGAGGTTGCAGATGTTGAGCTTGAGGATGCCTAAGCATGTTCGAAATCAAGTCATTCTGAGTTCATTTGGAGGTTGTTTGAAGTTGTGAAAATTGATCATGCTAGAGGTCATACTACAACATGACCACAATATCCAGCTTGCATGCATTCCAAGTCAGCATGAATGCCATGCCTTAGTTAAATTTTGTCTTTGAAACTTTGAAAGGGCTTAAGTATTTTCTATTTCAAAGTGCTAAGCCAAAATTAGTGGTGTTTCATTGGCCCCTCTTTGTTGACATCTGGAGGAATTCACTCGAGAGGTGTCGACAAAGAACTGCAAAACACCATAAACAAACTAATATCAAACATTATCCATCAGCCCTTGGTTAGATGTCATCACTTCATTTTTAAAAGTACATGGGATTGAGGGAATGTGGTTCAAGATGCAAGGGATTGGTTGTAATTGGGTAAGTCAAAAGTTGATCAATGGTTATGATCGCTGCTAGGATCGTTGGAGAGAAATGCTCTCACATGAATGAGCACTGTCTTTGGTCCTTCTCAATAGACTTGGAGCCAAGACATAGGAGGTGCGTTCTTTGGAGAAACTGGACTCTTATAGAGTGTTTACAGGGCCCGTTGTAAACAGCCAAAGCCACACAATGTTGTGCAACATGGTCTCTTTGAGACATGAGTGTAACTGTTTTTCAAGAGAATTTCCTTCTCACCTAGGGCTTGTATGAGAAGAGCAAACAGTCCATGGTTTATGATGTCAATGGGGTCATGAAAACCTTTTCTGTGCATTTTGCTCTTTGACCTTTTTGTTCGTTTTCCTTATTTGTTTTTGCTTCTTCTTTTCCTTTGATTTTGCTTTATTTTTTCTTTCTTTTTCTTTTATTTTTCTTTTCATGTGCTAAGGTTCAAGCACTTGCATTTTGTGTCATGCATCATATAGTGTATTTTGCGGTGCAATTGCTTGGAGAGTCATAATGTGCAACAATGTATCAAGAATTTTGAGCTGAGTGGAATGTATCCAGGGGTGTAATTAGGACATGATGGGGAGATGGGGAATGTATTTAGGAATTGGGAATGTACTTATGAATGGATTGATTGACCCAATTACATGCATCAAGAAGAATGTGATACTTTGTCATCATGATAAAGTGCATCTATGTACGAACGCCTCAAGCGTATCATCCTGCAAACATAACTCCAAGAAGACAAGAGAAACATAAGTGAATCGGTTAACTAATCATTTTAAACAAGGAGATGGAGACACTATGTGTAATTTTTAAAGGAAACAAAATCATGAACAACGTCAGCTTCATTAGGATCCATGGGATAGATCATGCAACAAGTCTTTGCATTCTTTGTGGGATACTTGCATATGTTCACTGAATTCCTAGTAGTTCATGAGGATAACCACCACATTTTGAGAGACCATTCAAAATTATCCTGTCCATGGATTCGCCACTTATATAGCACCACTAGATCCTAGGACCCGTCAGAAGACATTGAGGAGTCTGCATCGGTTACTAATGGAGGTATGGCTAGCTATTCTCATCATTCTCATCACAGCTTGGGAGTAGAACTGCCTAGGCTACATGCATCTGTTAAAAGAGCTGAATGCTTGATTAGTGAAACTATTGGAAAGTCCAAGGAAAAGGTGAAAACGAAGGAATGTGCAAGGGAATCTGCCTCAGATGTGAGACCCCCAAGGGAAAAGAAGATCCGATTTATATTGCTAGTGGAGGGTAAGTGGTTTGTTTCATTGTTATATATTTGCTTTTTTGGATTTATACTGCTATTGGATGTACTTATGAGTTATATCTAACCTTACAGTTTTGGTGTTATTGTAGAGGAAAGTCTAGAGGAGGAGAGAGAGGTCCTAGCTCTGATACCTGAGGAGGAAGGAAAAGAAAATGAAGACGTAATCAAGGTAGGAGAAATTATTTCTAGATAAGAGTAGGAGGGGACAAGCAATGTGGAAACGAGGTCTGTGGAGGAGGCCTTGGATGCACTTAGGTATTCAAGTGATGAAAGGGATATGCTTGATGATTTCTTTGATAGGTCTTTACAACTTGTTGATCCACCTAGACTAGATAGTGAAGGTATTTTTGGTATGTTCCTATTTAGCTCAATCGAGATTCTATGTCTTTTGATTTTTATGTGTTATCCTTGATTATTTTGACTACTTTGGGGTAGATGCTGAAATTCCTAAGCCACCTATGTCCTAGGAAGCAGCGTCAGGGTCACAGGTTCCAATTCAAGAAGCCTCCCCTGCTCATCCCACATCAACTAACCCATTGAGGCCATGGCTTAAGATGCCTAGAAAAATGGATTTTGTTACGACCATTGTTAATGAGGTTTTCACCCACTTGCAAGAAGCTCATCCTGAACTAGGTGCATGTACATTACATGTGATGAGTG
This sequence comes from Gnetum montanum, assembly GCA_015680685.1. Lineage (NCBI taxonomy): Eukaryota > Viridiplantae > Streptophyta > Gnetopsida > Gnetales > Gnetaceae > Gnetum > Gnetum montanum. The sequence goes on from MNCI01011182.1 coordinate 49,185, forward strand.
GCGAGGTACCCCTACACTCCACCATACGAATATGAGCGTACATGCACGATCCGGTCGAACTCCGCAGACTAAATGCCTTAACGCCAAAAGAAACATTTGGGGTTAATCGTTCGTTGTCTTCCCAGGCTTGCTTGTATGTGTCACGGTGTATGGTTAAGCAAGTCTGAGGTATGTGATTTTTTTGGTATTTTTGGCTTATCTCCTATGCTATCAGAGGAAAGGGTTGAGAAACTAAGCTAACTCTAACTAAAGATCTAAGTCTAAATTAACTAGCGTCAGCATCCGTTCCCACTTGCGAGACACACCCTGAACTATGCAACTGTGGCTTACCAAATGCTAATCGTTACTGGGATCACCACATGTAACGCAAGTGCTAAAACTGGTCGTACTGAGGCACCTATTTAGCCTAAGTGTGATAAGCAGCCGATTCCTTGGCCAGCCGTACACACCCGTGGGTGCTCGTAACTAAGTCGTACTTATCACACGTTCTAGCCTAGCAATGAGTAGTCGATTCCTCAACTAGCCGTACACATTGGACTACCACTCGGATTACCAAGTGCAGAATCCTGGAATACGCTACTAGGTTACCAAGCAGCCAATGCTCGTAATTGAGTCGTACTCATGCGTTG
>MNCI01011182.1:55333-141591 GCA_015680685.1 Gnetum montanum
TGATGAGTGGCGAGGTACCCCTACACTCCACCATACGAATACGAGCGTACACACGCGATCCGGTCGAACTCCGCAGACTAAATGCCTTAACGCCACAAGAAACACTTGGGGTTAATCGTTCGTTGTCTTCCCAGGCTTGCTTGTATGTGTCATGGTGTATGGTTAAGCAATTCTGAGGTATGTGATTTTTTTGGTATTTTCGGCTTATCTCCTATGCTATCAGAGGAAAGGGTTGAGAAACTAAGCTAACTCTAACTAAAGATCTAAGTCTAAATTAATTAGTGTTAGCATTTGTTCCCACTTGCCGGACACACCCTGAACTATGCAACTGTGGCTTACCAAATGCTAATCGTTACTGGGATCACCACACGTAACGCAAGTGCTCTAAGTGGTCGTACTGAGGCACCTATTTAGCCTAAGTGTGATACGCACCCGATTCCTTAGCCATCCGTACACACTCATGGGTGCTCGTAACTAAGTCGTACTTATCACACGTTCTAGCCTAGCAATGAGTAGCCGATTCCTCAACTAGCCGTACACATTGGACTACCACTGGGATTACCAAGCACAAAATCCTGGAATACACTACTGGGTTATCAAGCAGCCAATGCTCGTAATTGAGTTGTACTCATGCGTTGCGTCAAGCGGCCGATTCCTTGATTAGCCGTACACGTCCGTAGACGCTCGTGATCAAGTCGTACTTGAACGCACTAGGAAAGCAGCAAATAAACAACAATAAAACCATGTACTGCAAGGTTTATCCAATCAAGTTTGTCTTTATTGNCCAGAGCTTCACTACTTCTAGCCAGGATTGGAAAATGAAGGAAGTGCCGCCTCTTATTTATAGATATGACGGCGGGACGTGATATCGCGTACGCGATATCGCAGGGAAAGACGCGATATCGCGGCACATGCAAGTCACGTCTCATCAACATGTTATGCCAAGTGTCTGGTTTTACTATGTTTCTTTGTGTTTATTTTTGACCATGCCTAATTTATGTATGTACTTATAGGTGCCAAACTCCAGTGGGATCCTTTTGAAGCTACCCACATTGATGCTCTCCTTGAGTTACCAAGGGATATTGAGCAGGTCCCATGAAAGATCTATGATGTGTTTTCTGGTTATGTCATATAGAATGCCAAGACAGTTTGGACTCTAAGGCGTTCAATTGAGTATCCGTGGGATGAGGTTCACAAACTGAAGGAGACATTAGCAAAAGAGAGAGAGGAGAAAAGGGATCTCCAATCCCATTATGACTTTGTTGCTACTAGGTTATCTGGTGATAGCACCTGGCACTCATCCGAAGTCACCTATGCATGTTATTGGACAATTTTAAATAGTAAAGTGCAGGCTACGTGGGACTTAGAAGAATAGGGAAAAGAGATAGATTTTTTGAACAAGAAATTTCAAGATTGGAAATCCTTTACTGCCAAAGTACAGAAGTGGGGCCAAGACCAAAAGGACCACAACCATTAGTATAAGAAATGGCTAAAGGAGGAGTTAGTTGAATGTCACCAGGTAGAGATGTTCATCGATGGGTTAGGTTTATGGCCTTTTCATGATAGGTTTATCAAGTGCACCAAGGTGGAGGGATCTCCAGAGAGAATGATTACCACTGCCTCTGGGGAGACTGCGACATGCACGTTCTCTCTTGAGCACCCTACTTGGACCCTGGTGGACAAAGGCAAAGCACTCGCTGGTATTGACCTTGGCTTGGAGGAAGATTGGACAAATGTGCCTAAAAGGGAGATTCTACGACATTTGGAGACCAACATGGGATCTTCCTCATTTGTGAGTATTTTATTGTGGCATCTATTTTTTGTTTTTGTATTATTGTTTTCCTAATTTTTCTGTTTATGATTTTCTTTATTACCCTTACCTGTTTTGTTTTGATTTCTATTTTTTGTTTGTAGGGACATGTTAATGATGGAGCTGGCCCTAGTGGAGCAGGGGTGGATGATGAAGAGGATCTTAGGGATCAATCCCATCCATGAGCTTTTAAGCTGTTAAGTGTTTTTGGATCTTTGGATGTTTGATAGAATGTATAAAGATTGATGTAATGATTTTGATTTAATTGTGGTATAAAATGATTGCATTCTTTCATTACTTTCCTATTCCATGTATATATATAAATATTTTTGTTATTTTTCATTTTTTCATTTTTTTTCTTTGTTTTCTTGAGTATATTTCGAAAATGTGCATGCAACTAAAGGTAGCATAAATTTCTAAAATGTAAAGTGGAACATAAGGTAAATATTTGAAAAAGAAGGCAACGATCGTGCATGAATCTAAATTGTAACTTGTAACTTGAAAAAAAATTCAATGTAAAATGATGGGAGTTCATGAATCTGTAACTTGTTGGCTCTAGTTTAAAGCCATTTTGGGCTGGGTACATCAGTTTAAAGTCATAATGGACTATTGCATCTGTTGTTAAAGAAAGAAAGGATTACTAGTTTTATGCCATGGTGGTCCAAAGGAAGTAATGTTTTCAGACAGTTTTAAATAGAATCAGCCATTTTTAACCATGGCTAGTTTAATATCATTGTAGACATTTGTTGGAAGTTTTAGCATCATACCGGATGATTTGTAGTTTAACGTCATTTCAGACATTTCGTAGTTTAACATCATCTTAGACATTTCGTAGTTTAATGTCATTTCAGAAATTTTGTATTTTAACATCATTTTGGACATTTCGTAGTTTAATGTCATTTTAGACATTTCATAGTTTAATGTCATTTCGGACATTTTGTAGTTTAATGTCATTTCGGACATTTCAGACATTTCGTAATTTAACTTTGTTTGTTGAGTTTCTTCTTGATCCTTTGTAGTTTAACATGTGGGGTTGGGCATGTGGGTAAGATTTTATACTCACCTTCCCCTTCATCGGTGATATCAAAGGATAATTCTATCTAAGAGACATTAGTAGGGATAGCGTCTATGTTTGTATTGTCTAGTGTTTCTTCAGTTTCAGTAGGATTGGAAGTTAACGTTGTAGTTATGTTTTGAAGTATGCTCATGGTGCCTTGCTTAGGCTCAACGAATTCAATTTCTAATTCTTGATTCCCTTTAGGGTTTGAGGAAGTAGGTGGTACTATTGCATCCCCATATATGATGATCTCACCACCCTCATAAGGTAGGTGGATCTCCTGATGGATTGGGAAGGATACGGCTTTAAGTTGAGCTAGCCAAGGACATCCTAGGATCATATTCAATCCTAGGATTTCATCAACTACTATGAATTTACCTAATATGGGGCATTGATCCTTGGCTATGAAATCTAAGGTAACCATACCTCTCACTCCAACATGGGAACCAATGAAGTATTTTAGAAAAGAGGTTGTCATGGGCTATAATTGTTCGGTAAGTCCTAGTTTTTCGATGATGGAAAAAGGTATTACATTGGTTGCTGCACCATCATCAACATGCACCCTACGTATCTTGAAATGATTAAGTTGTATCATTATGAATATAGGGGTTGTGGTGACTTCTCCTATTTTCTCATCTAACTTAATGTCGTTGGCATGAAACTCTAGGGATGTCATTTTTGATTCCTGAGCTTGTACAGACAATACCACATGAATGGATGGTTTGTCTGCAGGAAGGTCCTCACTAACAGGGAACAAAGTTAACATACGCACGAGAGCTTCTTGATGTGCTAGTGAAGTCATTAATAGATCATATATTCTTAAAGATGTATTCTTTTGTTTCAAAGCTTGTGTGACCTAGGTCAATGCATTTGCTAGGTCTTTACCATTTGGGGCACCCTTGTCTATAGAGACTTGGTCCATTTTACGTAGCATTCATATTTCTTATGGAGGGGTTTTTACTAAAGATGCTATGTTTAGGACATGGCTCTTGACATTATCCTCATTTTGGTGAATCATACTAGGCTCATTCATGAGTAGGCCCATGCGAATAGCATTTTGTCATGTTGGCTTTCGTGGTCCTAATTTGCCTTGATGGTTTTCCCTTTTCAAACATTCTCTTGTTAGTCTATTGGCAAGATGTTCTTGTAGATGTCACGGAGGAAAGGAGGTGGGTTATGTATTAGGGCATTTTGGCATCCAGATCACAAAGGGAATGGGTCAATTTTCAGATGGTGTGGTTTTGGCTGCAACATAAGGAGGTACACAGATGATGAATGGTTTTGATGGTGTGGGGGATGTGCACATGGTGAAAGGGGTTTGAGGATATGTTGCGGTAGGTGTATTTTCTGAAGGCCTACGAATCACAAAAGGTTTTTGAGAAATATCTTATCTATCTTCCACATGGATAGGATTAATCACATATGGTGCATCATAGGTATTTAGAGGATCCTTGTAGACCCACATGGATTGGTTTTGGGGTATTACTGGGTTTGCTTCTTCGAACACTACTTCACCCCTATCAATCATGTGTTGTATATCCTATTTCAATGTAAAGCAATAATCAGTCCCATGACCACACCATTGGTGATATTCATAAAACCTATCAAACCTAAAGCCTTTTGGAATGGGAGGTTTGTTGGTTGTTGCTAACGATGGATTTTTGGCCAATTTGCAAAATTGATCGTGTCTTTGAGAGGCTATAGAAGACATTTGTTTGTTTTGAATTAGCCTAGCCTTTAGAAGTTGATCAAGCAATTGTGAAGGCTTCATGGGAAATGGTGTGTATTGAGTGTGGTATTTTCTTTCAAAGGTATGGGTGTAACCTATGTTGTTGTTTCTATTTGAAGAATTTTTGGGTGTAGCAGTGGGTGTGGTTCTTTCATAGCTATTTGGGACAACGGGTTGTTTTCCTTTTTGTCCTTGATGACTAGGTCAGGTTTTTTCAGCCACTGCTACTACCGTTGTTTTGGATTTATCTTTCCTTGTGTGTTGGCCGCTAAAGGTTGAGTAGGTTGGGTTATTACTTGTTTGTGTAGCTTATTGTATGTCTTTAATTTGTACAAATACCTGAGTTAAGGTATGGGGTTTTAAGTAGTAAAGCTTCAATTTAATGAAGTCATTTGTAGCTGCCTAAAGAATGGTAAGTAGATATGTTTTAGGAATAGGCTCATGAAGTTCATTCAGGGCTGCACTCCATCTTTGGATAAATTTCTGTTCTGGCTCTAAAGGTTCTTGTTTCATTTGAATCAATCTATCTAACATGGCTTCAGGCTTCAGATTGTATTTGAAATGGGTGACAAACTGGTGCAACAAATCTTCTAGAGAAGATATGGAGCTATGGGGTAAGGCTGAATACCAATCTAAGGCTTTTCTAGTTAGGGACATAGCAAACACATGTAGAATTACATGGGGCCATGCTTAAAGCAAAAGACTTTTGATTCAAAATGTCACTAGGTGGGCATTTGGATCTCCCTTTCCATTATACTTGGTCAACTGAGGTAATGAGACTCCATTTGGAAAGGTTAAGGATGAGATTGAGGGGTCAATTGGGTCATCTTAATAGAAATATAGTACCTTTAATTCCTCATTGTTCAAATTTTTAAGGCATTTTAATTCTTCTTCCAATGAGTGCATCATATTTTGTGTGTCTACCCATTCTTGGGCAGTAGGCAAACCAAAGGTTTGGGTTGATGGTAATTGATAATGACACAATGGTGGCATTATTTTTGGAAAAATAGGTTGCTGGATAATTGTTTGTTGTGGTGGGATGGCATTCGGGGCTGAGATCACAAGATGTGGTACATTGTAGTGAGTAGATAGGTTTTTCTGAATAGCTGGTGGGACCCACTATCCATTCACCAGTTGTGAAGTGATTGTTGGTGCTTGTTGGATTTGCACTTGAGGTATGTAATGAATGGACATGGAAGCGGGTATGACTGATGGTAGTCCAATCACTTGAGGTTGAAAATTCGTTCCTGCATTAGTCTAAGGAGAAAGCTGTTGGGATTCTATTTGTAATAGTATGATGGAAGTAGATGCATTAGTTTGAACGTTGGACTTGGAGAAGATGGGAATGGGAATGGATACTTCCCATAAGGAAGCTAGTGGCGGAAATGTTATCTCTTCTAGGAAAGGTTGAAGTAGTGTGTTTGTATGGGCATGGGGGCTAACAATATGGTATGAATCCCCATGTTTAGATTGGGCTGCGAAATCATCTTCCTCATCTGCACCTTGAGGCTCCATTGGAGGTAGCTGTAGGGCTTGGCTTCTAGCCATGAGAAGTTGGGATATGAGTCTATGATGGTGTTCAAAGAGTGGGATTATGTCAAATGCTGAAGTAATGAATTTTCATCCTCCTTTGTGGATAAGTTTATAGTATCGTTTTGCTTCCCTTTCCGTACGATCAATAGGTAGGTTGGCTTAGATTTTGACACAGATGAAGTTATACTCTTTAGGTGTAAGAGTCACATAAGTAGGGCCTTTACCATATAGCCTAAGTGACTAGTGCATAGGACCTTTAGGGTTTACCTATTCAATGACTATTATGGATTCCATGGCAGTCACAGGGTTCAAGGTTTTAGCCCCAAAGTCTAAGATTGACAATGTTATTGGGCTGATTTTGGAGGATTCCATGATGAATGTGAGTAGATAGGGCTAGATGAGCTAGACTGCAAGCAACTGCAGCATGACATAAGCTTAGTGTGACCAACAAGGAGCAAGCTTAGTGTGAGCAATAGGGAACAAGCTCAACATCACCAATAGGGAGCAAGCTCAGCATGACCAACAATGAGCAAGCTCAGTGTGACCAACAAGGAGCAAGCTCAGCGTGACTGACAAGGACATGAGACTCATAGGGATAAGATGAAAAAGTTTTGATAGGTAGAATGATCAACATTTTAACAAACAACAAGCAAGTAGGCCCTCCTTCTAGCACTAATTTACTATACTAGCCTAAATTGTCGATGTAAGGTTGGAAGAAAATAGACACTAAAAGACCATCGGGTAGACACAGCCAACCCTGCCTTCGGTTGAGGGCAAGCTAGAAAAGGAAACAAAGGTAGAGTGCCTTGAATGGTTTGCATGCAAATCAACCAAGGACTTCCTCGAGTGTAAACTATGGCTTGCGCTGGGGTTATCATAACTAATGTCTTAAAATATGAAAAGTGCACATAAAATGTAAACAGAAATATAGGTAGTGTACTACAAATGGAATGTAAATAGGAACGTAAGCAGAATCTAAGAAAAATGTAAATAGAACATAAAATAGAGTAAACAAAAACAATGGTTGGTAAAATGAACTATATTATATTGCTTAGAAAAGATGTGCACTAATCAAAGCATAGTTGCACATGAGCAGATGGCAAGTCAAATGCCTAGTCCAAGGTGGCATGATGTGGTAATGTGATAATGTGATGAGTGCTTGGATGTGACAAGTCAGGTGTGTTGAGCACCCAAGTTCTTTATCTTCTCAGAATTACCAATGTCTCTAATTGCCAAACCTAGTTCATGTGAATTGACAGGGTATTTATAGGGCTGGGCCAACCTTGTGTGTGGAATTCCAAAATGGGATAAATGATTGGGATTTAACAGGAAAACGGATCAAGTGACACGTGTCCAATGGATAGTTGTTCTCAGGTTGGATGCATGTTGGAGAGAGTTGGATGTATATCAGCAAGTAGCATTCTTGACCAGATACATTGCACTTTTCAACTCATGTGTTACTCAAGCATGTGAAAGCGCATTTAATTTAGACCATGAGGGCCTATCATGCCCACAAATGGGAATTTACGATGAAATGTACAATAAAGAAAATTTGACCCAGCTTGCTTGACCATGGATTAAGTGCTGCAAGAGGATGAGATCTTCATTTGAGGTTGTTCAAGGCATCTCTGTTTGACTAGGGCTTCCAACGTGAGTTGATGTACCTTCAGAGTCGAGTTGAGCTTTAGTGTGAGTTGATTTATGGTCATGATGTACTCATGCCGAGCATGACCTCTAGCATGTGTCTACTATCATCCAACGTCATCCAGCGTCCAGCATGTGGACGCTGGACTCACATCCAACATGACCTCTAGCATGAGCAAGGAAAACTTGATCTTTTGAAATCATTTTTTGAACTCTGAAATCTAGAATCTTGAGCTTGGATTTGAGTGGTTTTAAGTAGATCATGTTGTGGTCACGTTGCAGCATGACTACAACGTAACCTGTAGTGTCACCTGAAAACTTCCATGAAAACTTACAATTTTTTACTTAAAATATGGAGATTCTGGAAGTTGAGGTCGAAGGTTACTGATGTTGATCCCGAGGATGCCTGAGCATGTTCAAAATCAAGTCATTTCAAATTGGTTTGAAGGTTGTTTGAAGTTGTGAAATTTGGTCACACTGGAGATCATGCTGTAGCATGACCATAGCGTCTAGTTTGTGTGCATTCCAAGTTAGCATGAATGCCATGACTTAGCCAAATTTTATCTTTGAAACTTTGAAAGGGCTTGAGTCATTTCCATTTCAAAGTGCTAAGCCAAAATTAGTGGTGTTTCAAGGTGTATGATGTGTTCTAACCTAATGCTACTCCTGAAGGCAATGGAAAGTAATAATTACTCAGCTAAGAGACAAAGGCTAAGAAAAGATCTAAACTAGCCTAAGTGTGATGAGCAGCCATTCCTTGATTATCCGTACACATTTTGGACTTCGTGCATGACTACCACTGGGATTACCAAGCCTAGATCCTAGGTATGCTACTAGGTTACCAAGTAGTCACACTTAAATGCTCGTAATCAAGTAAAACTCATTCTGTGTTTAAGAGGAGTATAAGGATGAGAGGAGATTAACTAGGAAAATAGTAAATAACAATTAAATAAATAATTAAGCTAAGTGGCTACTGCAATGATGAAGTAATCTTGATCTTTATTTCCAGTCATGTGTGTGTCCAAGAACATCACACTCAAATAAGGATGCCACATTGTGGGCATACATGGAGAAAAAAACGGAGAGAAAGAAAATAAAAAAATTAAACTAAAAATAAACTTACTTATTCCTAACTCATCTATCTACCTATTATTTATAGATGAGGAGACAGGTAGCGATATCACATATCCGATATCGCGGTTGGGCATGCGATATCACGGTCACCCAATAATGACTCATCATACCCCTACAAATGAATGAAAACTCATCCTCAAGTTACAATGATTACATAGTGGATAGGTATGGGATTATTGAATGGTTAAAATGAGGTTATGCTGCAGTGTGGAATGAAAAACAAATTGAGACACAACACAAAGAATGTGCTACAACTACAAAATTTGATGGAACTCATGTAGTTCCTAGTGGCTGTGGCTCCTCCATAGGTCTGTTATGCTTTTCTTGTGCTCCAAGTCTTGGGATTTGATAGCATTGAAGTATGGCCTTGAGTTTCTCCTTTTGTAAGGCCTTAAGTGCCTTGGCATGTGTGTAAGTTTGCACTTATGCTATAGAGGCATCCCAGTTGTTGCGACTGAAAATCTCAATGGCTAGAAATCACCAAGGGGTCAGTGGTCATGGATAGTCTCAACCCCATATCTGCAAGAGGGTCATGCTAGATGGAACAAATATGGGGCACTCTGAATGGTTTGGTCAATCAGATAGGGACTTAGTTGGTGTCTATATAACCTTTTACAATGTGTTGTTTGAAAACAAATTTTATAACCCGAAATGCTTAAAATTAAAAGAGACAAAAAATAGTATAGAATGTAGTAGTAAGTAGGAAACAAATTAAAATGTAGTTAGATAAATGCATCGCTTTGAAGCTACAACTTTGCTTTGTCAAGATGGATACAGTTAGTTGCACAGTGTGAAGAAGTGTAGAGATCCCAAGAGTAACCAAGACGTGTAGAGCAGAAAGGTTGTGTGCTTGGACATGGACTTAGGGGTTGACAATGCAAAAATTCATCCAAGGTGGTAGAGAAGAGCAGGACAAAATGCCAATGGAGAGTGCTAACTATTTGTAATGTCAAACAGGAAGCTTACAATGCTCGAGGTTGCAGTGCCAAAGGCTGAAAAAAAGGCCTTTTAGCCAACCAGAAGTCTGAAAGTTGAAAAGTACAAAAAAGTAAAAGTCCTTTGAACATTGCTTGCTGGGGTATTTATAGGACCAAGGGCACATGAAAGGGGTAGTTTGAACACCACATGCCTTGGGCCCATGTTGACTTTTCTATGTTTCACGTGCCTACATGACCATTGTCATTATGAGCCTGCCATGTTGTAATTGTGAGCCTGCCATGTTGTAATTGTGAGCCTGCCATGTTGTAATTGTGAGTCTACCATGCCATAATTGCACCGTTAGCATTTGGAGACATGTACCAACTGTGCAATTAGGTGAAATGCATTGATGTTGCATAGTACGGATTGAGGTACGAGTGATTCACTAGGTTGGAAAACTTGTTTCCATCCATGTCTGCTAGCTTGAAGGCTCCATTTTCGAAGGCTTTAATAACCATCTAAGGGCCTTCCTAGTTGGTTGAGAATTTTCTCATGTGCTCAAAGATGGCCTTGAGGATGAGGTTTTCCTTCTGTACTAGCCATCGATGTGGGTCTACATAGTGCTTTTGCTACTGTTTACTCTGGTAGTGCTCTATGCAGTTCAGTGTCTATGCGTGCTTCTCCTCTATTGATTCAAGGTCGATGATCCATGACTCGTTGTTTTGCGCTTCACTCACAACATCAGATAGGATCATCCGGAGTGATGGTACCTACAACTCAAGAGGCAACATAGCTTTAGATCTATATAAAAGGCTATAAAGGATCTTACTTATCATGGTTATGCACATTATTCTGTAGGCCCATAGAATGTAGAGGATTTGCTTGTATCACTGCCTCTTACTATTGCTAAGAATCCACCTTAGCAAGTTGATGATGGACTTATTTGTAGCCTCTACTTATCTATTTTCTTGCGAGTAATACAGGGAGGAGAATGATTTCTTGATGCCTAGATTGTTGCAAAAGGTTCGGGTTTTCATACTACTGAACTATGGCCCATTGTCGCTCACAATATTTATTAGAAGACAAAATCTCATTACGATGTTGTGCAAGATGAAGTGGAAAAATTTTTTAGACGTCATCTTCCTCAAGGGGATTGCTTCCACCCACTTAGTAAAATACTCAATGGTGGTGATAATGAAACTATGCCCTGCGAAGAACTTAGGCATGATAGGTCCTATGAGGCCTACTCTAGGATGAAGTGGCAAAATTGTTGAGATGTCATCTTCCTCAGTGGGATGGCTTCCACCCACTTAGTAAAATACTCAATGGTGGTGATAATGAAACTATGCCCTATGGAGAACTTAGGCATGATAGGTCCTATGAGGTCTAGTCCCCATCATTGGGAAGGCTATGTGATCTACATTGGGTGTAGGTATGTGGGTGAGACATGTATGATATTTGCATATCTCTAGCATGTGTCACATGTCTTGACTTTTGTCAAGTAGTCATGCTCCATGTGTGACCAGTAGTATCCTAGGCATCTAATTTTTGTAGACATAGCACTAGGTGCTATGTGTCTACCACATAGTCCTTCATGCACTTCATTAACTACCATATGCACTTACTTCCCACCCATGCATTCTAGCAATATCCAGTTGTAAGAACATCAACATAGGATGTCATTTCCCATGAGCATATATTACTAGCCACGCTTATGGATTGCATCTCTTTGGGTAGATGTCAATCCACCTAGGGGTTCCCCATGTTGTAGGGAAGCTGTAATGTTGGTATACCACACCTGGGTGTCTGAGGCATAGATAGAGGCGATATGTCCCATCTGAGTGATAGGCTTGGTGCATTCGATGATCGAATTGGGCAAACTTGCAAATGAATGTGGAAGTATGTTTAGTGCTAGGATCTCGTTGCATGGCATGTGTTGAACATCTGTGGTTGCAAATTTCTTAAGTAGGCTTTTTTCTAGGTCACAATAGGGTTGTAGATGCATAGCTTTGCATGCATAGACCTCGGTGATTTGATTCACAACTAGTTATGAATCATTGTAGATTGCCAAGTGTTGTATATGTAGTTAAGAGGCCTCTGAGTAATCCCTCATACTCTGCCATAGTGTTGGTGTAGGGGAACAAAAAATGATAAGTAGATGGATCTGTTTCCCTAGAGGGAAACGTGATGATAGTAGCTGCACTACCTCCTCGTGTGGTTGAGGCACCATCAAAGTGTAAAGTGGCTTCGAGATGCAATGGGATGATGTTGATATTGCTAACATGTTCATCTAGGAATTTGGGGTCTATGGTTGCTTTGTCATCAATGAGTGAGGCTATGAGTTGGGTCGCTACGGCTTGAGCCTTCCTCGATGATTGACTTACATAGTGTAAATCAAATTCTGTGGTTATTTCTTTCCATCAGGCTAAATGGCTACTTTCATATAGGTTGTTAGTGATAGCTTGAAGTATGTTGCTTTTGCAAATGATGTTAGTTGTACTACAGAATAGGTAATTCCTCCACGTTTTTATTACAAACACTAAGGCAATGCAATTCCTCTCCACTTCATTATATTTCTCCTCATGAGCTATTAGTGCGTGCCTTAGATAGTACACTGGTATCTCAGAACCATCATCTCATTTTTGACATAGCAGTGCCACGATGGATGCATTTCAGGTCACAAGGTAGATAAAGAATGGTTTATCCCTCTATGGTAGATGCATAGTTGGGAGGTGTAAAAGCTCCCTCTTTAGGTCGTCGAAGGCCTGTTGACACTAGATTGTCCATTCGAAGTTAACCCCCTTCTTTAGAAGATTTTGCATGGGGTGTAACTTGTCAATTAACCTTGCTATAAACCTTCGAATGAATTGCACCCTACCTTGTGACCCATGTAACTCCTTAAGGTTTGTGAGAGGTGCTAGGCTAATGATGACCTTAACTTTGTCAGGGTCCACCCGTATTTTGACCTTTGATACTACGAACCCTAACATGTGTCTGGTTTTCACCCCAAAGACATACTTCTTAGGATTGAGGCACAAGTCATGTATTTGACAACACTTAAGAACTACCCATAGATCACGTGGGTGATCAACCACCTCCTTGGACTTGACTGCTATATCATCCACATGGTCATTTAATGTTTCTAGGATGTAGTGGCTGAAGATGTAGGTCATGGCTCACTGGTAAGTTGCTCCAACATTTTTGAGCCTGAAAGGCATCATGGTGTAACAGAAGGTATCTCATGGGTTCATGAATATTTTTGTTAACTAATGCTCTGGGTTAATGCAAATTTTGTTGTATCCTAAGAAACCATCCATGAAGGATAGTAGATTATGACCATCCATGGTGTCGATGAGCTAATCAATGCTCAAAAATGGAAAATTGTCTTTGATCATCACCTTCTTCAGATCCCAGAAGTCTATACAGATTCATATTCCTCTTATTTTCTTTGAAACTACAATGATGTTGGACACCCATTCTGACTAGTCAACCACGTAGATGAAACCAGATTGGTATAGCTTGGTGATTTCATCCCTTATGGATAGCGCAATTTTAGGCTTAACTTTGCAAGCCTTCTGCTTGAATGCCTTCATGCATAGTTCTAGGATGATTTTGTGATGTATCAGCCATGGATCTAAACCTGGCATGTCACTATACGACCATGCAAAGACATTGATGTTGTCTTGTAGAATCTTGGACATGTTTTTATGCATCTATGCATCTATGAGGGAGCTAAGTTTTAGCATTTTTACCTCCCCCTTGGATGTGATCATAGGCATCTCGATGAGAGGGTCCTCGGTTACATCCCTAGCCTCTAAGTCTAGGGTTTAGACTAGATGTTTGGGCCATTTTGGGGATGCTTCTAAGGTTGCTATAGTGCTAGCTGTGGTTGACCCTAGTCAATTAGGTCAGGGTTAAATTTTCTCACATGCTTGCCATGTGGACCTACTAATGTTAATGGCGTGGAGAGATCGCGATGGATTTCCATCTTTTTCCCAACCTTCCAAAATAGGATGAAAGCCTGGTCAAGAGGCACCTATTGGTAGTAATCGTTTATAGTGAAAATTTGCAAAATAGTGATGAGATGAAACTAGCGAAGTATGATGATATAAAGATTAAAAGCTTACTAGTTTAAGGTCATGGCTGACCACCAATTCATAAGAGTATGAAGCTTGTTAAAAAAATTCAAACTGCTGACATGAAAACATGAAACTGCTAGAAATTGCGAAACTACCAATGAAAAACTACAAAACTACCAGTTTAACATCATTGTGAACTACAAATGTATAATAGGGTTGAAACTGTTAGTTTAAGGTCTTTTTGGACCTTTAAGGGTGAAACTATGCTAGGATTGCTAGTTTAAGGTCTTTTCTGATTGGTAACGGTGTGATTGCTAAGGTTGCTACTTTAAGGTCTTTTCGGACCCTTGTGTAAATGCACTACTAGTTTTAGGCCATTTTGGGCATTTTCATAAATGCACTTGAATGGTGCATGGGCAGGAAGCAATGGGGTTGCTATGCTAGGCATAGCCACTTCTTGACCCGACGCGAGTTGAGTGAAACATAAGGCCAATAAGTAAATGCACATTGCTAGTTTCAGGCCATTTCGGGCCATTGCATAAATGCACATTTCTAGTTTTAGGTTGTTTTGAGTCATTACATAAATGCATATGGATGGTGCATTGGTAGAAAGTAGTGGGGTTGCTACGCTAGGTGTAGCTACTTCTTGGCCCGATGTCGGTTGAGCGAAACATAAGGCCAAGGCATTTTGCTAAAGCCTTCGTCTACACCGTTGCCCCTCACTTGGAAGGGTAACTCAGCCCATGCATTTTCATTTTGGGGGTTAGCTTGCTAAGCTGAACCTTCTACCAGATGGTTAGTGTAAGCTACTATAGGTGCTTTATTCTTAGAAGTTATAACCTCTACGCCCTATTCCACATCTACGTTGTGGATTGCTTGCATTGCTACCTTGTCACCATGGATCACCACCTCCCTACCTGTGTAAGGTAGGTGGATCTCCTGGTGTATGGATGAGAAGACAATCCTAAGTTGTGCCTAACCATGACCTCCCAAGGATTACATTAAACCTGGGCATTTCCTCAACCATGATGAATGTTGCATTTGTGGGGAGCTGGTCCCCTGCTACGAAGTCTATGTGGACTGTACCCTTCACCATGACCCGCACCCCATTAAATGACCTCACGCATGATGTTGTTGTGCACTTGATCTGGTCAAACAAGCTCCACTTGTCCACCATAGGAAAGGGGATGATGTTCGTGATAGCCCTATCATCAACATTTACCCTTCGGATTCGGTGTTGGTCGACCCAAATTATGATGAAAAGGGGTGTTCTAGTCACCTGACCCCTTTCGAGATCTACCTTAATGATGTCATTGCTGAAAGTTAGTTAATATGGTTCTGGCCCTGTAGGTGCAGAGGAGAGCATGACTAAGTAGATCACTTCCTATTCCACTGACATGTCTTTGTTAACCAAAATCGCTGTCAACATGTAGATTAGAGCCTCATGGTATGGGATGGACGTCATGATTAGATCATACAAGCTCAATGTAGTGTTTTTCTTGTTTTAGAGCTTGCTTGACTTGAGTGAGAGCATCTAAGAGCACTTGGTGGCCCCTCTGTTCAACACTTTCCTCCTCTTCTATTTGTCCCAAAAGATGAATTTCCGGAGGAGGGGCGACTTCGGGTCTAAGTTTAGACCCTTTTTGGCAGGATGGCATAGACTGTGTGGTCATGGCAACGTTCATCTTTGGTGATGAAGGCACGAATGTAGGGGCCAAATACATAGGTTTAGGAATACCTTGGATGGTACTTCCCTTTAACATCTCACCTATGAAGTGAAATTCTCACCTTTTAGGATGAGAAGGCTATTTAGCTATCTTGCGTGGGATGGGGGTTATCAAAGGAGTTAGCCCCCTGATGAAAAATGGAGAAAAAGGTGTTAACGGGTGAGGTAGCATGGTTTTGCTAATAGGTGACATGGATATGGATTCCCATGGAGTGACTCTCAGGGTGAACAACTGTTGTGAGCTTCAATCAGCCGCTGTTGGTGCTAGTGCACTACGTTGAGGCACACAGACCACGAATGGCTGCTCGGGTGGCCTAGGATCACTATCAATATGGATGGAATTGATGAAATTACTAGCATTATTGACATTGAGGGGATATATGTAGACATGCATAGATTGGTTTTCATGGCATAATGGGTTGCTTTTGTCAAGCACTAGTTTTCCCTGGTCGATCAATCTCTAGATTTCATCCTGCAATCCTAGAAAGTAATATGTGTTGTGATAACATTGTTGGTGATAGTCACAAAACCTATCTAGCCTAAAATCCTTAGGAACTAGCGGCTCATTGGATAGGGCCAAAGAGGGGTTCCTAAGGAGCTTGCAGTAGTGTTGATTTCTCCTAATTGCTTCTTCCGACATCTACGTATGTTGTATATACCCTGCTGCTAGTAGCTGCTTCAAAAGGTTTGAAGACTTGAGGGGAAGCAAGGTGTACATTGAGTGATCTTTACACTCAAAGTTTGGTTTGCGTTGTGTGGATGTCTTAGGTAGAAGTAGGGAAGGTTGTAGTATGTGGCCCTACTTAGGTGTAGGGTTAGCTGTAGGTGCAACCGGCTTCTTGGCATTCTTGTTACCATTGTTACTAGGTTTAGACATGGGCTTAGTCACCATAGTAGCCACCGTGGTTGTTGGGGCCTTATCCTTGTCCTTCTTTGTGATGGTGTTTTTATAGGCAATGTAGGCTGGGTCTTTGCCTACCTCAGCCATGTCTTGTATACTCTTAGTTTGAGCAAAATCCTGACTAAGAGTGCAAGAAGTGAGGTACTACAGTTTAAAATTGATGAAGTCATTCACTGTGCCCTTAAAGATGACTAGAAAATGGGCCTCCATGATGGGCTTGCAGATTTATTTAAGGGTTGCACTCTAGTGTTGAATTAACTTTTGGACTGGCTTCAAAGGGTCTTGCTTCACACTCATCAACTAATCTAGCATGGTTTCTGGCTTCAAGTTGTACTTGAATTGTGTCATGAACTAGGTTAGAAGCTCTTCCAAAGTTGAAATAGATAACCATGGTAGCATGCGATACAAATACAGGGCTTTCCTAGCTAGGGACATGGCAAAGAAACAAATAATCATGTGTGTCCATTGTTGCAATAGAAGGGATTCAGATCTAAAGGTAACAATATGTGCATTGGGATCTCCCTCCCCATCATAATTCATGAAGTGTGGGAGGGACATCCTTGGGGGTAACGCTAGCATAGGGATTGCAGGGCTAATAGGGTCATCCTAGTAAAAGTCCATGACTTGTACCATGTCATACCTAGTAGCTTTGAGGCATTCTATTTTCTCAGTAAGGGTCTGGATAAGTTGGAACACTATTCAAACCCTGGGATGTTGTGGATAGTTAGGGAACTATGGAGGCAGCTCCCACTAATGGCATGGTAGGGGTGGCATCGTGATCCATTGGTAGGACCATTGGGATGACCCCCACTAACAATGCTACTTGCATTGTCCACCACCCAGCATGTGGTGTTGTTATGGTAGCAGCCGTTGGTTGGACTATCAGATAGACCGTTTGTGTCACCGATAGCCTAGACCATAGCCACGTATTGGGTTGTACCATTTGTGAGGCTTGATGGGCCTGAGGATGAACATAATGAGACATCTATGATGATTGTGAAATATGTGAAGAAGTGGATGGGGTTCACCATGTGGACAAGCCTAAGCCTACCATGGTGGGTGGAACAGACGTGAACGTAGGAATGGAAACGAAAGTTGCCTATGATTGTGAAGTAGGCACAGTATGAACATGGGGTAGGGTAGCCGTGATTAGTATATGTTGTGCTATAAGAATGGACTGCTACATGGGGTAGGGTAGGAATAGTGGTTGCAAACGAAATAGTTGAGACATGCAAGAAAGGGCATTGAAACACTGTGGGGATGACATGGCTACCCATGGCAGTTGTAATCATGGGTTGTAGAGGCATAGGCATGATCACAAAGGGAGTGGTGATAGACAATGGATTGGCCCAGAAGGACTGGGTAGAAGGGACTATGATGAGGTTGGCTTGACCTCCCCTATCAGACTGAGAATCAACCTCCTCTTGTCCATCCTGGAAGATGTCCTCATGGTTGGACGTTGTATCCTATTGCTTCCTAAGCCTAGCCAAATAGATTAGCTAGTCTAGAAGCCATTGATTCATCTGTGTCAAATGTATGGAAGGGTTAGAAGTGGGAACATATTCCTTCCTATTGTAGTAAGTGAACTCAAAGCTATATTTTTCTTTGAGTTCGTGTACATCCAGGGGAAAATTTGCCTGGACCTTTGCACAAAGGAAGTTGTAATGCTCATGTTGCTAGGCCAGGCCCTTAGATCCCTAGTTTTGGATCCTAAGGTATCGACATGTTTCCAGCATTGGGTTTAGTAGTTTTTCGGCACTAGTAGTGCCTTGAATTGTGATGGGAACTTCAAGGTTGAAGGTGTTAGCAACAGTGTTCAAAAAAGTCATTGTTAAGCTACGTAGTTATGGAAAAAGAATGCAAAAGGAACAAGGAAACCAGAAAGCAAAAAAAAGAAGGCTTTACATCTTGTCGAGTTCCTGTGGAACATTCAAGGTGACTGATCTACATCACACGAGGTGTAAAAAACTATAAAAGGCTGTCACATTTATGCTAGTGCGCAATAGGATACAGAGCACATGCAAGATTACCATAAGACAGGTAAGTTAACTAGCAATCAAAAAGGCTTGATGTCTCACAAGGTCCCTGAGCAACTTTTGAAGCGACTGATCTGTACCACACGATGTGCTCCAAAGCTATAACTTTTCTCTATCAAGATGGATATAGTCAGTTGTATAGTATTGAGAAGTGTAGAGATCCCGAGAGTATCCAAGACATGTAGAGCAGAAAGGCTATGTGCTTGGGCACAGACTTAGGGGTTGACAATGCCAAAATTCTACCAAGGTGGTAGAAAAGAGTAGAACGAAATTGCAATAGAGAGTGCTAACTATTCGAAATGTGAAATAGAAAGCTTACAATGCTTGAGGTTGTAGTGCCAAATGTTGAAAAAAGGCCTTTTAGCCAAGCAAAAGTTTGAAAGTCAAAAATTTTAAAAAAGTAAAAGTCCTTTGAACATTGCTCATTGGGGTATTTATAAGACTAAGGGGATGTGAAAGGGGGATTTGGAAATCATGTGCCTTGGGCCCACATTGACTTGTCTATGCTCCACATGCCTACATGACCATTGGACATGCATGACTATTGTCATTATGAGCCTGCCACACCGTAATTGCATCATCAACATTTGGAGACATGTACTAATGGTGCAATTAGGTGAAATGCATTGATGTCACACAACCACCCATCATGCTTTGCTATGCTTCATAGCATAGCATGTTTAGCATAGCATAGCATCTTATCATGCATTTCACTACATGTGTGTTGCATGTTTGCTACACTATGCTACGCTATGTAGCGTAGTAGTTGGCCTTAGTCACAAAAACCTTTTCCAACCTAAAAAATTTATCTTTTGCATTGAAAAACTTGTGAACTTGCTGATCCTATGCTTTAAGTTACCTTCTATCACCTGCACATAATTTCTATGCGTTGTTACACCATCTAGCTCAGCGTAGCGTAGCAGCAGACATGGTCTGCTACTTTCTAATGGAAGGAAACATTGCCGAAGAACATGAAGTTGGACGAAGGGACCGACCATATAGCTTTTGCTATGCTATGCTATGCTGCATAGCATAGCATAGCATTTATCTTCTACAAACATCTTCTGAGGCTTGCTATGCTACATAGCGAGGCATAGCATAGCATAGCAAACTTCGTGATTTAGAAAACTTGTCAAACAATTTCATGCTTTTTGAGCATTATCCACAGTTCCATGCGTCGATCCTAAATGCATGGTTGACTAGGTGAATTGCTTAAGTGGGTAGGCTGGAGAATCTGTTTAGCCTATTGACACCTAGGATTGAAAAATTGATGATTTGGACAATTTGAAAATTAGACCATCCATCTCCTAAAGAACTACCATGATGTTAAGCAAATTGCAAAGGCCTGGTGAAGCAAGCATGCCTTTGAATTTTTTGGGGTGTTTCACTAGTCAACATTCTCTTTTTCTTCTGCCATCCTTTTATTCTCTATCAAAAATTTATTAAGTTGCTTGGTTTTGAAAGTGTTCAGTTGGTTCTGAGCAACCTTTGGCCCTATATTCGGAAAGTTTAATGCTTCCGAAATGGCTTGAATAGAGAAATCAATATCCACACTACAATTATTAACTATGGTGTCTTCTTCTTTATTGTGCCAAAATTGTTATGTTTCCCCTAAGTACTAGGAACTACTTTCAAAGAGGATAGGCCATAATGGGGATCCTTTGAGGTGATCCCTAACGCCCTCCAAAGAAAAATCTATGAAAGATTCAAAATTTAACTCCACAATCACTACCATGAATGTGGACTTCTCATGAATGGCCTGAACACAATCCTGGGGTAACATGAGATGTTGTCCCTATTTAGTTGTAATAGTCACTCCTCCTTCTGCCTACCTTGATTGTACAGTAGTAGGATCCTCTTGGTGGATGCTAAATTATTGTTCCTCCTACTCTACATGTTGTTTATAAGGAACTTGTCCTTCACCTCTCCTAGGTCATTTGATCATGCCTTAAGCCAAACCTTCCTGTTGTCCATGTTTTGGGACCATCTGCAATCACATGGGGCCAATCATTATTAAAGTTGTTGCCCAAGTTAGGTTATACCTTACTACTTACCTTAATAGATTTACTTTATTTCTGTGTGATGTTAATTATTGGAAGACCATGTCCTCGAAAGATTATAATGTTGAGTCCTCTTTGCTTAGGTGGTTTTCAAATTTAATTTCCTGGTGTAGCTAAGGGGATGAAATTGTTTTTGACACATTTTATTCTTAATTTTACAACTAATTATCATTAAAGATGTCCTTCGGGAGATGACGAATTTCAAAAAATTTATGGGCTATTTGATGTGTACCCCTCCCCCATGACTAAGCTAAACACTCCAGGTTCAAGTAGGTTCAAACGGAATGAAAATCAGAGTACCAGTGAGCAAGTTATGGAAATGAACGCAAGGGATGCACAATCGCAAGTCATAGAGAGGAATTTGATCCCTTGCATGAACAATTGCAAATCATGTTGATTAGCATAGGGGTATCACATATATATATTTTCATCAAAGTTAGGGCACTTAAAGAATGTACCAAGTTTTTAAGATTTTTTTTGAAATTGACGTTGTAAACTTAGGACATTAGGTAATTGTTAAGGTGTTCTAGGGTAATTCAATTAGTTCAAAAGGCATAAATAATTATGATGGTGTGGAATTTATCAATAAGGACCTTGGATGGGAGAAAAAGGCATGTAAAGATTCATAGGAATGTTGGAATTTAGAGGGATAGTAGTAGGGAAAGATTATCATGGGAAATATGCTAAGGTAAGAAATGGTATGTGGAAGATGGACCATGAGTGCAAATTACAGACATTATGCAAGTGGGTCCTCCCCAAAGTAGGTTACAACATTTAATGCCCTTGCGTAAGCACACTTAAAAGTGTCTATGGGCACTCAAAGGGTTAAATGTAATCCACATTGATTCCAAAAAACACAAACATGTAAATATCACTAGAATGAGGTAATAATTCTATGTTATACCAAACATGAGTAACAATTACATGAACAATGAGATGAGATAAACTAGAGAAGGGATTCAAGAGATTGGGACATGATGTAACTTACCTAGGGCACAATGAATCCTGTGTGTAAAGCATGATTAATGTGTCATTAACCCATCATTCCAAGATCAGGACTAAGTCCATTCCTTTGATTAGTGACACCACATTGGTTCATCCCCATGATGAATGAATATGGGAGTACCAAAACAACAAGGTGCATGATCACTTAGCATTTTGTTCAAGGGAGGAGTGATTTTTGTTTTGTGACACTTTTTTTTTTTGAATATTAGATCTAGAGAAGCTACCAACCTTCAAGCATGGGTGCATGTCTTTCCAGTGGAACCTCCTAGAATAGCATTGGATTTTTGAGTGCCCTTTTGATTATTCTTACTCCCATTTTTTGTTAGATCTACAAGGATCTTAGTACAATCACGTTGCATGGCAACTCCCACAAATGTCACCAAAGAGAATCCACAAGTCCCCTTGATGTCACACCCTAATCATTCCCTCTTGATTCATCCTTCTTAATTCTAGGTACAATGAACATAAAATTAATTTTAAGTTTTAAGAATGTCAAGAATATCACTGTACCCTCAAATAGAACCTCTTATCTATAGAATGGACGAGTGGGTGTAATGGGATCACTATCCAAATAATTGATTGCAAAAGACTTGATAACATAGAACACACATCTCAACCAATGAGCCACATGAGTGTTTTATTCATAGTTGAGATTACTTATAAAAAAATGTAAAAAGATAGAAAGATAAAAGGATAAAAAGATAAAAGAAGAAATTGAAAAATGAAAAACTCAAAAACAAAAAGTTATAAAATTTAAAAAAATGAAAAATATTTATTAACCCTACTTGTTACTTAAAATGGGGGATATCCCCCATAACTAAATGGTTGAGCATGGTAAGGATTAATAAATGAAAGATGAGGATCCTTGCATGTTGGAAATATTGGAACTTGGTGACACTTACCCATCGGGGTTCACACACCTGATTATAGTAAACATAGTGGGGCAATTTATATGATGTAGTTCACGGATAATGAGTTGAGCCACTATGACATATGGGACCGTTAGATGGTATGCAAGGATTGGGATGTTGCCTTCCATGACTATGTTCATTGGGTCATATGGTTGTTGGAGTGTTAGTTGGTAGCCCTGATGAAGTGACATGAGACATTAGATTCAAAGATAAGGGTGCACCACAGTGTTGGGCTTGTGTTGTGTTGGAGGATGTAGTGGACTTGGAATTGTGGTGTCCCTTCCTAAGGTCATTTCTAAAGAATGGATGTCTTCGATGTTTGCTAAGGTCTCTCATTGCTATTGGAAACAGTAGCACAAGTAGCGTTCGTGGGTTGTTGCTGTGGTGCTGACACCTTATGAATAGCTGGTGGCAATGTAGAAGTAGGGAAAGGATGAAAATGTTGAAAATTAGGAGGAGTGTAAGCTACAGAAGGGGGTGGTTGTGTTGAGGACATGGGCTAATAGTATTGAGGATAATGATACTGCGGTGAGATAGAGTATGTTGGCCCAGTTGGGGAAATAGGATGTTGAACTGGGTAAGCATTTGGATTTGAATAATATGAAGGGTATCTCCAGTTTAGGGGTGGCTTCCCCCATGACTAGTATTGTTTCCACTATGATTGAACATAGTATCTCTATATGAACTCATGACTAAACGTGTTTCCCCAATGCTCATATAAATGTAACAATAGTGGGCATTGACCCTTAGGGTGATCGTATATGCAAAGGTTGCATTTCTACATATGATTGGCAGTTGAGCTCTTATTTTCCTTATCACTTATTTCTGATTGTCTAATGATATTTTGTCCTATTTATTGGGTTGTCAAAAATCTATCCCTAATAATATCGATACATTCTACACACTTTTTATACATCCATTCCAACATATGATTGATCTTTACCTCAACTTCCTCTAATGATTGTTGTTGTACTGGCAAAGATGGTTCTTTCTCCTTGTGATAGGTTGATTTCTCCTTTTTGTGATTATGGATCCTTTTTAGGTTGAGATTTTGGTCTCGTTGATGTTTTTCAACAGTCTCCCATTTAGCCATTTCTCCTTCCTCTTTTGCTACTTACTTAATAAGCTCTTGGACTTGATGGGTTTGTAGTGTGTATAATTGGCCCTGGGCATATACCCCTAGGGTTTCTCTTGTTGCATCACGAAGCCCATCAATGATATGATACATTAGCCTTTTCTAAGAGAACTCATGGCCTAGACAATTGTTTAATAGTGCATAATATCTTCTAAGGCCATGTTCAAGGGTTCATGTTGTGCTTGTTTCCACCCTTGGATTTGTTTCCTCAAGGCTAACACTCTTGCATAGGTTTGATATCTTTTGTTAAATAACTCTACCATTGTTAACCAACATCATATTGAATTTGGTTTTAATGATCTATACCATACTTTTGCTTAGCCAACGAGCATCATAGGAAAGACATTAAGTTTTTTCCAACCACTATCAATGTTGTTCCATGTTCAGGCATCGTAGAAGGCTTGCAAATGTTGATACAGATCTAATTCATAGCCTCCTAAAAAAGTACGAAATTTGTTTAAATAAAGCTTGGGTAGATGACACTCTTTGTGATGCCTACAGGAGATTCAAATAGCCTTTTGTATTCATCGTCATTGGATAAGTTATGCTTTCATGCATTCGGATGACATTGTTTTTGTTGATGTCTATAAGAAACCCCCACTTCAGGTTGTGTACTCCAATCTTCATTTTCATATAATTCATTGGTCCTCCAATGAATTGCCTCACTAGATGTGGCATTATCATGATCTTGTAGGAGAGGCATTGTTGTGAATTTGTGTGTGAATTTATATGTGACTTTGTTTATATAATTATTTCTTTATAAAAATATATTGTTAATTCCTATACAATGATCTTGTATGATATAGCTAATCTAGATTACTAGCACTGTCCCCAGAAATGGCACCAATGATGAGTGACAAGGTATCCTGACACTCAACCATATCAATACGAATGTTACATGCATGATCCGGTCGAACTCTATAGACAGACTAGTTGTGGCATCCAGACAATTAGCCTTAGGTTGCAGTTCACTTTCTTCCCACTTGAACTAGTATTAGTTTTGTCATGTATGATTTAGTCTAGAGTGAGGTGTATGATGTGTTCTAACCTAATGCTACTCCTGAAGGTAATGGAAAGTAAATATTTCTAAGCTATGAGAGAAAGGTTGAGAGAGGATCTAAACTAGCCTAAGTACAATGAGTAGCCATTCCTTGATTATCTATACATATCTTGGACTTTGTGCATGACTACCACTAAGATTACCAAGCGTGGATCCTAGGTACACTACTTGGTTACCAAGTAGTCACACTTAAATGCTCGTAATCAAGTCGTACTCATTCCACATTTAACAGGAGTTTAAGGGTGAGAAGAGATTAACTAGGAAATTAGTAAATAACAATTAAATATATAATCAATATAAGTGGATGCTGCAATGATGAAGTAATCTCAATCTTTATTTTTAGTCATGTGCATGTCAAAGTAAATCACACTCAAATAAGGATGTCGTACAATTACAATCACCACACCGTAGGCATACACGAAGAGGAAAAGGGAGAGAAAGGAAATAAAACACTTAAACTAAAACTAAACTTACTTATTCCTAACTCATCTATCTACCTCTTATTTATAGATGAGAAGATAGGCTATGATATCATGTATGAAATATTGTGGTTGGGCACACAATATCGTGGTCGCCCAATGATGACTCATCATTAATAAATGGGAAAAGTATAGAAGAATAGAAAAAGTATCAAAGAATATGAAAAAGTAGTAAGAAAAGTAAATATTTAGTGCCTAAGTGTCACACTAGACACCCCCACAACTATTATTAAAAAAAATTAACTAAAAGATGGAATATGTTAATGATGAGAGACGAGGTATCCTTACACTCAAATATATGAATATGAGCATTTCACACATGATCCAGTCGAATTCCAAGGAGTAAGTGCTTATGCGCTCTTGTGGAACAAGGACAAGTTGATTGATCATTGTCTTCCCAAACTTACCTGTATGTCACAATTATATGGTTAAGTAGGCTTGAGACATATGATTTTTATAGCTTTTATGTTTTTATGTCCTATGCTAATAGGGAAAGAGAGAGATAACTAAGTGACTAATTTAACTTAACTACTCATTAACTAAGATCTAACTAATCTTAACACCAGCATCTGTTTCCACTTTCCGTACACATTCTAAACCAGTGCAACACTACTGGGATTACCAAACGCTAACCATTACTGGGTTACCAAGCATTACATGCATGCTTGAAGTAGTTGTTCTTGTGTAATTTAAAGATTTTCTTAATTGATCAAAATGAATTGTTGTGCTAATAATAGAAATGTAAAGTGCATAAAATAAAATAAAATAAAATAAATGCATAAGAAAATAAAATAGAATAAATGTGTAAGAAAACAAATCTCAAGTTCTAAAAGGATGAATCAAAGAGATCATCTTTATTGCCATACAAAAGGTGTGCTCAGGTACACAATGCTCAAATAAAGATTTTTCCACACTTAGACCTTCTGCTATAGGCACTTGGAAAATACTCTAACTTTCAAATAGACTACAAGAGTTTCGCTACTTGACTGTTGAAAGACTTCCTTCCAATTGTGTGCCTAGGCATTGTATTTATAGACTTGAGAGCAACTACTCTAGTAATTAGAGTAGGCACTCTAATAATTAGAATAATTGCTAAATTAACCACTAGAGTAACCACTCTAATAATTAGAATAACAACTAAAGTAACCACTAGAGTAACCACTCTAATAATTAGAGTAACTTCTACAGTAACCACTAGAGTAACCGCTAGAGTAACCACTCTAATAATTAGAGTAACTGCTCTCATCATACACTCACAATTGAATGAAAAATCATCCTCAAGTTCCTTACAAAATATTGGGAAGGTACGGGATTATTGACTAATTAACAGTTGATGGTGGAATGGGATGATAGACTTAACGTGCCCAGTGAATAGATCAATAAGCATATTACAACATTAGTGTTCATGACCATTGTGGTTAAAACTCATACATAAATGACATACAAGCCTTTATTTGGAAGCTTGAAGAGAAAAAGAGAGAGAGAAAGAAGATGGAGGCTGTTTCTACAAATGCCAAGATTGTGCCTTCTATTATTTATCCATAGACATGCCACCAAACTTGCTCCTTTCATAAATACTCTAGTTTCAATCCATCTTGAGTGCTTCCTTCAAGCCTAGTCTATTGTTTGTATGATCACCATCTGCACACACAACATAGTCAAAAATGAGCAAGGATAGATAAACCATAATGCAATTGATACCTTGGCTTGATATAAAGTGCATTAGCTGAGTTGTGGTTATGGTAGAAACTGGTTTGAAGAGTTATCAAAGGTGACTACCCAAGGTGTAGGGGTTAGGTAAATGGTAAAATGGAGAAAATTGAAAAATTTATGCCAAGGCCCCCATGACTAAGAGTGAACCTCTGGTAGCTATAAGATGGAAAAATATGAGGACCAAGAAAGATGGAGAAAATAACAATGGCAACACCAATAAAATGGATGTCATGGATGAGGATGAAACAAGAGATGATTGATTGTAGAAAGTGTTGAAGGAAAGGAACTTAACAATTGCATCAAAAAGGAATGCTAGTGGGTCCTCCCTAAAGAAGGCTCATGCCTTTTATGCCCTAACAAACCCACAAAATAAGAGTTCATAGGCTCTGGGATTGTGATTTGGAAACAAGAGTTAAAAACTTACCGACAAGAATTCACCAAAGAAAAATAATGCATCAACTTAGAACAGACTAATGATAATATTAGCAATGAGGTGGAAAATGGGAAGAAAGATGGAGAGGAGAGAATGGAATGGAATCCCAATAAGAGGGTTGTGTAAAGCAGCTTATGTATTTCATGGTTAAGATGACTGAGTAGAACTTCATCCAAATCCAAACTTAAACAAACCACATTTAGTGACCTCGCATCAATACACTTGGCTAATCCATCCTCTTAAAGCAACAAGAATGCCTTCACAAAGAGTGACCACCATTCCAAGAAGAGTGATATGGACAAGCAGGAAGTGAGAAAAGGCCTTAGTTAGAGGGAACCTTTAGGCATGGTAGACTAATGTAAGAATGGTAGAAAACCCAAAAAATAAGCATCCAAGCACCTAATAGAATGACAAGTACAAATGCATCGAATCCCCTTGAATTCATACCATTTTCATCCTTTGAGTCCTTCTTTGGTTTGAAAAGTACCCAGCCACCAATTTATTAATAAATTTACTTAAAAAAAGAGGATTGGATAGTTCCAAGCCAAAGGAGACCATATATTTGTATGGATGAGTGGACAACATTAACTCATTGCCTATTTTACCAAAAGAATCATACCTTAATATCATCATCATAATTCAAAGGTAAAAACCAAACATTAACAATCAATATGATATAATGCAATCCACCATCATGAGCACTTATTGGATGATGAAGAAATTGTAAAAAACATGAATCAAGAAAAAAAAGAAATAATAAAAACATGAACAATGGTGTAAAACAAAAATAAGAAAAGTTGGAAAAATGTGTAAAAAAATTTCAAAACGAATTGAGGGCTTAGAAAATTTAGCATAGATGGCCATCTCCCCCATGACTGAGTTGGAAGGAGGAGATCTAAAATAGTGAATAAGGTTGTCCATCAATAGAGGTAGCATGTGTACTAACTATCCTAAGCTCATGGAAAGGTTTGGTTTGTTGTATGTTGACCAACAATTTCTTGTCTGGGCTCTCAGGTTTGTATATTGTCATGGCCCCTGAAGGAAATGTTGCATAAATAATATAAGGTCATTCCCATAGTGTTTAAAATTTAGTACATTATGGCACATGTGTAGTATTCTAGTAGAGAACCTTATCTCTCAGTTAATATTTAACTTTCCTAATACTTTGGTCATGACATTGTTTATTGAATTCCTTGTGCAACTCGTTAGATGATAGGGAAGCTAGTTGGTTTTCATCTAGCAAGTTAAGGGTTACTAACCATTGTTTCTATGCTAGATCAACGTCAGGGTTGAGGTCACATGACATGGATAGTATACAGAGCTTAGTTTGAATGGGAATTATTGGTAATTTACTATACACTAACTCATAGGGAGAGTAGCCTGTAGTGAGTTTCCATGTGGAGTGGTATGCCAAAAAATCATTATTTAGTTTAGTGCTCTAGTCTCATCTAAACTTGTTAAAAGTTATTGCCAATATCTTTGTAATCTCCCTGTTGGTGACTTTTACTCGACCATTCACTTGGGGGGTGTGTTGGCGACTGTTTGGGACATGACCACCAACAAATGTCCTCTAACAGGATTTAGGTGCTTGCTACTCTCTAGCAACACCAAGGCCCAAATACCTCCAAATAGACTTAATAGTTAATGTGAGTATGTGTGTGTGTTGTTGCAGTGTGCGGTTGTGAAAAATGAAATGATTGCGTTGTGTGTAAACTATAGATGACTTTTCTTAAGGAGATTCAGCCAACTTTGTTTAAGTACTGTGAGTTGTTGAGAGTTCCTATTTTGTTCAATTGCCTAGTCTATGCAGTTCTTATAATAGCTAATTTTAAAAAATAAAATTTTGCAAAAACATTTGAGCACAACTCTGTGAATCTACTTCTAATTTTCCCTAGAGAAATGGATAGTTCAACAAGAAAACTAGAAATAGAGCAAGATTCAATGGAAATAGACAGAAAAGAAAGCAGATTTGTGTAGACCTCAAATATTTTAACAAGGTAAAATGACATGAGTAAACACTTCACAATAAAGCTATCCCAAATTCAATAACTACGAATTGTTCAAACTCCCAAGGCTCAAATAAGCAATTTCTTCAAGACAATCCTACTATGCTACCAAAAAATTGCTGCGTAAACTATCACGTACGAGACTCCATTTTGGCTAGATAATGGACGTCAACAATTGCATACAAAAGAACCTTCAAAAGACGTGAAAATTTCTGATTGAAATACCATGGAGATTCACTCTAAAGATAAAAAGAAGCTATTCTGGTCTCATCAAAATACAAAATATTTTCTAAACCCTCTTGACTATTGAATCATTCAACAACATGACTACAAGCAGAGGCTCTCTTTCAACAATCCCAATAGCAATTCTTATATGTTGCACAATAATAAAATTCACTACTAAAATGCTCTTAAGGATTTCTAACCCAAGCGCTTCTATGGAAAAATTTTAATAGAAACTTTCAATTGTGCAACAAGAACATTAAGAGCAATCTAAAAATCCCAAAATTACTTGCCAAGGATGATACTATCTAAACCACTAGCTAAACAATTTAAAGAAAATAAAAAATAAAAAACATAACTCACAGGACCATGACAAAGAGGCTGAAATATTTTCTTTAGCAAGTCATCTTACAAGCAATCTTTCACACTTTCTTCTTTACAAATGCTCTTCTCCCAAGACCCAAAGTGTATCTCCTAGTGAGAGTCCAAGTGCTAGCTAGTAGCCTTGCAAAGTGTGATATCAATGTCTTCTCAAAAGTGTTATCCCCCACCCNGATAGGAGGATTTTATGCTAACATTAATATGTAAATATTACAAATACTTTATGGGTAATACAATAATTTTTTAAAAGTAAATTTAAGAGCTCAAAATTATGAGAGCTTCATTTATTTAGATTAAATTAATGGTAAGTCTTCAACGAGGGCTTCATACTATTAGCATATGTGAAATTGCTGAATTAATCACTAGACTATTTAAAATTTTATTTTTGTAGCAATGAATAAAACTGCAACTCTAATTTATTGGTATTGGCCCAAAATATCTCCTGACACTTGTCTTAGTATGCCTTTGTGTCTTTGTTGCCATGTTCAGTGGACTGGTATGATGATAACGAATGCATCGACGTTGGGCACGGCTACTGTTTTGGATTGCAAGTTCCAGCAGTGAACGAAATTTGTGATTTCCACTTGAATTTTTTTTTGAAATGCATTCCTAGGGAAAGCCCAAGCCTGCTTGGCAAGGTTGCAGCTGAATAATCCCTACAACAATGTATTTTAAGTCATGGTGATGGGTTGGATTCATGGTGGATTATTTTCCAAAAATGTTTTGAGCCATGGAAGGCTTCTTTTTGAGACACTGGTCATAGGCAAGGGTATTGTAAGTTGAGAAATGACCCTGCAACTTCCAGAGAATCCTTTGTGTAGTGCACACCTTGTGGGCCTTATAGAGAACGTCCATGATGGCGTTGAAGGCATGCAGATCCGAAATAGCATATCAATGCTAAAAACCTAAAGCTGAAGGTGTCGTTGCTTGAATTAAAGAACTGATACCATGAAGCTCTAATCAGAGACAACAACCATAGGAGCTCCTCCTATTGTGGGAAAGTTTTACGATGAGGGTTTGGGCCGTTGCGCTAACCGAAATCCATGTTGTTACTTCCAACAAGTTGAAAAGGTGCAGCACCGCGGGGCCGTCGTTCCAGAGAGATTTTATGGCTTTTTCCACTGTTAACAAGCCTCTTCTTATGTTCTTGAGGATCACTTCATTTTTTTTCTTCCTCTACTTTTCATTGTAGATTGGCACCTACAACAGTTTTAAGCGTCTGAACCAGGGTTGCAATTAGAATTTGAGTTAGAATGCATTTCCAATGGAGAAAATTCAAAATGCAGGCTTGCATCGTTATTGATTTACAAAATAATCTCTGTGTTTTATCATTCTCTGACACTCTAGTTTCAATGTTTCCACTTCACCCTTCAAAGATTAAAACTCACATCTTTCTCCATTTCCTTTGCTCTCACCCTTTGTATCCTTTGAAGCTCTGCCTCAACAAATTGACGTTTCTCCATATTCAAATTTTTTTTGCTATTTTCAATTAACTATTCCTTCAAACCTTATCATCACCTCTTTGAGAGACTAAAAAGATGCTTTGGTATTTATTTCAACTTTGTTTAAAATCACAGTATATCTTTTTTAAAAAAATATTTTTTTTAGACTATTGTGTCTAACAATTGATTTAACATGATTGTTCCTATTATTCTTTGTTTTCCACACCAGTATGTCATTTTGGGTTACCCCTAGATCCCATACCAATGGTATGAAATAACACATTTACACTCTCCCACTCTTACAATAATGTTTAAGATGAGTCTTACTATTCCATGAAATGGCCAAATGTGCCAACAGGGTGGTATGGTGTAGTCAATTTATGCTCAACCCCTAAGTGTTGCATTAATTTCCAAAAAGTTGCACCTGTGAAGTCATTACCATTATTTGAAATAAGTGCACGAGGCACACCAAACTCTTTTATGATTTTTTGTTGAAAAAATCATGTAGCTATAGATGATGTACAATCCTTAATAGTAGCTAGTTCTACCCATTTAGTTAGGTAATCAACAACAACAATGATATAGGCTTTTCCATTGGACATTGGTGTAATTGGCCCCATAAAATCAATTCCCCAAATGTTGAAGGGTTCTAATGGTTACATCCATGTTGTGAACCCTCCATTCTAGCAGTCATTCCCCCATTACGTTGACAACACTCACAAGATTGGATGAATTGATGGGTGTCCCAAAACAATGTAGGTCAATAATATCCTACAAGCAAGATCTTGATGGCCATTCGTCTCCCAGTGTAATAACCCTACAAAAACCCTCATGAGTATCTTGGAGAACTTGAAGTTGATCTATATAAGGAACATACGATCGAACCAAGCCATAAAGACACACTTTGTAAAGTTTCCCATTGATTTCCATAAAGGACTTGGCTTGGTGAAGAAATTTTTGTTTCTTCTTAACGTTTAACTCTTGTGGTATTTTTTGGGTGAGGAGATAGGTAAGAATGTTGCTGTACTAGTTTCTATCTATGGGTGTTTTATTATTCACTACACCAGCAAAGAGGAATTCATTAGGAAAATAATTAGAAATTGGATACTTGTCCTCTTTATTGTCCCATCGCAATTACAATAAATGATTAGCAACTACGTTCTCGGTGCCTTTACGATTGTCATTATAAGATCAAACTCTTGTAAGATTACAAGCCATTGTATGATACAAGGACTTATCATTGGCTTATTCATGAGGAACCTTATTACACTATGATTTATATGTATATATACTTTATATTCCAATACATAGTGTCTAAAATTTTCTAGTGTAAAAACTATAGTCATTAATTCTTTCTCTATGGTAGTGTAGTTAAGTTGTGCACTAGCAATATTTCAACTTGCACAGTGGATGTAATAAGAATGCTTCTGGTCATCTAACCATGTAAGTATGGATCCTAAGGCATAGTTGGACACATCAGTCATGATATGGAATGGTTTGGACCAATCAAGAGCTTGTAGAATGGGTGTTTCTACTAGCTTCTATTTTAGAGTTTGGAAAGCTAGTTTGCATTCCCTAGTCCATTCGAAAGGCATGTCCTTTTTTGTTAATTTCACTAATGGTTTGGAAATATTTGAAAATTTCTCAATAAATCTCCTATAGTAGCTAGTATGTCCAAAGAATGATCAAATATCTTTAATAGTTTCTGGTTGATACGTAATTCCTTTGATAATTTTGATTTTCTTATAGTCTACCTCTATCCCTGTGTGTGAGATTTTGTGCACTAGTACTACACCTTCTAGGACCATCAAATGGATTTTCTACTAGTTGAGCCTCAAATTGGTTTTTACACATCATTTTAAGACTTGCTCCAACTAGTACTAGTCTTGATCAAAGTTTTCTCCATAAGTGGAAAAGTCATCCATAAAGACCTGCATACCATTCCCTATTTGCTATTGGAATATGCTTAGAACTAGTTATTGAAATGTTGTAGGGGCATTGCAAAAGCAAAATGACATCTATTTGTATGTGAACGTTCCCCAAGGACTAGTGAACATAATCTTGGCTTAGTCTTCTTGGGCTATTTGTATTTGGTTATATTCACTATATCCATCTAGAAAACTATAATAGCGATGCCCTGCAATGGTATCTAAGACTTGGTCAGCAAATGGAAATAGAAAGTAATCTTTAAATGTTGCCATATTTAGTAGCCTGAAATCTATGCACACTCTCCATTTTCCTCCCTTTTTAGTTACAATAACTAAGGGGCTAACCCATTCGCTATCAACAATGGGGTATATGAACCTAACCTTGAGAAGCTATTTGATTTCTTTCTTGACTACTTGCTTCAGCTTTGGGTTCAAATGCCTCTACAGTTGTCTTTGAGGTTTCATGAAGGGGTTAGTGTAAATCCTATTTGTCATGTCCTAGGATCTATTCCAATTAATTCAGGATATGACTAGGTGAAGGCTTTTGACCATCTATTGATTACCTTTAGCAGTTATTCCTTTTGTTAAGGAACAAGCTTAGCATTGATAATTACTGATTTTTCATTTTTTAGGAACGTGTCTTCCATATTGGGAAGTAATGGTTTCAACTTGAGGGGATCTTGCTTAAATTTCTCAAGGATTTCCAACATCCCCCAATTGACATTTTCAAGGTTAAGAATTGGAAGTTGGTAGTGGACTTGATTTAATGTGTCTATGCTATTGATGTAAGTGCATGTCAAACCCTTAGTTGGTTCCATGCATATGAGTGAACTATTTTCTTAATTAGCTATGAACCACTTGGTGTCTTCTTGTCATGTGGCTACTACATACAGGGATCTTTGTATGTTAATTACTTGTACACATTGATTGCATGTAGGAAATGCTAAACTTCGCATAAACCATGACCTCTGCATGCAATTACACCCTGTTTTACTATATGCAATGCATGGAACTTTCTTCTTCTCGATCTTTCTGAATGTGTTTTCCTTTGATATTTCTAGGGAAATATCACAAGTTCCTAGGCATGTGTTGATGGTGCTTAGCCATGCTCTTCCCATTATGATTGGGAAGTTATGCTTACCATTGTTCACCACAATCACTAGGAATTCAGCTAGGTACAACAACCTACAAATAGTGGTAACAATTTCTTCCACCAGTCCCAATGGGATAGTGTTGGACTAGTTGGCCAACTCTAGAAAGATGTTGCTCTTTTTCAATGGAGGCAGGTTCTAGGACTTGTACATTTCTTGAGAAATTGAGTTGACATTGGAACCTTAATCTAAAAGAGCCTTGCATAGTGCATTTCTATTGATTTTTAGGTATATTAGAGGACTCCTAGGATTAGAGAATTTATTAAGAAGATGACCAACTTTGATCTAATCGGTGATGACATGTGTTAGCATGACTGTATGCATTGAGTGTGGTGATTAGGTTGAAGGAGTCTCCAAAGTTTCGATTGATACTGAGGAATTTAAAGAGTTAGCCACTTGTGATTGCAAGGGCTTGGTTGGTCTATTGGATCTAAAGAAAGGTATTTTCTTCATGTGGTTGTTGGAACCAACAGTAGGTTGAGAGTTAACAAGCCTTGTGGCATTATGTTGCTGCGGCTAGGTAGGGATTTCACCTTGCATCACGGGAGTAGGTGGTAGTGGAGCTATTAGTGAAAGAGATGTGGCTGGATGAGAAGGATGATATGCTTGTAGAATATTGCCTCTAGAAGAAGGAGTTCTATAATACTCATGGGCTTTGTAATGAAGTTGAGGAGTGACATAACCAGTAGAGTCACATGGGGAGATTGTCTACTGCACTTAATATTCATATGGGTTATGTTGCTAGTAAGGATACTGTTGCCTTGGTGGTAGCATGCTCCATGATTATGGGTGCTACCACTATTGATATTTCTCAATCGGTTGTGGTGGAGTATCACTTGGATAATATGTTAAGGGATGGTGGAATTGTCTTGGGTTACCTTCGGGATAAGGTAACCTTTGGGGTGTTTGCCTTTTGTTCAATCATGAGTTGAGTGCATACACCCCAGACTCTTGCAGATGTGAGATTATAGGGCAACATCCCTTAGGATGGTCATATTGAAATATCCCATATCCACTATCATTATCTATTTCTGACTCCACAAGCTCTTCAATGATGGCAACTTTGCCATTACCCTTTTTATGTGCATGTTTAGCTTCTCTCTTTTTTATTTTTTTTATCACTACCTTACTCTCTAGACTCCTCTACTATTTTAAGAATATATTGAAATCTATTGTCTAGGGAATCACATAATTGGTCTACCTTTGCCAATACTTTTGATGTCAACTTTTTGGATAGGAAAATTTTTCCTGTTCACCATCTCTTCTTCATCCTCACAAAATCTTACTTCCCTCTTCTAGAGGGAAGGATCTTGTATATACTCTTCCACACTTTCTCTCTTCCATAGCTCACCTTCTTCCTTAGCAACTTGCTCTAATAGTCTTTGAATTTGATGGGACCTAAGCTCAGATAGTCTTCCTTGAGCATAAGTCCTAAGGGTTCTTCTCGTTTCATGCCTAAGCCCATTCACGAGATGGCACAATTGATCCCTTTGTGAATAACCATGGTTAGGAAAATGGTATAATAGTGCATAATATCAACCCATGGTAGCATCCAAGGGTTCATGTCCTCCTTGTTTCTAACCTTGGATTTGCTTTCACAAGTTAGACACTTAGTACTAAATTTGGTACTTTTCATTAAATATTTCTAACACAGTATTCCACCTTTGAATAGATTTCGATTCTAAAGACTAGTGCTAGTTTTTTGATTCTTTAACTAGTGTCCATGGAAACAACTTAAGTTTTTGCCATTCATTCTCTATATTTGTAAGGCACAAGCATCATGGAATGCTTGTAAGTGATACTAGGAATTAGTGTTGTATCCCCCTTTAAATTGTGGGATATTGTTTATATCTAATCTCTTGATTCTACTATTTTTTGATGCCTTGTTGAAATTCTAATAGCCTCAGTTATGTACAACATAATTTGAGTAGTGAGTAGGGGTTCATCATGATCATCTTGTCCATGGCATCTATGATGCCTATGTTGTTCCCTACTCTCCCTTCTTCTATGTCGTGACTCTCTAGAGTGCCCTTGTTCCCTTTCATGGTTGTTTCATCTATGACTTCCACTTTGTCTAAATTTATCCCCATGGTCTTTTTCTTTATGACCACATCCAGATATTGAAGGAGAGGGTGAAGGATATGATGAAGATGAAGAAGGAGGAGAACCATCACCATGCTGGTGTTTGCTACCTTCTCTTCTATAATTTTGGCCTCAATTGTGATTACAATTAGAATGTCTACCTCTATCATGAGTTCGTGTCCCTTTTTTAGATCCTGTATGCCCATGGGTATCAGAACCTAGGTTGTGAATAGTGGAATGAAGGTCCTGATACACAACCCCTTGGCCAAATTCAAGGGGAGGAACATTGTTGTCTCGGTGACTACTTAAGGTAGGTTCACCATCCTCATTTTCACTTAAGACATGTGGGGAATCTTGGGACCAATTACCCTTCAAAGACTTATGATGTCTCTCTTGTTACAAGTCCCTTTGATGTTGTTCCTTTGTGGGATAGTATTCTCTCTAGTCATGATATTACACAACGTATTCTACATGTAAGTGTGGCATGCCAATTCATGTGAGAGCGCAAAGAAGCATGCTCAGGACAAAACAATCAGGAGGTAACACTATGTTACCTTCTAAGTCTTTCCAACATAGTTGTTCATCTTAATGGAGGATAAATGTAAAGTGTATTATATACTCATCATGATGAATATATACCACTCAAACTTGTTAAGGGACTGGTGGATCAACGTCATGTGTATTATGTTGCCGAATGTTTTCTATTTTAGACCTAGGTGGTGAGGCACTTTCATACGAAGAAGGAGACATACTTGTCTGTTCAGTGTGCAATGTATTCTTATTTATTATTTTCTCAACCAACCCTAAGGTTTTAATCCAATGATGTGAATGATTTCCTATGTTCTAATTAGCACATAAACAACTAAGTCCCTGGCAATAGCACCAATGATGAGCGGTGAGGTACCCCTACAATTAACCATACGAATATGAGCATTTAACATGTGATCTAGTCATATTCCAAGAACTAAGTTCTTATGCACCCTTGTGGAACAAAGACAATTTGATTGATCATTGTCTTCCCAAACTTACCTGTATGTCACAATTGTATGGTTAAGTAAGCTTGAGGCATATGATTTTTATAGCTTTTATGTTTTTATGTCTTATGCTAATAGGGAAAGAGAGACATAACTAAGTGACTAATTTAACTTAACTACTCATTAACTAAGTTCTAACTAATACTAACACTAGCATCTTTTCCCACTTGTTGTACACATCCTGAACCAGTGCAACACCTCTAGGATTACCAAATGCTAATCGTTACTAGGTTACCAAGCATTACATGCATCCTTGAAGTGGTTGTGCTTATTTAATTTAATAATTTGATTAATTTATCAAAATGAATTGTTATGCTAATAATAGAAATGTAAAGTGCATAAAATAAAATAAATGTACAAGAAAATAAAATAAAATAAATGCATAAGAAAAAAAATCTCAAGTGTTGCAAGCATGAATCAAAGAGCTTGTCTTTATTGCTGTACACAAGGTGTGCATAGGTACACAATGCTCAAATAAAGATCCATACACACTTAGACCTCCTATTATGGGCACTTGAAAAATACTCTAACTTTCAAACATACTACAAGATTTTTGCTACTTAACTGTTGAAAGACTTCCTTCTAATTGTGCACCTAGGCACTGTATTTATAGACTTGGGAGGAACTACTCTAATAACTAGAATAATTGCTAAAGTAACTACTAGTGTAACCACTCTAATAATTAGAGTAACTACTAGAGTAACCACTAGAGTAACCGCTAGAGTAACCACTCTAATAATTAGAGTAACTACTCTCATCAGTTAAGGATGGTTTGGTATACAGGGTAGGATCCATATAGGATTTGGGATGTTCATAGAATGATTTGACTTGCTAAATATTGACTAGGATAAGCTTTTTTAGAGTGGTTTGGAAATAGATCTCCATGGAACCTGATTGGTATGTTGCATGAATGATATAGGATCCCTTTCATAAAGTTTGAAACTTAGCCTTTTGTGGGATATGACTAGGATTGTAGCATAGGATTTTATCATCCAATTGGATTGATACATGTCATATTATTATGTTATTCCTACATTTGGAGTATTTATTGTGAATTTCATTACTTATCAAAGCTAAAATTTTATTGTCTTTTAAAAGGTCAAGA
Source organism: Gnetum montanum (assembly GCA_015680685.1). Lineage (NCBI taxonomy): Eukaryota > Viridiplantae > Streptophyta > Gnetopsida > Gnetales > Gnetaceae > Gnetum > Gnetum montanum. The sequence goes on from MNCI01011182.1 coordinate 94,048, forward strand.
ATCATGAGATGTTTCTCTCTCTCTTCTTTAAGCTAAGTTTAGTTCCAAGTCAAGCTCACTAGTAGTAGCTAAAGTTTGTAGCTCGACTTGCATTGGTAGTGTATGAATTTTTTCATAAACTAGTTGATATGATGAGTATCCTATTGGAAGTTTCCATGTGGATCTATATGCCCATACATCATTATTCAGTTTCTAAATTAACTAATTGTTCTAGTAAATATTCTTGTGATTTATTGGTTTGTCACTTGTACTTGATCATTTGCTTGGAAATGGTATGGAATGGTTAATTTGTGATTTACCCCAAGTTGTTGCATTAGCTTTTTGACTATAACTCCTATAAAATGTTTTTCATTATTAGATATGAGGATGCATGGTACTCTAGATCTATTCACCATGTGTTGTTGAAGGAATTTAGCAACTATTTTGGTTGTGCAATCTTTCACTACAACTACTTCTACCCACTTTGTGCAATAATCAACTATCACTATAATGTATGATTTCCTATTGGACATAGGTATGATGGGTACCATAAAATTAATTCCCCAAATATCAAATGGCTCTAATGGCTAGAACAATTATTGTGGTCCTTCATTTCTAATTGTTACTCCTTCATCACGATGGCATCTTTCATAAGATTGACTGAATTTGTGTGCATCCTTAAATATAGTAGACTAAAAGGAACCTACCATCATTAGCTTTAGTGTTGTTCTACATCCTACATAGTGGCCACCACTTTGTTCTTTATGTGCATCTTGTAGAGTTCTTTGTTGGCTCTCTTCTAGAATGCACCATCTTATTAGTCCATCAACACATATCATGTAAAGATTTCTATATACTATTTAACTTGGTGGAGGAACTATTCCTTTGTTTCCTTGTTCCACTCAAGAAGAAGCTATTGTGTGGTGAGATAATTCATGGAGCCAACAATCCATGATTTTTCTATTGAGTTGATTACCATTGTTATCTTTGTAAACAAATTTTCATTGAGAAATTGGTTTGATAATGATTCATCCTATTCCTATGGTTCCCATCTTAGTCTTGACAAATGATCAGCTACAATATGTTCTATTCCTTTCTTATCTATTATAGTGATGTCAAAATCTTGTAGTATCATAAGTCATCATATCATCCTTGGATTGAAAACTACTTTATTTATTACAAACCTAATAGCACTATGATCCATGTAGACATAAATAGGATACCCAAGCACATAATGTCTAAATTTTTCAAGTACATACACTAAAATCATAAGATCCTTTTTTATAGTGATGTAATTAAGTTGTGCATTGGTAATGTTTCTACTAGGGTAGTGTATGTAATATGGTCTTTTCTTATCATCACCCACTGTGTAGCTTGAAAATTTGTCATAATGTTGAAGGGCTTAGACCAATTTAGAGCTCAAAGAATTGGTATTTTAATTAGCTTATGTTTCAATGTTTAAAATTCCTTCTCACACTATTCTATTCATTAGAATGGTGCATCTTTCTTTGTCAATTCTACTAGCAGCTTCTTCTATCTTTGAAAAATTTTCAATGAATCTTCTATAATATCCTTTATGGCCAAGGAATAATCTAATATCTTTAATAGTTTATGGCCTCCGGGTATTATTTTAAATTACTCTTATCATATCAAGATCTACCTCTTATTTTCTTTGAGATACTTTATGTCTCATAACAATACCATCTTGGACCATTAGATGGCTTTTCTACTAATTGAGCTTTAGAATAGTTTCAACACATCTTTTCAAAGCCTACTCTAATTACTCTGATTCTTGTTCAAATTCTAGTCCATAATAGGAAAAATCATCCATGAATATTTCCACTCCATTACTGATAAAGTCAAGTTTTTCAAGGATTGCAATATCAGATATATGATATCGTAGCACTAGCTATGATTTCATATATGTGATATGGTAGGTGTAACGACGGAAAATGTTGGCAGCTGGAAATACCGACCGAAATTCCATGTACACAGTTTTAACCGCGGATCCGCGTGAGGGCTAAGCTGGAAAAACGAATCCGCGGTGCCCTGAATGGTCTTGTCGATCAGACAGGGACATACAGGTCAGTAAAAGCGATGGTGATTACAGATCGATTGTAAAACGGGAAGACAACGATGTAAATGGATTGCTGCAAGGATAACGCCAAAACACCGAAAAGATGCTAATCGGGAGAAAAAATCGTGTAATTCGCAAAGATCAAAGATGCTGGATCGGATGTATGCTTGTATGTGTATTACGTTACAATTGGAGGAAACCCCCAACAACTGGATACAAAATGAGCACAAAACAACAAGAAAACTGTCTGGACAGAAGTCTGATCTACCTTGTAGGCCAAAGCTTAGGTGCAGGAATGGTCAAGCTCTGAAGTCTGTCGATCTTTTGAACGATAGAACCTGCTAATTGGGCGAGACNCCAACTCCCCTATCTCTGACCCCTCTTTTTTTTTGTATATGTATCAGCCGGAGTATTTATAGGCCGCGACACGCGCAACCCTGATGATGTGGGCCCGAATGTCACAGATCCTGTTGACGTGATTCTTTTAAGTCGAACTGCGACTACGCACAACATGCTCGTTTGCGTGCTGTGTGTGTAAAGAGCAGGTCCATGGTAGGCATGTCTCGGCTGCGTTGTGCTCATTCGCGTTGTGTTACGTGTATGAGCGCAATCTTGGTGTAACAACAACGTGCTCAAGCTTGTTCTACGCTCATCACGCAACTATGCGTGACGCAGCGTAAATGTAACATACACTCTCCACGCAGCTACGTGCGGTGAAGTGTAATCAAAGTGTAACTTACGCTCATCACGCAGCTGTGCGCGACGAAGCGTAATGAGCGTGCACTTGCATTCTGACCTACGCACGAGCACGCATCACCGCATAACGCGTGTAAAGATCAGTTGTTTAAGCGCTGCGAGAACAAGTACCAACCCGTCGTGTTTCTCTGGATTTCACCTTTTAACTGTCCTGGAGCTTATTACGCTCATCACGCTGCCGTGCGTGTTAGAGCGTAAACTTGTCCTTGGACAAATTTGCCTTTAACTTTCTTTGGAGCTTATCACGCTCATCACGCTACCGTGCGTGATGGAGCGTAAACTTGTCCTTAGACAAATTTGAGGCGCGTTCTCTGTCTTGGAGCTTATCACGCTCATCACGCTGCCATGCGTGATGGAGCGTAAACGTGTCCTTAGACAAATTTGAGGTGCGCTCTCGCTCAAATTACGAATCTTCGTCTGAGGCCGACCTGTAATTTTCACGGTGTTTCAATGGCCCCTCTTTGTTGACGGTTAGAGGGCTTACCCGAAGAACGTCGACAAAGAATGCGAAACACTGGATTGGTCGAAGCAAGAACAACGTTCCTCCATGACTACTCAGGTATTGCTCCGTTTACGTAAAAGAGGAAGGTTTGCGAGTATGATAGGTAGAAGGGTGTAACTGGAAACGGGTTCGGGGAAGATGCAAACGGTGTGTTTATTTATGTTAACAGGAATACTTTCAGACGAGCGTAGCACTTCAATCTGAGATATCTCTGTTACAAATTGTAGCAGGAATGCGTGCAGAAGGAGCATTGCACATCACTTTTGCGATGTCTCTGCTAGCGTGAATATGGAAAATGAGGATTTGTGTATGTGAATGCTGCGTATGGGAACTGGGTGGTGGGGAAAAAGGAAACAAGGATTAAGGGTAGACGTGTGCCGGGAAGAAATGTGCAAAGCTGAGTGGGTGGGCAAACCTGAGCAGCCACTTCAGCACGCTATTGTACTTCGCCGCTCAGAAAGATGCACCTTTGAATGACACCCTCAAAGTTAAGCAGCCTGCAACCACAAAAGAAAATAGAGGACGCCATTGCTCATGGACAAAAGACAGGGTTCTTGGAGCCAATGCTATTGGATGTTAACCAGAGTCAATGTACTGTCAAGATGAAGCTGAAGCACGTGGGTGACGCCGCCAATCCTGATGATTCGGCCCTGCATATCTTTGCCAAAAGGCATCAGACACAGTGCAGCTCACTGGTCGCACTAGGAACCGGCCAGAAGAATTTGCGAGGCCGACGTCCGATAGCGATGATTGGCGGAGACTCGTGGAGCCGTGACCAACGAGGAGTTCGTTGGGGCTCCTGCTAACGAGGCTAAACTCCTGGAGCTGCTACCACCATGGCGGACGCAGTGGCGGCATCTCTGAGGGATCAGTAAGATGCCTCTGTGCCTGTCCGAGGAATCAGTAAGATGCCGGAGGGGTGGTGACGCCGGAACTGTCTCAGCGTCCCACCCTGTTGGCCGTGCAGCTGTATGGGAGATGATCGCACTTGCTTGATGTGCATGAGTCCCAGTTTTAAGTCCTGGTAGACTGTTGTTACTGGTTTTAAGTCCCAGTAGACCATGGTCCCATTTTAAAGTCCAGGCAGACCGAGAAGTGCTAGTTTTTCGTCGTAGCAGACGGTGGTCAGGCTGGTTTAGGGTCTCAGCAGACCGTGCTGTGGATGTCAATTTTACGTCGTGACCTAGGGATAGATCTGTGCTGGTTTTACATCTCAGCAGATGGCTACTTACCTATGCCAGTTTAGCGTCGTGGCGGACGCGTGCAAAAGGTGCCAGTTTTTCGTCTTGGCGGACCTGTACAACATTGCCAGTTTTACGTCGTGGCAGACGGTAACCACCTGCCAGTTTAGCATCATGGCGGATGCGTGCAAAGCATGCCAGTTTAACGTCATAGCATACATTCAATGCCAGTTTAACGTCGTAGCGGACGTGCAGTGCCAGTTTCACGTCGTAGTGGACGTGTGATGCCAGATTAACGTCGTAGCGGACGTGTGATGCCAGTTTAACATCGTAGCGGACGATCGATGCCAGTTTAATGTCGTAGCAGATGATAACCGTCATACCTGTTGTCAACACCGTCGTCGGTGCTAGATGAAGTACTGCTTTAGATAGACATGATTCACAGGATTTGCTAACTCGTTGCCGTTGACGTCTGCCAATTTGAACGCTCCGTTGCTGTATGCGTCGGTTACCAAGAAAGGGCCTTCCCAATTTGCAGAGAACTTGCCTGCTGGTTCACGCACAGCCTTGAGAACCAGATCTCCTTTCTTGATCGGACGCTGCTGAAGATTATGATGATGCTTTTGTCTCTGTTTATCCTGATATCTCTCAATTGCCTCAAGAGCCTGTATCCGCTTCTCTTCCAATGACTCCAAATCCGCTATCCGAGCCTCGGTGTGTTGAGCCTCATTTATAATGGTGGAGAGGACCATTCTCAGAGAAGGGATCTGCAACTCGAGAGGTAGCACCGCCTCAGATCCGTAAACCAGGCTATAAGGCGTACTACCTGTAGCTATTCTACACGTGGTACGATATGCCCATAACACGTAGAGGATCTATTCATGCCACCGCCTTTTGCTGCCGTCGAGCATTTTCTTGAGTAACTTGATGATTATCTTGTTTGATGCTTTAGCTTGACCATTTTCCTGCGGGTAGTAAGGGGAGGAAAAGGACTGTCTGATGCCTAGGTTGTCACAGAAGGATTTGGTATCCACGCTGCTAAACTGTGGCCCGTTGTCGATCACAATAGTCATTGGGAGACCAAATCGAGTTACTATGTTATCCAAGATAAAATGGAAAACCTGTTGAGATGTAATTTTCTGCAGGGGAACAACTTCTACCCACTTCGTAAAGTACTCGATGGCGGTAATGATGAAGCTATGTCCTACGAAAGATTTTGGCGTGATGGGTCTGATAATGTCTAGTCCCTATCGTTGGAATGGCCATGTTATCTGTGTCGTGTGCAATTCTGTGGGTGGCACGTGGATGAGGTTTGCATGACGTTGACACGTGTCACAGGTCATAACCTTTTTCAAACAATCCCTTTCCATGCATGGCCAATAGTACCCTAGGTGACGGATGTTTAGGGCCANAGTCATAACCTTTTTCAAACAATCCCTTTCCATGCATGGCCAATAGTACCCTAGGTGACGGATGTTTAGGGCCATAGCCCGTGGGGCTACGTGGCCGCTGCACAGTCCCTCGTGAACCTCATTGACAATGTGCTGTGCTTGGTCTGTGTTAACGCAGGTGAGAAACACGCCATCAAAGGAGCATCTACAGAGAGTACTGTCTCCGATGATGACGTAGTGCCTAGCGCGCTTACGGGTTGCGTCTTTTTGCGCGCGTGTTAAAGTAGCTGATAACTCACCCTGTAAAATATAAGATTTAATGTGATCGTACCACTCAGGCGTGCTTTCCTCGGTAAGAGAGGAGATTTGCACTATTTGAATGATAGGATCTGCGCAGTCTGTAATCAATCCGGGGTAGGTGTTAAACAGGTGTGACGGTACGTGTAAAGCCAGAGTGGCAAGTGCGTCGGCCAGCGTGTTGTCAGCCCGTGGGACTTGCTGGGCGTCGAAGGTCATAAATCGCTTCAGAAGATCTTTAGCCTGATCACAGCAGGGCTGCAAGTGTACTGCCTTGCAGGCATAGACTCCAGTGATTTTATTTATGACCAGCATTGAATCGCCCCTAACTGCCGGGTGTTGAACGTCGAGTTCACATGCAGTTAGTAGTCCCCTGAGGAGCCCCTCGTACTCTGCCACATTGTTCGTACAAGGGAAGGTCAAACAGTAAGCGTGTAGATGCACATCCTCAGGCGAGAGCATAAGAACAGTGGCCGCACTGCCGCCTCTGGCGGTTGAAGCTCCATCGAAATACAATGTTTCTTCGAGGCCTGCCGAAGCAGGGCTTAAACTATGTACATGTTCATTAGGAAACTCTGGTTCTACGGTTGCGTGGTTGTCAATGGGTGAAGTTGTTAACTGGTTGGCTATCGCCTGGCCCTTTGTAGATGACTGGCCAATGTAGTGGAGGTCGAATTCCGCGGTGATAGCCTTCCAGCAAGCTATTTTGCTACTTTCGTGTAAACTATGTGTGATGGCTCTAAGGATGTTATTTTTACAAATGACGTTAACCTGGCTGCGAAAAAGATAATGCCTACATTTCTTGAGCGTAAAAACTAATGCTAAGGAATTATGCTCAACATCGTTATACCTCGTCTCGTACGCGCATAGAGCGTGACTCAGATAGTAGATGGGCATTTCTGATCCATCATCCCTTTTCTGACAAAGCAACGCCGCTATTGCTACGTCCGAAGTGGCGAGGTAGATGAAGAAAGGCAGGTCCCTTTGTGGCGGGAAAACCGTCGGTAGATGTTGCAGTTCCTGTTTCAGACTGTTAAACGCACGCTGGCAATCGTTGGTCCATTCGAAATTAACCCCCCTTTTTAGCAAGTGTTGCATGGGATGTAATTTGTCGGTTAACCTTGAAATGAACCTACGTATGAATTGCAATCGTCCCTGTAACCCATGTAGTTGCTTGAGGTCTATGGGAGGCTTTAACGCGACAATGGCTTGGACCTTATCAGGGTCAACTCGTATGCCGGTTTCCGATACCACAAACCCCAGCATGCGTCTGGTTTTGACTCCGAACACGCACTTCTTTGGGTTAATCCGGAGCTCGTGCGTGGAGCATCTTTTAAGGACTAACTCCAGGTTCTTTGAATGATCTTCTGACTTCAAAGACTTTACAGCTATGTTGTCTACATAATCATTCAGCCTTCCTAGGAGGTAATCGCTAAAGATGTACGTCATGGCTCGCTGATACGTTGCTCCGACGTTCTTCAGACCGAAAGGCATCATGGTATAGCAAAATGTTCCCCAGGGTGTCATGAAAGTTTTTGTCAACTGGTGTTCTGGGTTAATGCAAATCTGATTATAGCCTGAAAAGCCATCCATGAAGGACAGAAGCGCATGCCCAGCTATTGTATCCACTAGCTGGTCGATACTCGGCAATGGGAAGTTATCCTTGATTGTGGCCTTGTTCAAATCCCGGAAGTCTATGCATATGCGTATACCCCCGGTCTTCTTCGACACGACCACAATGTTAGATACCCAGTCCGAATAATCGACCGTGCAGATGAAACGAGCCCGATATAGTTTGGTGATTTCATCACGCACTTCTTGCGTGATCTCTGGTTTTATTTTGCGTACCTTTTGCCTAACTGCCTTGATCTGTGGGTCGAGGATGATATTATGTTGGACTAATCTAGGATCTAACCCAGGCATATCCTCATATGACCATGCGAAGATAGTGATGTTGTCTTGCAGGACTTGTATTATTGCGTTGCGCGTTTTCTCGTCTAGTAAGGAACTGACCTTAAGTGTCTTGGTCTCACCCCTGTGCGTAACGATAGGGACCTCACTAAGGGGGTCCTCAGTTATGTCTCCAGCCTCCAGGTCTAGCATACGCGTCGAATGTTCTGGCCATTCTGGGGACATTTCTGATGTAGCTATAGTTACGCCTGTTAAAGGAGGGCTAATGTCTATGAATGTGGAGTCAATTTTCCTAACTAAGTGCCCGTATGGGCCTGTCAAAATTAGAGGTGCTGAAACTGTGGCGTCCATCCTCCGTCTGTCCTGCAAAACCGGCAAGTGCATAAATGGTTAGGAGACAAGTGACGGGATGTCGCCAAACGTGGCATGCTAACTGAAATATGTAATCAATGTAACCCGATTACGAGGTGATAAGATGGGGTAGTTTAACGTCATTTCGGACAGTGGAGCGTGCGATATCGACCGAATTAATACCGGATTTTTGGATTCTATTTCAGGAAAGTTCCGCTTAAATTTGGGATCAGGTCGGCGACCCTCGCGTATAAATAGGTGGTTTTTTGATGAAACTGGTTGTTGACTATCTGGATTTGAATTTACAAGTAGAGGAAAAGTAGAGCAGAGAGAAGGAAGAGGAGAGAGCTAGGAAGAGCGGAGAGAAAGGCAGAGCTGTAAGTTTTCTAGTATCTGTAAGCAAGCTGTAAAGAAACCCTACAACTATCGTGATGGCTCCGAAGGTGAAGAAGCAGAATGCCAAACTGGCGAAACTCGACGAAGTGCAGGCAAACCTGAACCGTGTTTCGCAGGCGTTGATCGATGTCTGCGACCCGACGCCTCTCAACTGGTAGGCCATTCTTTACGCTCAGTCTATATGTCTCCTTGTTTTATTTTTCTAAATTTCTCTAGCGTGAATGCGTATGTCAAATTATGGACCTCGGCTTAGTGCGAGGGTTTTGGTGAGATTTCTTTCATTGCCGTTGTCAAAGACAAACCTTGGTTGCAAGGGTTTGGGCAATTTCAGCCTGGTTTGGTTTTATGATTTTTCTGTTATATGTAAAAAAAATTGTAAATGTAGATGTCTTAATGAGTCTGGATTATTTTCTACAGCATCGCGCTGAAGCCCATCCTGCTTGTGCTGGATGTTATTGGGGTTTTATGCTGGTTAAACCCCATCATCCCAAATGTCCCTCCTCCTCATACAAGAGTGCAGGGGAAGGCCATCTGGTACCAAAAGGGGGCATTGGAGTTCTTGTAGTTTTAGCTGCGTAATTTCAGCATCATCGTTTGGTCCCATGTGACCGGAGATGTTGCTGGTGCCGTTCTGGAGCACCTGTTGCTAGGGACTTCGCAGGGGATTCTGGCCTACCTGACAGACGGGGCGATTGAAACAGGCAATCCCGAGGACCGAGCACTCAGCTCTCGGGGTTTGAGGAGCTTGCATTGGATCTGGGATATGGCCCACTTCAACTGCTATCACGCGTACAATACGTTGTTCGTGGCCCGCCATGTGTCAACGTATTTCCAGAACCCTCAAGGCACAGTATACTACGCAGGCGGGTAAGCAGATCTAGATAGCTGTGTTGTTCTTATATGTTACAAGGTCTGTTTTCAATGTAAAAAAGATGTAAAAAGAAAAGGCCTAGCTATAGGGCATAGATAAGCTTACGCTGTATTGTACAGGTTTTTTATATGCAACAACAAGCTAATCAGCGACGGTGATACGCTGCCCTGGGCCGAAACGGCGATAACAGCATTTACCGCGACGAAAAACGTTCGAGCCGGTGTCATCGGACAAATCAGCCATGAGATGCGTGAGTACCACTCACGCTATGCGGAGGCCTTCAAGAAGTGCCAGGAACTCGGATGGCTGCATCAGGGTTGGACGCTGGATCCGCCCCTCAGCGTCGAGGACGTGGAGATAGTGCTCCCGCAATTCCCGTTGTCGTTTGGCCCCGGTAAGGTTGTTGCGTATTTTAGTGCTATTTGCGTAATTATGTGTTATGACTATGGCGATAATGTTTGTGTGATTTTTTGCATTTTTGACTTGCATCTTGGCTTACAGTCAGGGAATCTCGGGAGATTACCCTTACAATTTCCAGCCGCGAGGCGAGAGACGTCCTCTTTCGTTATGGGGACATCAAAAAGGCACAGCGTTGGCTTGGCCACTCGGCGGCCCCAGCTGCAGTGGTCACCAACATCCAGACCGCAGGGCTAATGCACCTGTTCCTAGCCACCACTCCTGACGTTCCCGCCAGCGAAATGATTGGCCTGGTCAACTCCTTTAATGCGAAGGCCGACTGTTTCAGCACGCGCGTGCATAACGTGCATGTGAACTTTGACATGAACGCACAGCTCTTTTCAGACCTATTTGGCGTCCCCTCCAGTGGCCTTCCAGTAAATGTGAAGGCCCAGAGGGGCGTCAAAGTGGAGGCGCTTCTTCAGGAGTGGGCCAGAATCCCTAAGGATACCAAGGGATTACCCTGCGAGCAATTCGAGCTGGCGACCGCCAAAACGCTGTATCTCCTTTTTCGGGCCTGTACCTTCCCCAAAACCCTCTCGCAAGCGCGGTTCTTTTCAGTAGAACAGACGCGCATTATGCAGGAGGTGCTGGAGGAGGGAGCTCGTTTCGACTGGGGAAGCCATCTCGCCAAGGGTTTGCGGAGTGAAATGGTCAAGCTTCGCGAGAAGCTTGAGTCTCGCTTCAACGTGCATCATGCCTTTTTCATCGCTGCCCTCTAGCGGTTTGCTGAGTATCTGGTCGTCCAGAGGAATGGGGTCTGGGTACAATAGGACCGAGACCAACTGTTCAAACCCTGGATCGCCCACATCCTTAGCACTACCTATGGGCAGGATCCGCCGAAAGGGATCGGAGAGTCAATGTCCGTGACTACCAAAGGCATGTCGGCACCCCGAGTGCGAGGCCTCGATAGTGTAGGCGGGATAATGCCCACCTACACCGGCGATGCCTCCCGAGGGAAACGCTTGGCAAAGGAAATCGTGGAGCCTGCAACTCGGCGGAAGAGGCTCCGTCTGGCTGAGGCCCCTGAAGGCGAAGCCGGCCACTCCGTAGGGCTCACAGTGCAGCAGACTAAGCCTCCGCCTGGTAAGTGTAAAGCCTGTATACGCAATATTTGATTTTGACTAGTAGAATTAGGTTCTGATGTGTGGGAATGTGAACATCAAAAAAGACAAGTCGATTAACCCCGGAAACAGGGTTAATGGTGTTAAAGCGTGAGGAGGGGGCCTCAACTTTAGAAGCAGAGGCCCCAGCTGTTAGGACACACCGCACGCAGGCTTCAGCGCGTGAGGCGGCCCCAGCTACTAGTGGGGGCTACGTACAGACTGGGGAGGAGGCCCCTGCTACTGGAGCTAGAGACGCATAGACCCCAGTGCGTGAAACGGAAAGAAGTCGGGAGAACGTCAATGACGTTGCCACTGTCATCGGCAGAGGTAATGCATATGTATTTTATGGTTTTGCAAGCGTCTGTAAAGAGGTTATATCTAACCAAGTTATGTTACAGGGGAAGGAGATGCCTCGACGTTGGCTGCTGCTAACGAAGCATGGAGGGACCTCCTCGACAAGTTTGCCTTCGTGGAAGGCGTGATTAACGACATGATTGAGTGTCTCGAATGCACCGATCCTGGTACTGGTAAGTTAATGAAAGTAATTGCGTAATGTTTTGTTGATAATATGTCATCTGTCTTGATGTTTGTTTTCTGTTAGGAGCTCACCTCCGATGGGACCCCGCGGAGCCCATTGACTTGGACACAGCAGAGCCTCCATCTGATGGGGTGGTCGTGCCACGCAACATCTATGAGGAAATGCATAAATGTGCGTTACGCTCGACACGCTCCATGTGGGAAAGCAGGAACATCAACGAAGCCCTATGGAAAAAACTGCAGCGGTCAGAACAGAAGGTCGACTCCTTGACTAAGGAAGTCGAGGATCTGAGGGCGTGCTACGAGTTCCTACAGGCTCGAGTCACCGGTGACGATGACTGGCGTACGACTGTTATTGACCACTCCCGTTATTGGACAGCCGTCAAGAACAACGTATAGACCAGTCGAGCGCTAGTAGAGCAAAGGATGCAGATAGAGCTCCTTACTCAAAAGAGTCGAGACTGGAGGGACTACTGCGCGGGTGTACAGGAATGGGGGCAAAAGGAGAAGGACCACAAGCATGTGTACAAAAGGGAAAGCACTGCATACAGAAAATGCTACCGTGAGTCCGATATTAAAGCGCGATCCTTGGAGGTCTTCATCGACACCATCGGAGCGTCTGAGGCTTTTAAGAGGTTTGAGGAACAGGTCACCGTCACTACGTCTCGAGAGAGAGCAATGGTCTTTCCTGGGAATCAATCTTCAATCCCTACTTTCTACCCAGATCCTCCCTCTTGGAGTAGCGTGGAGAAAGGAAAGGTAAAAGCAGGGATGGCTTCGGGTGAAGATGCATGGCAAGAACTAACAGAGGATGAAATCATGGAGCGTTTGTGGGCTGGTCTGGATAAGCTTCCCTTTGCCGCAGAAGTTGGATCATCTCGGGTAAGCCCACGCATGGCTTAGCCAGTGCGTTCCCCGACATAACGCTGCCTATTCTAATTTTTACGCCATTGATGTTTCAGGTACCAGAAAGTGGAGAGCATGCACCCGCTGAGGGGTTGGAGGAAGAAACTATGGAAGTGGAGGTGGAACACAACGAGGAAGAGCATCTTCCTGTGGAGCCAGCATTAGAACGAGAGTCTCACGAAGAGACAATATTTCCAGAAGGGATATTTCCTGGAAACGACGGCCCACTGGAGGACGACCTTTTGGGGTTGGATCTTGAGTTAAAGGACACAGGTGATAGTGGCAGTAGGGGTCATGCGTAATTTTGCTTCCTGGCATCATGTCACAATGAGTTAAAGGACAAACATATTATAAATTTTTGATTGACTATTTATCATGTTTTTGTTATTTTGTCTTAGTTTAAGGCCATTGCGGGCCGAAAGCGTGAATAGACTATGAATCTATGCGTAAATTGCAAAGTAGCTACTAGTTTAAGGCTGTTGCGGGCCAATGCATAAACACGTATACCATGTAAGCGTGCATAAATACCAAAGATAGTGGTAAGTGGAAATTACTAGTTTAAGGCCGTTGCGGGCCAACGCGTATGGTAACTAGTTTAAGGCCGTTGCGGGCCAAATGCGTATGTTGTAAATTCGTTCCTAGTTTAAGGCCGTTGCGGGCCAGCGTTTTTTTTTTGTTTTTTGGTGACTAGTTTAAGGCCGTTGCAGGCCAAAAGTGTATGCTGACTAGTTTAAGGCCGTTGCGGGCCAAATGTGTAAACACGTAAAACATGTAACCCTGGACATTGCATAAAGTAATGAAGAAACATGCGTATAATAACATGCGTAAAATGACATATGCAAAGGCAAAAGGTGAAACGTAAAAGGCCAAAGTCAAAGGGCGAAGCGTAAAAGCACACAGACATAAAGCACACAGACATAAAGGAAACTATTGGCTGACGGATACGCTAACTTACATGAACGCACGCTGGAGAGCTTCATTCAGCCATCGCTGCGCAACTGCCTCTTAGCGGCTTTGATGTTACTTGCTGCATAAGGACGAGGAGGTTTGCAGTTCGACTCCTCTACGCTGTCATTCGGAAATGGCAGGTCAGCCTAGGCTAGACCGTCAGTATTGTCATTATTCTGATCAGGGGCTTGGAGAGAAGGCTGATCATTAGCCGTTTTGATCTTTGAACCCCGCTCTTCCGCAATGTTACTAACGGTCCTGGGAGTGATCTCGTCGCCGCGTATGATAACCTCCCCTCCAGCGTAAGGCAGGTGTATCTCCTGATGGATAGGCGACGAGACCGCCCTCACCTGGGCTAACCATGACCTCCCTAAGATCAAGGTGAAGCCCGACATCTCCTCGACGACTAGAAATGTGGCTTCCATGGAGAATTGATTCCCCGTCACAAACTCAATTCCCACCGTCCCCTTGACTTGAACTCGTGCTCCATTGAAGGATTTTACGCAGGCTGTCGTCGTGGGAGTGATCTGGTTGACCAAACCCAACCTATCCATGATGGAATAGGGAACGACATTAGCAGCCGCGCCATCATCCACATGCACCCTCCGGATCCGGTACTGGCCGACCCGAATGGTGATGAACATCGGCTTCGTTGTCACTTGACCCTTTTCCGGATCATCTTTAACAGACTTGTCCAGAAAGGTCAATGAGGTGGGCTTGGGTTGTTCAGCNGCTTCGTTGTGACTTGACCCTTTTCCGGATCATCTTTAACAGACTCGTCCAGAAAGGTCAATGAGGTGGGCTTGGTTTNGTGTTCTTGAGAAGTCATCAAAAGATCGTACAAGCTCAGAATTGTATTCTTTTGCTTGGGAGCTTGCTTGACCTACGTGAATGCATTGAGGAGGTCCTTCTCTCAGCAGGGTGGTTTATCCCCCTTATCTTCCTCCATCCGCCCCAAGAGACGGATCTCCCGAGGCAGAGCAGTGTCTGAAGAGGGGTTGTTCTTCTTCCTACCAAGAGAGGGCTGTTGCATTTCTGTGCCCTTGTCATGCTTCTGGGGCATGGCCATGGGTACAGAGGCTAGGGGCCTAGGCTTCGGGAAGCCGAGCGTAGAGCTGTCTTCAGTGCTTTCCTCCTTCCGCTTAGGAGGCGATGCTTGATGGTGTTGGTTGGAGGTATGCCCCTGCGTGAGAGGAACAGCCTGTGGTCGGGGTGCCCTAATGATGAAGGGCACTCTCGGTGTGGGCGCAGACGAAGCTGCGGCTTGGGTAGTAGCGTGTGACTGAGGTCGTGCCTGAGAAGGTGCCCGTATAATGAACGGCAGCCGTGAGACCCCACCTACTACCGAAGAAGTAGTTGCCCCCCTTTATGAGCTGGCAGGCACACGTAAAAAAAAAAGGTTGCTTTGGCGGCCCTTTACGCTCACCGTCCATACTCACCACAATAATTGTATAAGGATCGTAAGTTGCGTTTAACGGATCCTTATATACATGTAATGTCTGGTTTTCGGGACATGTTGGGTTACTGCTGTCTAACTTCAGATGACCTTCGTCGATCATGTGTTGAATGTTGTCTTTCAACGCCCAGCAGTAATCCATATCGTGACCACACATCTAATGGTAGTCACAGAAACGGTCCAGCCTGAAAGATCTCGGAACCGTTGGTTCATTAGGCAAAGCTAAGGAAGGATCCTTCGATAGTTCACAGTGCCGTCTGTGACGTTTCAGGGCTTCCTCGGATACTTTCTTAGGTTGAATGTGTCTTGTTGCTAGCAGTTGTTTCAGCAGTTCAGAGTGTTTCACTGGGAGAGCCGCGTATTTTGAACGATCTTTACGCTCAAAATTCGGCTTTGGCCGGGGGGCCTGTTCAGGGGCAACCGTGGCCTGTCTGGTGCCGGCACCAGCCGTGGCCTCAAGCGGTGTTGTTGCTGGGGCTTTCTTGTTCTTGTTCTTGGCATTTTTAGTCAATGCCGCTACAGTAGTGCTCGCTGCCTTACCCTTGTCCTTAGCCTTGTTGTGCGTGTTCTTGTAAGCGATGTATGTCGGGTCATTGTTGGCCTCCGCAGCATCTTGGATGCTCCAGACCTGGGCGAAGGCCTGACGTATGTCTCCAGGGGAAAGATAATACAGCTTGGACTTGATAAAGTCATTGACTGATCCCTTGAATATGGCCAATAGATGGGAGTCCGCGATCGGGTCACGGATCTCATTCAAGGTAGCGTTCCAACGTTGTATGAACTTTTGGACCGGCTCGAGCGGGTCTTGTTTCACCCCCATAAGCTGCTCCAACGTGACTTCTGGCTTCATGTTGTATCTGAATCGGGTCACAAATTCGGTTAGCAGCTCTTCCAAGGTTGTAATGGAAGAGCGTGGGAGAGCTCTGTACTAGTCTAAAGCCTTCCCTGTTAACGACATCACAAAGACCCTGACCAAAGTTTGCGGCCACTGTTGCAACAACAATGATTCGGATCTAAAGGTGGCCAAGTGAGTGTTGGGATCCCCCTCCCCATTATACTTGGTAAAATGCGGGAGGGACATCCCTAGCGGCAGCGACAACACAGGGACCGCTGGATTAATCAGATCGTCTTGATAGAAATTCGTGATCTGAATGGTGTCAGATCCAGCGGTCTTGAGGCGTTGAATCTCTTCAGTAAGTGTCTGGATAAGCTGAAACGCTTGATCCAGATCTGTTAACGATGACGGTTGTGCCGCAGGCGGAGGAGGTTGGACCGGGTGGACAACCCTCGACCACTGGAATGCCGGAGGTGGTTGGGTAACAGCTTCTGGAGCAGGGATCCCTGCAGTCTGGGGGGCCTGCGAAGACCACCACCCACTGACCTGTGACGAGGGGTTAGCTGCAGCCTGCTGTGGGGCATAGTGATAAGTGTAACGAGGAAGCACCCGTGAAAATTGCGCCACCGGTGCTGGCGGGGGCTGTGCATTGTAAACTGTCTACGTTTGCTGTTCTGTTGCAGGGTTGTCCCAGTGACTTGTCACAGGGTTGGCCCAGTGACTCGTTGCAGGGTATTGAACAAAGGTTTGTGGCAGCACGGTCGTGGTATGCTATTGAGTTGGCGAGGGCGGGAATACTTCGGGATGAGTTAAAGGTCCCTGCGTTATACGGCAGTTGCATTTGCAACCCAGAAGGCTGCGCGTTTACCTGTTGCGACCCAGACGGCTGCGCGTTGGCCTATGGGGGAATAGGGATGTGCATCTGCATGGTCATGGCCGAGTCCAGAGAAGCCTCCTCTCCGTTGAAAGGGAACAACGGATTTACATATGTCTGAGGCGACAAGGTATAGAACGAATGCTCTGACATGGCCGCGAATTCATCCTCTGCCTCTGCTTCTTCCTCACACTCGGGCTCTACCATAGGTTTTGAGGCCTGGCCTCTAGCCATGATCAGCTAGGAGATCAGTTCATTTTGGTGCTCGGTTAAGGGGATTATATCGTAAGTCGTTGGCTTGAAATCATAACCCCCTCGATGGAGCACCTCAAAGTTTCGTTTTGCCTCAAGCTCGGCTCGGCTGAGAGCCAACCTCGCCTAGATCTTGCCGCAAATGAAGTTGTAGTCTTCAGGGGTTATAACCGTAAAGATAGGATCTTTCCCCTGAAGCCTTAATGAACGGCGCAAGGGTCCTTGAGGACCAGTTGCACCGGGGGCTGGCCCTGTGGTCACCGTCGGGTTCACGGGTGTGACACCCAGACCGACAGTGGCCATGGCAGTTGTGGTTGTTGTGTTTGAATAGTAAGAGTCCATGGATCAACGATGGAAAATGACTGAAAGTTGAATCTGAAAAAAAAAAGAAAGGTTGGCAAACAGCACAAAAGGCTTTCTACCCTGCCGGATTTCAAAGGAACCGTCTTTGCGACCGATCTATACCACACGATTGACCTTAGACCTCCTTAGAGGTATTGCGTCTACGGTCTAGGGTATAGATCTCTGATAGGGTTACCCGAAATATTCGGATTGGAGCCTGAAGGCCCTCCTTCTAGCGCCAGAAAACTGTAACGACGGAAAACGTTGGCAGCTGGAAATACTGACCGAAATTCCGTGTACACAGTTTTAACCGCGGATCTGCGTGAGGGCTAAGCTGGAAAAATGAATCCGTGGTGCCCTGAACGGTCTTGTCGATCAGACAGGGACTTACGAGTCAGTAAAAGCGATGGTGATTACGGATCGATCGTAAAACGGGAAGACAACGACGTAAATTGATCGCTGCGAGGATAACGCCAAAACACCGAAAAGATGCTAATCGGGAGAAAAAATCGTGTAATTCGCAAAGATCAAAGATGCCGGATCGGATGTATGCTTGTATGTGTATTACGTTACAATGGGAGGAAACCCCCAACAACTGGATACAAAATGAGCACAAAAGAACAAGAAAACTGTCTGGACAGAAGTCTGATCTACCTTGTAGGCCAAAGCTTACGTGCAGGAATGGTCAAGCTCTGAAGTCTGTCGATCTTTTGACCGATAGAACCTGCTAACTGGGCGAGACGACTCTGCAATTCCCATTCTGCTTCTTTGCTTCAGATAGATCTGTTGTTAGGGCTCAGGCGTGCTGTGTTCTGTTCCTGCTAAAGGATGGTGTTTGTAGCAATTACCAAAAGGTTGCTCTTGTTTCTCTATTCAAGGCGATAAGTTTTCCCTTGCTCAGAAAATGCTCTTGTCCTCTTGATTTGCTGCCAATGAAAAGCGATCAGTGCTCTGGTGCTCTGTTAACTTGTCAACTGGCCAACTCCCCTATCTCCGACCCCTCTTTTTTTTTGTATATGTATTAGCCGGAGTATTTATAGGCCACGACACGCGCAACCCTGATGATGTGGGCCCGAATGTCACGGATCCTGTTGACGCAATTCTTTTAATTCCAATTGCGACTACGCACAACACGCTCGTTTGCGTGCTGTGCGTGTAAAGAGCAGGTCCATGGTAGGCATGTCTCGGCTGCGTTGCTCTCATTCGCGTTGTGTTGCGTGTATGAGCGCAATCTTGGTGTAACAACAACGCGCTCAAGCTTGTTCTACGCTCATCACACAACTGTGCGTGACGCAGCATAAATGTAACATACACTCTCCACACAGCTACGCGCGGTGAAGTGTAATCAAAGTGTAACTTACGCTCATCACGCAGCTGTGTGCGACGAAGCGTAATGAGCGCGCACTTGCATTCTGACCTACGCACGAGCACGCATCGCCGCATAACGCGCGTAAAGATCAGTTTTTTAAGCGGTGCGAGAACAAGTACCAACCCGTCGTGTTTCTCTGGATTTCACCTTTTAACTGTCCTAGAGCTTATTACGCTCATCATGCTGCCGTGTGTGATAGAGCGTAAACTTGTCCTTGGACAAATTTGCCTTTAACTATCTTTGGAGCTTATCACGCTCATCACGCTACCGTGCGTGATGGAGCGTAAACTTGTCCTTAGACAAATTTGAGGCACATTCTCTGTCTTGGAGCTTATCACGCTCATCACGCTGTCATGTGTGATGGAGCGTAAATGTGTCCTTAGACAAATTTGAGGCGCGCTCTCGCTCAAATTACGAATCTTCGTCTGAGGCCGACCCATAATTTTCACGGTGTTTCAGTAGGATGCATGATAGCCTATAAATATAGCACTTAGGAACATGGATCCATAGAATTTTTCATTTCATAGTAACTAGAATATTTTAGTTTGTTTTCATGATTTTAGTTCTAAGCATTCAGAAATATGAATGCCCATAATATAGTATGATGTAGTGTACGAAGTCTTCATTCAAGATTCTTATACTTGGGTACAAGTGTGATTGGCAATAAAGATCAAGCTATTTCATACTATTGTCGCATTCTCTTAGTTTACTATTTTACTTAGAATAATGTTTATTATTATTTTAGTTGATGTTTACTTTTCTATGCACTTTACCATTACTATTGTTAAGAGAAATGAGTATGATTGATCTCAAGCACTTAAGTGTAATTTCTTTGAAACCTAGTAGTGCTATTGCTTGGTTTTCCTAGTAGCAAAGTACTTGGTAATCTCAGTAGTAGTTACATGAAGCTCATGATGTGTATGGAAGGTCATGGCTGTGTACTCATGGCCTTAGGATAGAATAGATTTGTTTACTATTTTAGTTAGACTTAGAAACTATTTTTATTTTACCATTTTACTAGGAATAACAATGGCCATACAACATCAACATATCATATACCTCACTCTGAGTTAAACCATACCCAAAGCTCATGTGGGAAGACAATAGTCACGAACTTAAACCAATTACTAGCATAATCACATTTCCTCATACATAGATTATGATTTGGTCATGTGTGAATACCTATTACTTGTATGGTCGCGTGTTAGATTGCTCCATCACTCATCATTGGTGTCATTGTCGAGGACTAGTTAATGTATGTTAATTAATTAATTTCACAAAGTTTTCAAAAGTCAACATTAAAATTCATAACTCTAAAATAGGCACACTTCAACAAATGTCTTAAACCATAATATGGCTTCAAACAAGAATACATCATCACCTACCAAGAAACCATAGAGAAGCAATAATAGAATTGATGAAGAAGAAGAATGGGGGATGCCATTGCAAACAAAAATCATGTATGCTCACACTAATCGTTATCATCTAAATTTTACTTTTATCTTTGATCAAGATAGACAAATGAGATGGAGAGACATGCAAGGCAACAAAGTCTTGCCTCTAAAACATGAAACAGTTAGCATGATTCAAACTACCTTATGGGGAATGCATTTAGATCAAATTTAGGAGGGTACCATGTGACTGATCACATGACAAGATCCTATAAACCCATAAAGGAGAAAATGAGGAAAGATGCTGCTATAGAAATCCAACATGCAAACAACAAAGGGAAATAGGTCAACACTTATATTATCTTTGGAAGAATTGGAGGTTGATGTATTCATTATAGAACAAATCCATTAGAATCATGAAGAGCCTTCAAAAATACCTATCATCAAACTTGAGGAACCTAATAAAGTTTAACTTCATTTCACTCTAGCAAAGACACCTAGGAGGAAGGTTACTAACTCAAAGTATAAGTAGGACTGAAGGCCAAGAGTTTTTGTTGGGCCTTACAAAGGAGAACATAAGACTCATGAAAGGAGGAAAAGCTAGCATCATTCTCCTACTATCTTGTGCCCCTCATCATGATCATTATTGGACTTTGACATAAGAAGCTACAGGTATCAAGATCATGACAAAGAAGAAAGAGGGACTCATGACCATGATTCAAGACACTCTAATTTAGAAGATTAAGGACATGAGCAAAGAAGACAAAGGGATCAAATGGAGGATCATGAAAGGCTTGAGCATAGAAGGGGAAACCACTACAATAGAGTACACAAACTTGATTATGATGATGAACCCTTGATGGAAACCCATAGCATGATAAACATTCAAGAAGCTATACACATACCAACCAAGAATGTGAAGGATAGTTGTATCAAATGGCATGATATGAATAACATGCCAATATTTGAAGGTGTTTATAATGTTGATCCACAACATCACATCCAAGCTTTCCATGATTCTTACATCCTACAAAACATTGAAAGTGATTGGAAGCAGTTGAAGTTATTTCCAAGAATACTTGTGAAAGAGGAAAAGAGCTAGTATAGATCACTCAAACTTGAATGAATTAGAGGATGGAGTACCATGCTATAGATCTTCAACAATAAGTACCAAACCTACTCACTGAATTCTAACTTAAGAAAAAAAATCAAAGGATGAAAGTAAGGGACTCATGAAACCCTTGATGCAATAATGGGAAAATACTATTAACTATTGCACATATGCCCAGGGCATGAATTCTCATAGCCAGAGCAACCAAGGAAAATTATAGATGGATTATAAAAAGAGACTAGAGAGACCCTTGGGATTTATTTTCAAGGCTAACTATCTAAAATGATTATCCATTGAATCTAGAAATTAATTGATCAAGTGACCAAGGTGGAAGGTGAATTATGAAAAAGATAATCAATTGAAGAGTATAATAGAGAACCATCTATCAAGAAAATGGATGCATAAGTTTGTGACACATAGGGGGATGATACCTTTTATTAGGCAATTTAGAAGAAAAATTTATTGATCCAAAAATTTATCATTGATGTAGTAGCACAAGTAGCAAAACTATGGGACTTAGTTGATGAGAGATGTAGAATAGCTTGAAAGATTATATAGGAGAGAGCAAAGAAACCCTTTGGAAAGGGCAAAGACAAGAAAAAGAAGAAAGATTTCGGATGAAAGTACAAAGTGGCTTTAATGGCTGAGTGTTCAAACACTCGCTCTATCAATGAGGAAGGATGTGTTGTGTGTTAGTATGAACATCCCAAGGAATGTTTTCTAGTAATGGAATATTTACAAAAAAAATGGGGACATATGCATTGAGTACAAAATTTGTTAAAAAATAAATGACAATAAGGTTACCTTATCCTTAAGGTAACTATAGGTAGAACCTTCAACCAACATACTATCCTAGTGGAGCCTATCCATAACCATTGGAGTAGTATCATTAGTAGTGGCAACAACCCCAATCATGCGCTATGCTACCACCACCCCAACAATATCCATATCTGTAGCCTGATCCTTATGGATACTATGTTCAATGTCCAATCTCTCCTGGTAATTTTGCTATCCAAACTTTACAATAGTACCCCCATGAAGTACCATAGACCAACACCACCAAGGATAGATCCAAACGCATATATGCATCCATCAACAGTTGATTCCTCAAATCAACATCCAACTCATTTGCCACTAGTGCCACCACCTACTATACAAGGTGAATTACCATCACAATCATAGCAGAGAAACGTTGTAAGGGCAATAAGTATATAGATAGAGGATCTTACGAACAATACTAAGGGCCAATCAAAGAAATGTACTTTCTTTATGACAAGTCCTATAGAGGCTAGTAGAATTAGGACTTCATTAGGACTAGCTTCTCCTACAACAAATTCTCTTACCAACCACAAGATTCTGTCATTATCAAACATAATCATACAAACTATTATGCTTAAAGAAATAGTCACAAACTAGATAAAGGTAGGACCACTCCTTGAGAAAATAATTGATCAAGGAGTTCCTTTGATTTATCTAAGGGTACTTGGAAATTTATCATGCAAAGCTCTATTAGACTAAGGTTTTGGGATGAATTTGATCTCTTATGAAACATATCAAGCATAGAACATACCACCCTTAAAGGAGTGCAATATAAGGTTGGAGCTTGTAGATCAATTTGTCATCATTCCTTTGAGACAGATAGAGGATGTGGTGACAACTATCAATGGGTGATCTTATCCAACATACCTTCTTATAATCAATTTGAAAAATGAAGATAAGTAATTTCCAATTATCATGGGAAGAGCATGGATTTACCATAATCAATGCTAAGTTAAGTATGAGAGATTTATCTATTGAAATCTCTAAGAACAACAAGCACAAAGCTATACACATGAAATAGATTCCATGCATTACTACTAGAAAAGAAAGGTGTAGTTGTGGAATGATCTTCTGGAATATCAACATAGTCATTACATCAATCTACAACAAATGTGAGAAATACCTATGCACACAAGAGAGTGTAGAAGTCATTAAACCAAAAGAAACTTGATGGCTAACACCTAAGAATGTTAGACTATCCAAGGTATGCATGGAACAATTTGATTTACTTATTAATTCCCATTCTAAGAAAATGAACCCATCTAAGAACCCAAAAATGAAACCATTAAACCACAATCATTCACCACTAGGAAAAGAAAATAGAAACTTGAATGATCATGGTTCCATTACCATCACGATTACATGGGACAATAACCAAAAAGTTAAATCACTAAGGATGATAACTAAACCACCTAGAGTTTATGATCTAGGAGACCGAAAGAACATTTTCCAAACACTCACCCATGAGTTCACTTGTGGGGGAGATGCCTTATTTTGATTCTAGAATTAATAAGTGTTTTTCTATTTTTTTATAATTCTTTTTGATTTTTAATGTTTTGAGATACGTTTTCACATTTTTTGATATAATTTTTCTCATTATTTTATACTTTTCCATTTCTTAAATTTTCAATATTCTTTTACATTTTTCAATTCTTTAATAATTTTTCATTTTTGACATTTTTCATTCTTTATATATTTTTCCAATTTTTACAATTGTTTTCATACTTTGTTAACCCTTGTAAATAATTTTCACTATTAATAAAACACGTTAAGAATAAGGTAAGATGTAGTCCAATAAAGTAAAAATTTCTCTATGTTATCAAGACATAAGGAACTGATTATTTGAACAATGAGACCACAACATTCATCCATCCATTCTATTAATAAGAGGTTCTTACCATGCCCATAATGATATTCTTTTCATCATACAACTAAGAATAAACTTGTGATCATTATGCCTAGACTAAAAAGTGAAGAACCAAGTTGGAATGTAAAGGGTATTACATCATGGGGTTTTGTGGACTCTCTTGGATTGCTTCTATTAGTTTTATCCTATTGATAGGTTGTATTATATCTTTCTAGATCTAACAAAAAATGGGGATTAAGAGTGCAATAACTACTACCTTATCATGTCCCTAAAAGACATGTTACCCATGCCTGAAGGTAGTCCTCTAGTAAGGTTGACATAGATAAAAACAAAACTCATGCATAGAATAAAATTCTAGGGGTTCCACTAGAAAGACACGTTACCTATGATTTATGGTAGGAGTCTTCTCAAGAATTTCAAAAAATAATAAGTGCAATGAATACACTCCTTCCTTGGTGATGAGTGGCAAGGAACCCTTGTGCTCAACCATATGAATCACAAGCATTCACACACGATCTACTCAAATTCCATGGATGGAACTAGTTGTGCATCTAAATCATTATGCCCTGATTGTAGTTCGCTATCTTTCCACTTGAACTAGGTTAACTTTGTCATGGATGATTCAGTTCAAATTGAGGCATATCATGATTGATGTTGCCTAATCCTAAGCTACTCCTAATGATAATAAACAAATTTATTAACTAACCTAATTAACAATGGAAAGTAAACTCTAAACTAGCCTATGTGTAATGAATATCCATTTCCAATCATCCACACATGCTTTGGACTTCATGTAACTATTGATAGGATTACCAAGTGTATATCACTAGTTGTACCAAATGATACACTGTTGGGCTACCAAGTAATTACACTTAAGCACTTGCGATTAGTTTTAATCATTATTCTTAATCAAAAGAATTATAAAGATTAATAAATGAAAAAATTAACTAAGAAAATAATAAATAATTAAACAATTGAAAGCAATAATAAATCTAGGTGGATGTTGCAATGATGGAAGTAATCTCAATCTTTATTGCCTATCATGTAATGCATCCAAGTACATCACACTCAAATAAGGCTATTGTACAATCACTTAAAATCACACTATGGGCATGCATTGGGAAACAACAAATCAAAATTTGAAATCAAAAATCTAGGAAAAAGCTATCTAAAATTTATCAACAAACTATGTCCCAATCATGCACCCAAGTATGGTATTTATAGGTGACCAGCCAGCCAAACATTCGATGTTGGATACCTTGAATATTTTATCTTTTCTTCATTGTAGAGATTATCACATTGTCTGTGATTGACTTGTGAGTCATATCCCATGGAGCAATGTTTTATAAGTCAAAAGAATCACCAAGATAATAAACAGTCAAAATCGAATGTAAACAAATCCCACACTTATGCTTGTCACTCATAAGTAAAATTATGAAGCTTTATCCTAAATTCTAATGAAAATTTCAAGAAGAAATATTTATAATTAAATTAAATTAAATTAAATTCAATGTTATGAGCATAGATAATGATGAGAATTACAAAGGAGACTTCACCTAAATTGTGATTCTACCTTGTTGTCTAGACAATGTAGCAACCTTAACAACTCGGAAATGGATTTTAATGTTCTATAATTGTCGCAAAGCTTAGTAAATCCTCACATAATAATTCTTCAAAGGAAAATTAGACTTTAATTTGATGTGGGTTTGCTTCGGTATCAATCCTGGATGCACACCTTTGGTGCCTATTGGATTCAGCACCGAGTTGTATAAAATATGCCTCCCTCTCAAATACAAATTAAAGTCTTATTTATACTTCAATAAATTTTAAAAATAAATATTTTAATAATAGATGGATAACATTAATCCATCTAAAATAGTGGAAATGCTATGTTTGGCATCCTAGATGTTGTGAACACCAATAGAAATGGTGAAATAGACATCTTGGACCCATGTGAAATGTAACAGCAAGGAATAGCTCACTATTGCCAACTATCCTTATCACATCCTACAACAATAGTAAAACCCTTATACATGCTATTTTCACCATCACCTACTATCATCTTACCATAACCACTGCTATTATTGTGTCTACTACAACTACGTCAATGCTACCCTGGCCACATTGCTACTGTTACTATCATTGCTACACGCAATGATCCACCTTGCGTGTGCTACTGTTGCTACCATGCTCACCATTGCCACATCTTTCTATGCTTGCCGTCGGAAACCCTTGCTACTTGGTACTGCTAGTGCCACTATGAGCATCACTAGCATTGCAACACACAGATGGGCTTGTTGCCCAGTAATATTTATTATTTATTTAATATAGAGTTTATAATAATAATAACTTTAATATTTATATATAATGTTTAATAGTATTTATATTATAAGGTTTATTTATATAATGTCTATATAGTTTATGAAAAATATATATATAATTAAGATATTTATGATTTTGTATAATGTTTATATAATTATATAAATATAATTATAGTCCCATTGATATATAATAAAATAGCATATTAATTAAAATAAACTAACTAATACTAATACTCACCACTAAACTAAAATACAATAAATATTACTTTAACACTAATCAACAATCTAAAATCAATTAAAATGCATGCCTTTGATAAAAATGCTTAATTAAAAACTGGACTAACTTTTGAGGTTTAACACAACCCCCTAACTAGCCTTTGGCTAGTGCCTAGCCATAAAGGTGAAATTAAATTAAATTAATAAACTATAAAAAATTGATAAACATGCAACAGTAAACAAAATAAAATTATGCTCCTTCTTGTTCCAAGATATTCTTTTACGCTAACACATAATAACATGTAGACATAAAAGAAAATAGACTTGTCCATTGACCAAATGTTTATTTACTAATTATTTACTAAGTATGTATATATGCTTATCCCTCTTTTGATAATCAAGCCTTATTATTGAATTTGACTCCACATATAACTCGCTTACGAAGGCCCTACCTAAGATTGCTTAGGCTTAATGTCACCTTGCAAGGTCTACTTTGTTAGGTGTAAGAATGTTTTATGAACTCAAGATTTAAACCTTTCCTATGATTTAAAGATCCGAGATGCATTACTTACATCTAACTAATTCTCTAACTTGATCTTAGCTTAGCTTCCAATTTGGTTATACGTTACTATCATATTTTTTATTAATTGGTTATCCTGCCCCTCTGCCTAATTAAGCTAAGGTATGTAACATACTTAGGTTAATAAGAAAAGATAAATTATTAAAAAGAGATATGGTCAAAGAATATATGAAAAGAAAGAATTACCTTAGGTAATATATATCTAGACTACTAGGTAATTGAAGCTAATGGATGATAGAGTGTTAGTATTTATCATTGGCAACCATAGCAAGGATCTCAACCATTGATTCCTATGGAAGACATGATGGAAAACAAAATGAAAATCCATGCATAAAAGTATCACTAGTTAGGGAGATGACCATGTAAGAGAAAGTAGGAAAATAACACAACAAAAACTAAAAAGAGGAATAACATAAGTAAAAACTAGGAAAAAGAAAAAACAACAATCTAAGTACAAAGAAACAAAATCAAAATAACTAAATAACAAAGTAAAAGAAATGAGTATAAGTGAAGGTATCCATTATGATACTAACTATGGAGGAGTAACTTCTTCACTTCTAGTGTTATACCCTAGTTCTAAGGTAGTGGCATAGAGAGTAGATTGGTAATTTGTGCTTGATCTTTAAACACTTGGCTTATAGAAGGGAGTTCTTGTGGGATGCTTGAAATTGTGATTTTGAAGTATTGCCCCAACTGTAAGGTTCCTATGGGAGTGGAGCTTAGCTCATGATTGAAGGTTCTCATGGGATCATTTTTTCTCTCTTATTTATTTTTTTCTTTCTTATTTTTTCCTTTTTTTTATGTTTTCTTTTAACTCTTTATTTTCTCGTCTTTTCTCTTATTTTTTTCTTTTTTTTGTCACAAGAAATTCAATATCTAATCAACTTCAACCATGAGGTTCTTTTGGGAGCCAATTTCATTTTGTAAGGGTTGCTCACATGGCTTGATATTAATAAATGCCTTTAACTACTTGAGAAATTAGGTCCAATATAACATATCCTTTTCACCTTAGTGACTCATCTAAGTAAGTTTTTAATAAAAATCAGACACTAGTAAGCATTGCCTTGAACTAAGCTATTTAGCCACCTTAACTTAGGAATGTTTCACTTAAAGAACATTGTTTAACAATAAGAAAATTTATTGTGTGTAAGACACCTATTAGTCTAAGGCTCATCCTTAGTTGGATTTTGGGGTTAAACCTACCTATTTCAAGGTAGGAGAAGTTGTCCTTCTCCCTTGCATTTTAGACATGATGCTACTAAATTCTTTATAGTCCCAACTAATAATAGAATGTCTTATTTCTCTCTACATTTTTCAAGGGAAACGTTGTACACTATAAATACCTCTTTAATAATTCATTCGATGATGAAAGAGTCTAGTTGAGGGGTACATGTAAGAGCTAGAACTTTTAATGGTTGGTTCTCACGTAATTCATCTGTAGTGGGATAACTTGGTTCACTCAGGTCTATTAATTGATCTTCTCTAGGTTTCTTAATGTAGTGGTGATGATGTAACTTAAGTCATTGACCATTAACTAGGAATTGTGTTAAAGAATAATCAATATATGATATGAGAACACATCCATTATCATGGGGTTGAACAACTAAATAAGGGCATTCCCACCTAGTCATTAATTTCCTTGGAAATTTATGTAATCTCATATTATAAAGTAAAACTTTATCACCTATGGAAATTTTTTTTACAGATACTCTTATCATGTAATGTTTTCATTTGTCTTTTGACAATTATTTACTTCTTTAGGGTATGTAGCCTCATTTCATCAAGTTCATGAATTTGATTAACTCTAGAGGCTTGGCTCATGTCTTCATCAAAGTTAAGTTGTTGGGATAATTTTAAAGATTGGTATTTCAGTTTGATTGGTAATAGACATAGCTTACCATAAACCAATTAATAAGGTAAATATCATAAACATGGTTTATAAATAATTCTATAAGTCCAAAGTGCATCTTGTAATTTTTTAGGCCAATCCTTGCCTTTAGTACATATAGTTTTTCTTAAGATATTTAAGATAATTCTATTGACATTCTCTACTTGGCCATTTGTTTGTGAATGGTAGGTAGTAGCTATTTTATGTTGGATACCACAAGAATTAAATAATTTTTCTATGATTTTATTGAAAAAATGCATTCCTTGATCACTAATGATTGCTTGTGGAGTTCCAAATCATGTTAAAATATTTTCCCTAAGGAATACTACAACTACCTTTATATCATTTGTTAGGGTGGCTTTTGCTTCAATCCATTTGGCAACATAGTCGATAAAAACTAAAATGCAATGAGATACATTAGAGGGTAGAGATTGTCCTAAAAATTCTATACCTCACACATGAAATTCTTCTATTATTAAAATGGGTTTTAAGGGAATTTCATGTCTTTTTTGTTATGGCTCACATTCGTTGCCATTTATCACATTTTTGCACATATATGCATCTTTATAAGTTGAGGGATAATACAATCCACTTTGAAGGATTTTGATAGAAATATGTTTTCTATCAAAGTGGCCTTCCCATAAATCATCCTAGGAATTTTGTAGAATTTCTTGTTATTTATTTTTATCCATACATATTCTTGCTATATTATCTTTACATATTCTATAGAGGTATGAACTACTCTAAATATATCTAGATATACTATGTAAGAAAAATTTCTTTTCTTCCTTATTCTAGTTGGTAGGGGTTTTCATAGTGGCAAGATAGTTGGCTATATCAGCAAACAAGGGATTCTTCTTTGTAGAAAAACATTGTTCATCAGGAAATCCATCATGAAAAATTCCTTGTGTTCAATTCTCATCAGTAGTTTCTAGCTTGAAAAGATCATCTGCTACTATATTTTTCCTATGTATTTTATCTAGAATAGCTAGGATAAATTTTTGGAGTAATAAGCACCATCTCATTATTCTTGCATTTTCTATTTTTTTGGTAGCTAAGAATTTAATGGTTGAATGATAAATATATACTCTAATTTTATATCTAATTAAATAATTTCAAAATTTATCTAGAGCATATACAATGGCTAATAGTTCTTTTTTTGTAGTTGTATAATTTACTTGGGCTTGGTTTAGACTTTTGGACATATAATAAATCACTCATGGTTTATTATCAATGTATTGTCCCAAAACTACCACTACTACTGTGTCACTAGCATCACACATTAAATTGAATAGATAATCTCAATTAGATGCATTTAATATAGGGGTTATGGTTACTCATTTTTTTAGTTCCAAGAATGCTTCATGACAATCATTGGTCCAAACAAATGAAACATCCTTTTCTAAGAGCATATATAGTGGTTTAGTAATTTTTGAGAAGTCTTTGATAAATCTTCTATATATCCAACATGTCCTAGAAAATATTGAAGATTCTTTATTTGGTTGGAGTTGGAAGTGTAGATATGACTCATTTTCTCATCATCCATCCTTATCCCTTCTTTAGAAATAACATGTCCTAATACTATATCACTTGTAACCATTAAGTGACTCTTTTCCCAACTTAATTTTAAATTTTTTGCTACACATCTATCTAAGACATGTTTAAGATGTTGTAAGGTTTCATCATAAGTATTCCCATAGACTAAAAATTAATCAATAAAAACTTAAAACATAATCTTCCAATATATCTAAAAATATTGAGATCATGGCTCTTTGGAAAGTGGCTAGTGCATTACAAAGGCCAAAAGGCATTTATCTATAATCAAAAGTTCCATAAGGACATGTAAAGGTTGTTTTATGTTGGTCTTCAAGGGCAATATCTACTTTATTGTAACCACTAAATCCATCCAAAAAATAGTAATATTCATGTCCTTCTAATTTTTCTAGAATTTGGTCTATGTATGGTAATGAAAAATGGTCATTTTTTGTGTTTTGGTTTAATCTTTCGTAGTCTACACAAACTCTCCATTTTCACCCTTTT
Organism: Gnetum montanum; assembly: GCA_015680685.1. Lineage (NCBI taxonomy): Eukaryota > Viridiplantae > Streptophyta > Gnetopsida > Gnetales > Gnetaceae > Gnetum > Gnetum montanum. Next base: position 125,074 of record MNCI01011182.1, read on the forward strand.
TTGGAACTATAGTAATGGGGATTACCCACTCACTATTTACTATTGAATAAAGGATTCCTTCTTTCCAAAGTTTTGAAATTTCATCATCAACTATTTTTCTAAGGCTAGATTAATTAATCATGGGGAAATTCTTACTAGTTTGACATTGTCTTCTAGATAGACATGATGTTGGTAGATGTTGGGTGAGATTCCTTGGTGAAGGTCCTTATAGCTCCATTCAAATGAGTTAGATTTTCTACATAAGATTTCTAATAGTTTTCTTTCTTGCTCATTGGTAAGTTGGAAGTTTATTATTAAATTTTATTTTAATCTAAAAGAATATACTTAAGTGTATTAGGTAATTCTTTAAGATCAAAAAAATATTTATTTTTTGGTTGAATTATTTCTTCAATATTTTCTAATCCTAAATTTAGAATTTGGTCAAGGAGAACTTGTTGTTCCTTAGTTGAGGAGTCTAAATGTCCTTCTTCAAAATTATTTAATACTAAGGTTTTTCTATCTTGTGCTAGTGATGAAGTGGATAGAGTGTAGAGAATTCTTGCTTCCTTAAAATCTATATTTAAATTATCTTCTTTTAACTTTTCATATATATTTAGTGTAAAATTAATATTTTCAAATGAGAGTTGAAGTTGGCCAGATCTACAATTAATTATAGCATTAGCTATTGCTAACCAAGGTCTACCTAATATAATGGGAAACTAATAAATATCTTTTACTTTTAGGACAAAAAATCAATTGGGTATTTTCCATTTTCTACCTATATTATTAAGTCTTCTATGATTCCTATGAGTTTTACATTCGAACCATTAGCCACTAATATTGTTAGTTTTACTCTTCTTATATCCTCTATATTTAGTGATCTAGCTATTTCAAGAGGTGTAATATTAATACTGGCTTCTAAATCCAATAGGGTATTCCTAATTTCTTATCCATTTATTTTAATTGGAATGGTAGGAACTCTTGGATCTTGGTATTTAGGAATTTCATGTTTTTGTATAAGTTGAGAAAGATTATCAACTAAATGTACTTGTTTATGAATTTTTTCCTTTCTTCTTCTAGTGCATAATTCCCTTAAGTATCTAGCATAGAGAGGTATGTCTTTTACTTCTTGTTCTAAAGGGATATGCAAGTACAATTCACGAAAGAGTTTTTTAAGATGGGCTTTCATTGTAAAGTCTTCTTGTAATCATTTAGGAAAAGGTGGTAAAACTAGTTATCTAGAGAGTAATGGTTGTTCTTTTTCCCTAGTTGGTTGATCTTGTTAGCAGATATGGTAGCAAAATATGAAATGAGATGAAAATAAAGAGAAATGGAACCATAGGAAAATGCGGAAAGATCTTATTATCAAAAATGGAAATAACAAGCTTCTCTCTTCATCACAAGGAGAGAACAAGAAGAAGCCTCTCTCTCATGCAATAGAAGAATGTAAGAATGGGATAGATAGAGGATGTATGTGATGGGTACAAAAATTGAGGTGAGGGAGGTCCCTTAAATAACTAAATAATTATCCACTATTTTAATAACCATAGCCTAAATTTAGTAGGATAACTATAGCTAAATTTTTGTAGCCTAAATTTAGTAGGATAACCATGGCCAACAATCTCCCACTTGGAGATTTTGATTAAGGATCAATCATATCTCAACACCATCATTTCTACCTTGCCATTATATGTTGCTTATGTTTTTTCTAAGCCATATGAGAATCTACTCTAGTCAAACTTGTCCATGTTAATCAGCTTGGTCCGAACATCTACAAGATTATCCTTCTATGCCCGGATTGCCCCTACTTCCACAACAACGTCTGCAACTTGTTTCTTTGCAAACTCCTAGGCTTCCTGAACCTTCCTCTAAAGAAAATTATACTCTTCCTTGGAAATGGTCACCATGTTTTCATTAGGCTTCTGTGATGAAATTCTAACCAGTGAGTCCTCCAATTCCCTGATCTTCCTCAACCTCAAATCCTCATTATCCTGGCTCACTAAACCTCAAATCCTCATTCTCTTGGACAATGTTCTACAATTTTTTCTCCTTGAATGTCATTTGTAACTTGTGAGAATCCTCCTTGGAAGCCTGGGCATCACTCTCTGCTTGGTCCAAAGAATCTAGCAACCTATTCACTTCCTCCTTTATAGCAAATGTTTCAGCCTCGACCTATTTGATGCACTCAACCAACTTGGCCTTCCTATCAGACCATGCCATCATGGAGTCCTCAACATCTAGCCTTGAATTCATAACCTACTACTTGGCCTCCTTTAGGTCCTCACTTAGAGACTCAATCATGGACTCATATTTAACCTCTGTGGCATCAATGATAGCCCTGAGCTACTCTAGATCCATCTTTGCCATCCTTTCCTCCTCCCTTGCCTCCTCTGCATGGGTCTTGGCCTTAGCAGCCTCCTTAGAGATTTTCTGCAAGGTCAATCTTAGCTCATCTGTAGCTTTCCTACTCTTTTCCTCCTCCTTGATTGCCCTCTCAAGCTCATCCCTAACCCTGTTCAGCTCCTTTCTTAGCTTAAAAACCTTGGAAATTTCCTCCTGTTGTATTGCTACCATCCACAAAGACACATCTAGAGTTTTGATAGCCTCATGTAAAGTTGAGGGCTCTCCATCCTCTGTTAAAAGACAGTATGCAACATTACTTTCAATAACATAATCTGAGTGCCAAGTTGGTGATCTTTTTACCTGAGATGACTGATGAACTTCATAAGCTTCAAACTTGACTAGTTCTTTCTCTTCATACATTGATGTTGCTTTAAAAGTAACTGGATCTTCATCTTTTGTCTTATCTTCTACCTGAATTTTAGTAGTCTCTAAATTTTCCTTTGAAGTGCTAGCATCTCCCTTCTCTTGCATTTTATCTTCTACAAATATCACATCTCTGTTGATGACAACCTTGCATGTAGTGGAATCCCACAGGTGATACCCCTTAACTCCATCAGCATACCCTAAGAAGATACATTTCCTAGACTTTGGGTCTAACTTTGATCTTTCTTGGTCATTGTACATCACATACACAAAAGTTCCAAAATTATGGAGATGAGAATAAATAGCTAGCTTACTAGTCAACATTTCTATTGGTGTTTTTAGATCAATCGTAGTTGATGGAGATAGATTGATTAAATAGCAGGCTGTATTAACTGCTTCTACTCAAAATGACTTGGTTAGATTTGTAGCCTTCAACATTGATCTTGTTTTCCAACAAGGTTCTATTCATCCATTCTGCCACTCCATTTTGTTGAGGAGTGTGTGCCACTATGAAGTACCTCTTGATGCCTTCTTGTTGACAAAATGCATTAAATTCATCAATTTTATATTCTCCTCCATTATCTGTCCTTAGACACTTGATCCTTTGTTCAGACTCAAGTTCTACTTGCACTCTAAAAATTTTGAAGACTAAAAAGACATCTACCTTCCTTTTGATTGGATACACCCAACATCTTGTAGAGAAATCATCAATGAAAGATACAAAGTATCTTGCTCCTCCTAAGGAAGTCACTAGTTCTAGCCAAGCATTAGAGTGCAACAAGTCCAAGATGCCTCTACTCTTAGCTATTGATGTGCTAAACTTTAATCTATGTTGCTTACTAGTAACACAATGCTCACAAAATGGTAAACATACTGAATTGAGCCTAAGAAGTAGTCTCTATTTAGAGAGAATATTTAGATCTTGTTTTGACATATGACCAAGCTTTCGATGCCACAACTTCATTGATTCTTCTTCCAAACTAGTTGATGCAATAGAAGACTCTCCCACTTGATGTGTGTTCCCCATAAGCATATACAAATTTGCAGCAACCTTTTCTTCCTTCATTACCAAAAGTGCACCTTTGGTAATCTTCAGGAGCCCATTTTCTATATGAGTTTTGCACCCAACATCATTTAGTTGTCCTAAAGACAGTAGATTTTTCTTTAGGCCCTCCACATGTTGTACCTCTTGTATGGTGCAAATAGTGCCATCATACATCTTTATCTTGATAGTACCAGTACCGAAAATTTTCAAAGCATGATCATTTCCCATGTATACATATCCTTTTGAGATTGGTTTGTTGTGATAAAACCATTCTCTCCGAGAGGTCATGTTTCATGTTACTCCTAAATCCAAGATCCAAGCATCAATGGGCTTTTGTCTGCCTTCAGCAATAGTTGCCTCACTGTATAGAACATCACCATCATATGAGATACTTGCCACATTCCCTTAACGATTCTTTTCATTACTCTTCTTGTTCCAACACTCCTTCCTTAGGTGTCCTCTCTTTCCACAATTGTAGCAAGTGATGTTTTTCCTTTTACTTCTTGACTTGGATCTACCATGAATTTGGTTCCAATTGGAATCACGTTCCATAAATCTCCCTCTCATCATTGTTAAGGCCTCCACCTTGTTTTCCAACCTATCTTCCTTGTTCTTGCATCGAATATCTTCTTCAAGAACCACAGCTACAACCTCGTTGAAGACAAGAGTATCCATAATGACATTTTTGGTCAAGTTGATGATGAGTTGATCATCTGAATCAGGTAGAATTTGAAGAATAATTTCTGCACATTCACCTACATCTACTTTATAGCTCAACGATGTGAGTTGAGAAAATAAAGTATTTAGGGTGTTGATATGGTCAGTTACCAATGAGGTTTCTACCATATGAAGAGTGTAAAGTTTTCTCTTCAAGAATATTTTTTTGTGGCGTGATTTAGCCTCGTACAACTTTGTTAAAGTGTCACATATTTCCTTTGCCATCTTCTTTTCTACAATACTTGAATGAATCCCATCTGCTAGTGCTAAGTGTAAATTAGCAATAGCATTTCCATGCATTTCATTCCATGTGTTGTCATACGTGACCTCTCGTGGCCTTTCTCCAATAGCTGCCAGGCAATTATCTTTACCCAAAATTGCCTGTATCTTCATTTTCCACAATGTGAATTTACTTCCATTAAACTTCTCTATTTTGTATTTTCCATCCATTTTGTAAAATTTGTATGCACGATTTGCAACACTTTTATGGACTATGAACTTGGCTTTGATACCATTGTTAGCAGATCTAGCAGTAAAATATGAAATGAGATTAAAATAAAGAGCAATGGAACCATAGGCAAATGCAAAAGGATCTTATTATTAGAAATGGAAATAACAAGCTTCTCTCTTCATCACAAGGAGAGAACAAGAAGAAGCCTCTCTCTCATGCAATAGAAGAATGTAAGAATGGGATAGATAGGGGATGTATGTCATGGGTACAAAAATTGAGGTGAGGGAGGTTCCTTAAATAACTAAATAATCATATGTTATTTTAATAACCATAGCCTAAATTTAGCATACACTAAATTTAGCAGGATAACCATAGCTGAATTTTCATAGCCTAACTTTAGTAGGATAACCATGGCCAACAGATCTTCCTCATTGATTATTTGTGGCTATGTTTCCTCTTGTGTTTCTACCTCTTCTAATCTCACCTTTTTTGGGATTTAGGTTTGATTGCTTTTCCACTCCTTGTGGTAATGGAATGTAATTGCTCTTTTCCTTTTCTTTGAGATGTAGGATTAGATTCAGGTTGGGATGGTAATTCATTCTTAGTTAAGTTCTAAAATCTTCTCTTAGCTTCAGTCATAAATTATCTACTTTCTTCTATGAAGGAAGTAAGGCTTTGGGTAAGTTTATCCAAGTGTTGATTAGTTAGATTCTTAAATAGCCTAAAATTATTTTTAGGATATTGTTGTTGGTAAAATGGTCATTGTGGGAAGTTCATTGTTTGTTGGCTCTTAAATTGTTGAAAAGCCTTTGTTGACTCTTGCATTTCCTCTTGACAATAATATAAGAATAGGTAGGTTGTTTGATCATGTTGGTGGCTACCACAAATGTTAGATGCGTCACTTTGAATTCCATGAGCTTATTTCGCAATCAATCATGTTAACTCATTGATTTTTCTATTTAATTATTTTGTGTGTTGAGTTATGCCTTTCATAATGTTGGGTTTTGGTCAACGTGTACTTTGGTCTACTAATGAATCTATAATTCTCCAACCATCTTCCAATGTCATATTTAAAATATTTCCCCCACATGCAAAGTTGAAATTTTGCCTACAATATGGTAGTAAGACTTCTACAAAGATTTAGATTAATTGATGGGCTAGGAAGCCACAATTTTAATTCTTTAACAAAACCCTTTAAATCTATCAAAGGTTCTTTCATAGTCCTCATCCTCATGTTGCATAAAACTCATTGATTACTTCCTTAATAAGTATAGCCCATAATTAGAAAGAAATCTATCCCAAGAACTAATTTGTGTTATAAGGGTTTGTAGCTTAAAATTAGCTTTGTCTTTTAGGATTTATTTGAAAGATATCATACTAGTCCTATCCCCACTTTGAGATGCTAACATAGCTAATGTTGTTTCAAATTTTCTTATGTGAGTGACCAGATCCTTGTCATTTGTCCCCTTAAAAATAGGTAACAAGTGAATATTTTTAACATTCTACATCTCTTCCATATGGGAAAACCAATGGGCCTTGAGGTATGATGGATGCTCTTTGATTCAATAATTCTCCAAGGGTTTGTCCTAGGTAAGGTTGGCCAATTGAAATATTAGAACTCAAGCTACCAAAGAAGAAAAGGAATTGAACCTAAGAAAAATGAGGGAGGTTTATGATTTGAAGATCATCCCATCATGTAGGTAGAGGTTACTATTGGGGATACTATAGGATTTGGTATAGTAATAGTGAGTTGTGGTGCAGTTTGTATATTTAAAGTGCTTATTGGTTGGGTAGTTCCTTTAATTATGGTCACATAGGTTGACATTGAGGTAGTATTTAGATTTTGAGATTTTGCCCTTGTAGTTGAATTCATGGTTGATGTTGGAATGTCAAATAGAGGATTGATAGTTATGAGAGAATTATTTTATATTTTCTCATTGGGATTTTGTGTTACCTAAGGGAAAGAATAATAAGATCTTGATTATATTGATTATTCTTGATTTTGGTTTTGATTAACTTTTGTATATTTCTAAAGGCTTAGAGTGCTTCTAGAAGTTTGAATTCATGTAGTCTTAGTTTCTTTGTTGGTTTCATTTAACACAAACACTCTTCATTGGCACATTCATGGGCTACCATTCCTAAGAATTTACAAATTGATTTAATGGCTCCTACTATCTTGGCTTTAATTACAACTTTCTAAATGGTTTTAGCTAGTTGTATAATAAGAAAAGTTGATTCCTAGGATTTTTCTTTATTTTTATTTTTATTTTTCATTAAGCAAGAAAACCAAGTAAAATAAACCATTTATTAAATTAAAAAAATAAAAATAAAATAAAATGCATGAATAAATAAATAAGAAATAAAAAATTAAAGCTTACAGGTTCCTTGATGATGATTAACTTTGCCAACCTCCCTAGCAATGGTGCCAAATTTGATGAGCTAGGAAAATTTTGGTGCTAGATATATTTAATATTAAATATTTCATTCATTGTAGAGATTTTCACCATGTCTTTAATTGACCCATGGAGGAATGATTTAGAAGTCAAAAGAATCATCAAGATAATAAATGGTGAGAATTAAATCTAAACAAGTTCCACACTTATGCCTATCACTCATAAGTAAAATTACAAAGATTTATCATACCTTCTAATCAAAAGTATAAGAATAAATATTTAAAATTAAATGAAATTGAAGTCAAATTTATGAGCATAGATAATGATGAGACTTACAAGGGTGACTTTGCCTAAATTGTGATTCTGCAAATTGTGATTCTGCCTTGTTGTCTGGACAATGCAGCAACCTCAATAGCTTGATAATGGAATCTAATGGTCTATAATTGCACAAAGGTTAACAAATTCTCACATAATAATTCTTCAAGGGAAATTAGACTTTAATTTGATGTGGATTTGTTTGGGTATAAATCTTGGATGCACACCTTTGGTGCGTAATGGATTCACCACTAGGTTGTATGAAAGACGGCCCCCTCTTGGATACAAATTGAAGTCTTATTTATACTTCAATTAAGTTTAAAAATAAACATTTTATTAATAGATGGATAACATTAATCCATATAAATTAGTGGAAATGCTAAGTTTGACATCCTAAATATCATGAACACTAACAAAAATTGCAAAAGAGGAATCTTAGACTTATATGAAATGTAACTGTAGGGAAAAGTCCCCTGCTATTAACTATCCTTACCACATCTTGAAACTACCACCATTCTAACAGAATAGTAAAACCCTTATGTGTGCTTTCATGGCCATCATTTGCCATCACTATCATTGTCCATGCTATCATCACCATCGCTTACCATCACCATCACCACATGTCCTATCATTACCTTTGCCTGCCATCACTTTGCCACAACTGCTGCTATTGTTGTGTCTATTGCTATTGCACCGATGCTATCCTAGTTGTGTTGCTGCTATTGTTGTCACTACCGCACACCATGACCCCACCTTGCCTGCACTAGTACCTCTACCACTACTACGCTTAGCATCACCATGTCTTGTCATGCTTGCCATCAAAAACCCTCATTGATTACTACCGCCAGTGTTGTGACATGTGGATGGGCTTATTTCCCAATAATATCTATTATTTAATTAATATATAATTTATAATAATAATAATAGCTTTAATATTTATATATAATGCTTAATAATATTTATATAATAGGATATTTATATGACCTATATAATATATATAGTATATATATAACTATAATGTTTATATAGTTTATGAAATATATATATATATAATTAGCATATTTATGATTTTGTATAATTTTTACATAATTATATAAATATAATTATAGTCAAATTAAGAATAATAATATATCATATTAATTAAAATAAACTAAAAACTAATACTAATACTCATCACTAAAATAAAATAAAATAAATATTAATTTAACACTAATCAACAATATAAAATCAATTAAAATGCATGCCTTTGATAAAAATATTTATTAAAAACTCAACCAATTTTTGGGGTTTAACAATAGGCTATCACGAAAGGGGTGATATCATATGCCTGATATCAAAGGTTGTTCCTCGATGATGAGCATCAATGTGTCATGTCAACAGGCCTCTATTGACATGGCCTCATCAATAAGCCCTTGTTGATAAGTCCCCATTCACATGATGTTGCCCCATCGACAGGCTGTGTCGATGTAGAATTTGGTATGTCTATGAAGCCCTCTCGACATAGTGTTGTAGCAATAATTATAAATACAAGCTCCCAGTGATGTTTATGGGCATTCAAGTCATAGTAGTAACCAAACTCTTGTATTTTTTACATTTGAAGGTTAGAATATTTTCCTGAGTCCTCGTAGCAAGAGTCATTGAGTGTACAGATCTTTATCTGAGAATTATTGTACCTAAACCATACTAGTATGTACAACAATAAATACAAGCTTCTTGATCAACCTTGCAACATTTTGGATAGTTTAAATGTTTTATTTTTGCATTTACTGTTTTTAGTCATTTGTTTAATGTTTCTCAATAATTAAGCTAATTAAGTGATTAGGTAAGATAAGCTAAATAGACTAAATACATAAATATGATTACTTTGAGCATAAACACATATTTGATTGGTAATCCCAGTAGCATTATTGCTTAGTATGCCCAATAGCATGGTGCTTAGTAACCTAGCAATGGATACATGGGTTTAGGATGTATACGAAAAGTGGGATTGAATGCTCATTATAGGACTAATAGAGATTAGTTAGTTAGTTAAATCAAATTTGTAATTAAATTACTTTATCTCTCTTTTCAAGTACCAAAGAACTTAAAACATAAAAGGATAAAAATCATATGCCTTGATTACACTTAACCATACATTTAGCTTCACAAGTGTAGTTGGGAAGACAATGAATGACCTTACAGTAGGATTCACTTCCTAGAAGACTAGTGTCCTAAAAACTATAGAGTTTATGGAATTTGACTAGATTGCACATGAATGCTTTGTGAATCGTATGGTTGGGCGTAGGGGCACCTTCAACTACTCATCATTGGCACTGTTGTTGAGAACTCTGTTTGTTGAAATGTGCACTATCTAGGTTTAGTGGATATCATTAATATCATTGGATGAACTTGAAGGTTGACATCATTCCCATATCTCATAATTACAAAAGCACATTGATACTTTAATTATTTGAAAAATTTCTTCTTCCTACAGGTGGGAAGATGTTAAACCACTAGTTCCACAAGAGTGCAAAGTGGTATATACTCATCCATATGGGTATATATTTGACTTCACTATCATCCTACATTAGCATGAGCAATTGCAATGGCATGACATGGAAGCCAACATTGTAATGACTCTCAATCGATCTATGCCTATGATGCTACTTCAAACTCTTAAGAAGTTAGGCATCCATGATCTTCAAGAAGAATATGTTGTTCAAGGCTATGACTACCAGGACTACCATCCCACTAAAACACAATGCAAGTGAGATTGCCACCATGAGAAGCATCATGAGGTTATGAAGAAAAAATAGTTCACTAATCTCTTGTTCCTGCTAAACTAGGATGAAAATGAGGATGCTCTCTTGGAGAGCTCTCAACATGAAAACTCTCCATCCCTTGTTACTAGTGATGAGGGTGTGGCCCTAAACCTATACTCTACAATCCATAATTTGGGTTTAGAAAAAGATGGCAGTCAAGGCAAGGGATCAAACAAGCATTAAGATAGTAAGAAATTTGATGAGCGTGGCCATGACAATTGAAGAAAAATTGGAAAATATCATGATGGAGGCAATCCTTCTCTCTACCCTCTTCATTTGCATCCTCTTCTTCCTCTTCTTTTGTTTTGAAAGACATTGTAGATGGAAAAACTGTGATGGAGGTGATCACCAAGCCTGTAACAAACAAAGGGGTAATAGAGGACATCATTGTTAACAACAAAATCATGATGATAATGAGCCTTTGTTGGTGACTTGATGCATCCTTAACATTGTAGAGGCAGTAAAGATTCCAACTAGGCATGTGAAAGATAGTCATATTAAGTGCTTAGATATGAACAATGTTTCAAGATTTGAGGGGGGGTATAAATCTAATCTACAAACACATCTATACGCTTTCCATGATGCCTATGCCTTATTGAACATTGAAAATGACTGGTAGAAGCTCAAGCTATTTACAAATACACTTATTAAGAAATTTGAAAGCTAGTACCCATCTTTAAAATTGAAATCCATTTGTAGATGGAGTACCATGTTAGAATTATTTAATGACAAATATCAAACATACTCTAGAGTGTCCAATCTAAGAAGGCAAATCCAAGGTTGGAAACAAGAAAGACATGAACCCTTGGATGCTACCATGGGTAGATATTATTTACTTTTACACCAATTCCCTAGCCATGATTATTCTTAGAGGGAAAAACTCTATTACATCATAGACGGGCTCAGATCAAAAACTAGAAGAACTCTTGGGGTTTATGCCCAAGGGAGACTATTTGAACTGAGAGCTGATTAGATACAAATGTTGATAGAGTACATAGAAAAAGAAGAAGGTGATTCATGAAAAATGAAAAGTTATAAATAATATAATAGGGACCCTTCAATAAGAAAAGGGAGGTATAATTCTATAATGAGGAGGAATCATCACTTGATGATGTGGTGAATAGGAAAATATTTTCTATTCAAAATCTATTTTGGACATATCAGAAAAGTTTGATAAGTTATGGAACTCTTTGGATGAAAATTTTCAAACTACTATGAAGATCACTAAAGCATCCAAAGAGAAAAATAGTGATTGTGATTGTAGAAGATGGAAAGAAAATGAATGTGCCTACCAAAGAGGTAAGGGCAAAGCTGATATAGTAGAAGAATTTGTGGAGACAGACTCCAAAGATGATGGTAGTTGTGACAATTGTCAATATGAATATCCAAAGGGATGTTATCCTATGATGTCACACTTACAAGAGTCTTGGGTATATGGGTTGAATCCATAACTTGTAAGTAGTTAAGCATCCAAATGATCACCTTATCCTCAAGACAATCAAAGCTAGTTCCACTAGCAATAATAAGCTTATTATCCAAGTGGAGCTCCACCACAACCATATGAGCAATACCAAGAGTGGAATCAATTAAATTTATGGGAAATGCCACCACCAAAATAGTAGTACCATTATAGGCAATCAAATTCATACAAGTAATATGTTTAGCAACCCATTTATCCATGAATCTCTGCAAGCCATGCATCACTCTAGCATGATGATTATCCTTCAGAGTAATATCAAACTCATTCACCATCTACTTGAGGAGATCACCCATATCTATACCATCCTCCACATGTGTCTACACACATCCATCTTTCCTCTACCTAGTTACCTCCTGCATCATCCATGTAGGACAAAATTCCACCATAACTGCAACAATGAAACGCTATGAGGGCTATGCATTCACAATCGGCCTTCTGTAACGACGGAAAATGTCAGCAGCTGGAAATACCGACCGAGATTCCGTGTACACAGTTTTTACCACGGATCAGCGCGAGGGCTAAGCTGGAAAAAACAAATCCGTGGTGCCCTGAACAATCTTGTCGATCAGACAGGGACTTACGGGTCAGTAAAAAAAAATGCTGCTGATTGTAAGTCGATCGTAAAATGGTAGGACAACGATGTATATGGACCACCGCGAAGATAATGCCAAAACGCTGAAAAGATGCGAATCGGGAGCAAAAATCGTGCAATTTGCGAAGATCAAAGATCTATGTTTCAATGCCGAATAGAATGTGTGATTGGGTGTATACAATGTCACAATGGGAGAAAACTCCCAATAAATTGAATACAAAGATGAGCACAAAACAGCAAGAAAACTGCCTAAACAGAAGTCCGATTTACCTTTTGGACCAAAGCTCAGGTGCAGGAATGGTCAAGCTCTGAAGTCTAACGATCTTCGAACCGATAGAACTTGCTAACCGGGCAAGACGACTCTGCAATTTCCGTTCCGCTTCTCGGCTTTCAGATAGATCTGCTGTTTGGGGCTCAGGCGTGCTGTGTTCTATTCCTGCTAAGGGATAGTGTCTGCTGCCAAGAGGTTGCTCTTGTTTCTCTGCTTCAGGGCGATAAGTGTTCCCTTGTTCAGAAAATGCTCTTGTCCTCTTGATCTGCTGTCCAAAGTGATAAGTGCTCTGGTGCTCTGTTAACTCGTCTCCTTGCCAACTGCCCAATCCCCTTTTTTTTGTTGTTGCCGTCCTCTTTTGCTGTTTTTTTTGTACATGTGTCAACCGGGGTATTTATAGTCCACAACACGCGCAACCTTGATGATGTGGGCCCGAATGTCGCGGATTCTGTAGACTTGCTCCTTTTAAGTCGAACTGTGACTACGCAAAACATGCTCGTTTGCGTGCGGTGCGTGTGAAGAGCAGGCCCATGATAAACATGTCTCGGCTGCGTTTGCGCTCATTCACGTTGCATTGCGTGTATGAGTGCAAGCTTGATATAACAACCACGTGCTCAGGCTTGTTTTACGCTGGTCACGCAACTATGCGTGACGCAGCGTAAATGAGCGCGCATTTGCATTCTGACCTACGCACGAGTATGCATCGTTGCGTAAGGTGCGTAAAGATTAGTTAATCAAGCGCCGCGCGAGAACAAGTGCCAACCCGTCGTGTCTCTCTGGATTTTCCCCTTAACTGTCCTGGAGCTTATTATGCACATCACGCTGCCGTGCGTGATGGAGCGTAAACTTGTCCTTAGACAAATTTGGGGCGTCTTCACTGTCTTGGAGCTTATTACGCTCATCACGCTGCCGTGCGTGATGGAGCGTAAACTTGTCCTTAGACAAATTTGAGGCGCGCTTCTGCTCAAATTACGAATCTTCGCCTGAGGCCGACCCGTAATTTTCACGGTGTTTCAATGGCCCCTCTTTGTTGACGGTTAGAGGACGTTCCCGAAGAACGTCGACAAAGAATGCGAAACACCGAATTGGCGGAAGCAAGAACAACGTTCCTCCATGACTACTCAGGTATTGCTCCGTTTACGTAGAGGGAGAAGGCTTGCGAGTAGGAGAGGTAGAAGGGTGCAATTGGAAACAGGTTCGGGGAAGATGCAAACGGTGTGTTTATTCATGTCAACAGGAATGCTTTCAGACGAGCGTAGCACGTCAATCTGAGGTATCTCTGTTACAAATGGTAGCAGGAATGCGTACGAAAGGAGCGTTGCGCATCACTTTTGCGATGTCTCTGCTAGCGTGGGTGCGAAAAATGAAGATTTGCATATGCAACACTGCGTATGGGAACTGGGTGGTGGGGAAGAAGGGAACAAGGATGAAGTGTAGACGTGTGTCGAGAAGAAATGTATAAAACTGAGTGGGTGGGCAAACCTGAGCAGCCATTTCAGCACGCTGTTGTACTTCGCCGCTCAGATGTATGCACCTTTGAATGACATCCTCCAAGTTAAGTAGCCTGCAACCACAAAAGAAAACAGAGGACGCCATTGCTTATGGACAACAGACGGGGCTTTTGGGGCCAATGTTGTCGGATGTTAACCAGAGCCAATGTACTGTCAAGACGAAGCCAGAGCAAGTGGGTGAGGCCGCCAATCCTGATGATTCGGCCCTGCATATCGTCGCCAAAAGGCATCGGATGCAGTGCAGCTCGCTGGTCGCACTGGGAACTGGCCAGATGAATTTGTGAAGCCAGCGTCCGATAGCGATGATTGGCGGAGACTCGCGGAGCTGTGACCAACGAGGGAGTCGTTGGGGCTCCCACTAACGAGGCTAAACTCCCAGAGCTGCTTCCACCGCGGCGGACACGGTGGCGGCATCTCTGAGGGATCAGTAAGATGCCTCTGTGCCTGTCCGAGGAATTAGCAAGATGCCGGAGGGTGGGGACGCCGGAGCTATCTCAGCGTCCCACCCGGTTGGCTGTGCAACTGTGTCAGAGACGATCCTGCTCGCTTGATGCGTATGAATCCCAGTTTTGAGTCCTGGTAGACTGCTGTTACTGGTTTTAAGTCCCAGTAGACCATGGTCCCTATTTAAAGTCCGGGCGGACCGAGAAGCGCTAGTTTTTCGTCGTGGCGGACGGTGGATAGGCTGGTTTAGGGTCTCAGCAGACCGTGCTATGGATGTCAGTTTTACGTCGTGACCCAGGGACAGATCTGTGCTGGTTTTACGTCTCAGCAGACGGCTGCTTACCTGTGCCAGTTTAGCGTCATGGCAGACGCGTGCAAAGGGTGCCAGTTTTTCATCTTGGCGGACCTGTACAACAGTGCTAGTTTTACGTCGTGGCGGACGGTAACCACTTGCCAGTTTAGCGTCGTGGTGGACGCGTGCAAAGTATGCCAGTTTAGTGTCATGACGGACGGTCGGTGCCAGTTTAACGTCGTAGCGGACGTGCAATGCCAGTTTTATGTCGTAGCGGACGTGTGGTGCCAGTTTAACGTCATAGCAGACGATAGCCGTCATACCTGTTATTAACACCGTCGTCGCTGCTAGATGAAGTAATGCTTTAGATACAAATGATTCACAGGATTTGTCAGCTCGTTGCTGTTAACGTCTGCCAATTTGAACGCTCCGTTGTTGTATGGGTCAGTCACCAAGAAAGGGCCTTCCCAATTTGCAGAGAACTTGCCTGCTGGTTCACACACAGCCTTGAGAACCAGATCTCCTTTCTTGATCGAACGCTGCTGAAGATTGTGATGATGCTTTTGCCTCTGCTTGTCTTGATATCTTTCAATTGCCTCAAGAGCCTGTATCCACTTCTCTTCCAATGACTCCAAGTCCGCTATCCGAGCCTCGGTGTGTTGAGCCTCATTTATAACGGTGGAGAGGACCATCATCAGAGAAGGGATCTGCAACTCGAGAGGTAGCACCGCCTCAGATCCGTAAACCAGGCTATAGGGTGTACTACCTGTAGCTGTCTTACACGTAGTACGATATGCCCATAGCACATAGAGGATCTGTTCATGCCACCACCTTTTGTTGCCGTTGAGCATTTTCATGAGTAAGTTGATGATAATCTTGTTTGATGCTTCAGCTTGACCATTTGCCTACGGGTAGTAAGGGGAGGAAAACGACTGTCTAATGCCTAGGTTGTCACAGAAGGATTTGGTATCCACGCTGCTAAACTGTGGCCCGTTATCGGTCACAATAGTCATTGGGAGACCAAATCGAGTTACTATTTTGTCCAAGATAAAATGGCAAACTTGTTGAGATGTAATTTTCCACAGGGGAACAGCTTCTACCCACTTCGTGAAGTACTCGGTAGCGGTAATGATGAAGCTATGTCCTACGGAAGATTTTGGCGCGATGGGTCCGATAATGTCTAGTCCCCATCGTTGGAATAGCCAGGTTATCTGCGTCGTGTGCAACTATGTGGGTGGCACGTGGATGAGATTTGCATGATGTTGACACGTGTCACAGGTCTTAGCCTTTGTCAGACAATCCCTTTCCATGCGCGGCCAGTAGTACCCTAGGTGATGGATTTTTAGGGCCATAGCCCGTGGTGCTACGTGGCCGCCGCATAGTCCCTCGTGAACTTCATTGACAATGTGCTGTGCTTGGTCTGTGTTAACACAGGTGAGCAACACGCCATCAAAGGAGCGT
>MNCI01011182.1:151392-195437 GCA_015680685.1 Gnetum montanum
GCGGAGGGACTGGATGGACAGCCCTTGGCCACTGAAATGCCGGGGGTGGTTGGGTGACAGCTGGTGGGGCAGGGATCCCTAGAGTCTGAGGGGCCTGCGAAGACCACCACCCGCCGACCTGTGATGAGGGGTTAGCCGCAGCCTGCTACTGGGCGTAGTGATAAGTATAACGAGGAAGCACCCGTGAAAATTGCGCCGCCAGTGCGGGCGGGAGCTGGACATTGTAAGCTGCCTGCGTCTACTGGCCTATTGCTGGGTTGACCCAATGACTCGTCGCAGGGTTAGCCCAGTGACTCGTCGCAAGGTACTGGCCAAAAGTTTGCGGCGGCACGGTCGCAGCATGCTGTTGAGTCGGCGGAGGCGGGAACACTTTGGGACGAGTCGAAGGCGTGGCGTGGGTCTGTACATGGGGGATGAAATGGGGAATGGTGGCCGTCGGTCTGGCCACCGGAATGTTCACTGTCTGCTGGAACGGAAATGTCCCCGCGTTATACTGCAGTTGCATCCCAGAAGGCTGCGCGTTTACCGGGTGCGACCCAGACGGCTGCGCGTTGACCTGGTGAGACCTAGACGGCTGCGCGTTGGCCTGGTGAGACCCAGATGGCTGTGCGTTGGCCTGAGGGAGAACGGGTATGTGCATCTGCATGGTCATGGCCAAGTCTATAGAAGCCATATCTCCGTTGAAAGGGAACAATAGATTTACGTATGTCGGAGGAGACAGGGTATGGAACGAATGCTCCGACATGGCCGCGAATTCTTCCTCTGCCTCTGCTTCCTCCTCACGCTCGGGCTCTACCGCAGGCTGTGAGGCCTGGCCTCTAGCCATGATCAGCTGAGAAATCAGCTCGTTTTGGTGCTTGGTCAAGGGGATCATATCGTAAGCCGTTGGCTTGAAATCGTAACCTCCTCGGTGGAGCACCTCAAAGTTGCGTTTTGCCTCAAGCTCGGCTCGGCTGAGAGCCAACCTCGCCTGGATCTTGACGCAAATAAAGTTGTAGTCCTTAGGGGTTATGACCGTAAATATGGGATATTTCACCTGAAGCCTCAATGAACGGCGCAGGGGTCCCTGAGGACCGGTTGTACCGGTGGCTAGCCCCGTGGCCACCGTCGGGTTCACGGGCGCGACGCCCGGGTCGATAGTGACCATGGCGGTTGTGGCTGTCGCGTTAACGTAGTAAGAGTCCATGGATCAAGGATGAAAACGAAAATGATTGGAGATCAGATTTGACAAAGAGAAAAGTTGGCAAACAGCACAAAAGGCTTTCCACCCTACCGGATTTCAAAGAAATCGTCTTTGTGATCGATCGGATACCAGACGATTGACCTTAGACCTCCCTAGAGGTATTATGTCTATGGCCTAGGGTATAGATCGCTAACAGGATTACCCGAAATATTCGGATCGGAGCCTAAATGCCCTCCTTATAGCGCCAAAAAACTGTAACGACGGAAAACATCGGTAGCTGGAAATACCGACCGAGATTCCGTGTACACAATTTTTACCACGGATCCGCGCGAGGGCTAAGCTGGAAAAAACGAATCCGTGGTGCCCTGAACGGTCTTGTCGATCAGACAGGGACTTACAGGTCAGTAAAAAAAAATGATGCTGATTGTAAGTCGATCGTAAAATAGTAGGACAACGATGTATATGGACCACCGCGAAGATAACGCCAAAACGCCGAAAAGATGCGAATCGGGAGCAAAAATCGTGCAATTTGCGAAGATCAAAGATCTATGTTTCAATGCCGAATAGAATGTTTGATTGGGTGTATACAATGTCACAATGGGAGAAAACTCCCAATAAATTGAATACAAAGATGAGCACAAAATAGCAAGAAAACTGCCTAAACAGAAGTTCGATCTACCTTTTGGACCAAAGCTCAGGTGCAGGAATGGTCAAGATCTGAAGTCTAACGATCTTCGAACCGATAGAACTTGCTAACCGGGCAAGACGACTCTGCAATTTCCGTTCCGCTTCTCAGCTTTCAGATAGATCTGCTGTTTGGGGCTCGGGCGTGCTATGTTCTGTTCCTGCTAAGGGATAGNTTGTTTGGGGCTCGGGCGTGCTGTGTTTTGTTCCTGCTAAGGGATAGTGTCTGCTGCCAAGAGGTTGCTCTTGTTTCTCTGCTTTAGGGCGATAAGTGTTCCCTTGTTCAGAAAATGCTCTTGTCCTCTTGATCTGCTGTCCAAAGTGATAAGTGCTCTGGTGCTCTGTTAACTCGTCTCCTTGCCAACTGCCCAATCCCCCTTTTTTTTTGTTGTTGCCTTCCTCTTTTGTTTTTTTTTTGTACATGTGTCAACCGGGGTATTTATAGTCCGCGACACGCGCAACCCTGATGATGTGGGCCCGAATGTCGCGGATTCTGTAGACTTGCTCCTTTTAAGTCGAACTGCGACTACGCACAACACGCTCGTTTGCGTGCGGTGCGTGTGAAGAGCAGGCCCATGATAAACATGTCTCGGCTGCGTTTGCGCTCATTCGCGTTGCGTTGCGTGTATGAGTGCAAGCTTGATATAACAACCACGCGCTCAGGCTTGTTTTACGCTGGTCACGCAACTATGCCTGATGCAGCGTAAATGAGCGCGCACTTGCATTCTGACCTACGTACGAGTACGCATCATTGCGTAAGGTGCGTAAAGATTAGTTAATCAAGCGCCGCGCGAGAACAAGTGCCAACCCGTCGTGTCTCTCTGGATTTTCCCCCTAACTGTCCTGGAGCTTATTACACACATCACGCTGCCATGCATGATGGAGCGTAAACTTGTCCGGGGGGGAATTCGGGGCGTCTTCACTGTCTTGGAGCTTATTACGCCCATCACGCTGCTGTGCGTGAGAGAGCGTAAACTCGTCCTTGAACAGATTTGGGACGCGTTCATTGTCATGGAGCTTATCACGCTCATCACGCTGCCATGCGTGATGGAGCGTGAACTTGTCTTTAGACAAATTTAACTGTCTTCAGAGCTTATTATGCTCATCACGCTGCCATGCGTGATGGAGCGTAAACTTGTCCTTAGACAAATTTAACTGTCTTCGGAGCTTATTACGCTCATCCCGCTGCCGTGCGTGATGGAGCGTAAACTTGTCCTTAGACAAATTTGAGGCACGCTTCTGCTCAAATTACGAATCTTCGCCTGAGGTCGACCCGTTCAGATAATTGATCAAGAAAATGATCCTTTTTAATCTAGCAATCCTCCCAAATCCTCATAACCTAATACAACTGGTCATCCTACATCTCTAACACCCTCATCCTCTACATTAGACACATTTAAGTACCCTTCAAACCAAATGACACCTTAGATCTACACTGTGATGTTAACTCATTCTATTTCCTATTGGATCAATGTTGGCAACATTCTCATGAAAATATTTGACCTAGGATGTTCTCTCATTTACTTGTAGATCACTGGACATGAGCCATGCATGGCTTTTCTTGAATCTAGTTTTGATGTTAATCTCATATCCCATGACATGTACAAGGCTTGAACCTATCACATTTCAAGAATAGCAGCATCCATTTAGAATTGGTAGACTAATCAATCGCTATCCCTTTAGGGGAGGACATTGTGATTATAGTTTATGGGTGGTCCTACATTGTTGATTTTCTAGCGATCAAGGTTGAAAATTGTAAAGGTAACTTCTGTTGGTACATTTTGGCCATTTCATGGAATAGGCTTTATAAGGTTATGGTGATTTTTGAAAAATTTAAAAGAGATTGTTGAGATTTTGTTTCTTCACCTTGAAGTCTACCATGTTGATTAAGACAAGCTTTTGCTAATTGGTTCACATCCACAAAGGCATGGTTGAATGTCCCAAAACAAAGATGGTGCAGACATTCTAGAGTTAAATAAGGTGACAGTTGAAGATGTAAAGAAACACCATTGGCAGCTTGCAAAGATTTGAAGCCTACTGTTTCATAATGAATTAAAAGCCAAGCATCTAAAAAAAATAAAATCAAAAACATACCATCGACTTTTCAAAAGGGAATATCAAAAACCAAACCAAGGTAAGGAGACCGTGCTGCATAGTTGTAGCCACCGAGAATTGCGAGGTCGATCCAAAGAGATGGATGCACATAGCAATGGTGGCAGTAGCAGTGACATCATTAGCAAGAGCAAAAATAGTAACAGGGAGAATCACCCAGAAGGTCCCAAACAAAGACACCTTATCATAACCAGAGTTATTTTTTGCCATGACCAGCAGCCAAATGGAAACGATGACAACCATTAGTCTCCATACCATGCAATGTTGGCATCAAATATCAGCTTCCGAATGAAGACCTTGACAACATGATGGAGGAATACGATCACCTTGAACAACAACATCATTAGCAAAACCCTACGTAGATGCAGGCACAGGTTTAGGTTCAATCTTAGAATCAAGCTCAGGCTCAGGCTCCATCGGTCCTACCTCCGAAACAATCAAGGTTACGTATCTTCTGCAAAATCATCTTGCAATGAGTGCTCAAGTACGTGTTCTAGTCCAGGGCCGTTTATGGACTCTTCTAAGAAAGAGGGTTAGAACGCCGATGTTGTTGGTCCCAAGGTTGGGCCGCAGGAGTTCCAGGAGGGCGTCATGATCAAGGTGAATTGTTTTTCCTATGAGAGCCTAAGACCAAGTTCAAGAATCCACGTAGAGACAAGGAACGACCAAGGACCGAATCTAGATAGAGATGTTCTAGATAGCAGCTTTCTTTCTTAATTACAGTACAAAATGACAAACTCAAAGCTTCAGGCTCACAGCTCAAGCACAGGCACTGTGCTTTTGGTTTATTTGTCACCACTGAGAATCAGGAATCGTCGTGAACGTGAATCATGGAAGTAACTAATAATAAGCTATCAACAACAGCAGAAGCCATTTATTGTATTCAAGGACGAGCTGCGGCTTTCCATGTTTCGATTGTTGAGCTTGACCAAATTATCGCATTACCCGAGATAAGAAAAGGATGAAGATCATACGTGGTTTGGAATATGGATTAATTTCATCAAGTTAGGGGCCAAAGATATGACTCCCCAATAGATCCTAATAAATATATAATATATATATATATATATAACAAGTGACTTTTGTATTTTTATAATGATAATAACTTCTTATAGAATTCATATCCTCCTATGGTAGTTATAACTAATTTTCTAAATGTTTGTAACCACTACAAAAGACACTTGTCACCCACAACCTCTTTATCTCCACAATGGCCACTTGTCACTTGCATGGGACACTTGTCACCTACAAGTTTTTTATCTCCATGAAGACACTTGGCAACTGAATGAAGACACTTGGCAACTACATGAAGACACTTGGAAACTACATGGGACACGTGTTAGATGTAGCATTTTTATCTCTTTGGTGGTTGAAACCACCCAAAATTGTTGTAACTTACCTAACTTGTTGGGCAAGTAACCTCCTAACTTCTTGGGCAAGTAATCTCCTAATTGGTTGGCCAAGTTACTTGGGAGAGAAGTTAGGTGAGATATTTTTGAATATGTAACTTTCCTACCTACCTTTGAACCCTTTTAAAAGGCTTCAGGGGTTAAGGAGGAGATATCATCATAAACATTGGGACATTTGGGAGGTCTGATACATCACACTTTTGGAAGGCTACTAGCTAGCACTTGGGCTCTCACTTGAAGACACTTTGGATCTTGAGAAGAGTATTTGTAAAGAAGATCTGTAAAGAAGATTGCTTGTAAGATGCCTTGCTAAAGGAAAGATTTCAACCTCTTTGTCATGGTCTTGTGAGTTATGTATTTTATTTCTTTAATTTTGTTTAAATTGCTTAGCTAGTAGTTTAGATAGTATCATCCTTGACAAGTAATTTTGGGATTTTTAGATTGCTCTTACTGTTCTTGTTGACCGATAGAAATTTCTATTAGAATTTTGTCATAGAAGTGCTTGTGTTTAAAAGCCTTAAGAGCATTTTAGTAGTATATTTCATTACTGTGCAACGTAGGGGAACTACTATTGGGATTGTTGTAAGAGAGCCTCTACTTGTAGCCACGCCGTTGAACAATTCAGTAGTCGAGAGGGTTCAGAAAATCTTTGGTATTTTGATGGGACCAGAATGGCTTCTTTTTATCTTTAAAGTGATTTCCCGTGGTATTTCAATTAGAAATTGTCAAGTCTTTTAAAGGTTCTGTTTGAATGCAATCGTTGACATCTATTATCTAGTTAAAATGGAGTCTCATACGTGGTAGTTTACGCAGCAATTTTTGGTAGCATAATAGGATTGTCTTGAAGATATTGCTTGTTTGAGCCTTGGAAGTTTGAACAATTCGTAGATATTGAATTTGGGATAGCTTTATTATGAAGTTTTTACTCATGTCATTTTACCTGGTTTAAATATTTGAGGTCTACACAAATATGCTTTCTTTTCTTTTCTGCTTATCTCCATTGAATCTTGTTCTATTTCTAGTTTTCTTGTTGAACTATCTCTTTCTCTGGGAAAAATTAGGAGTAGATTTGTGGAGTTTTGCTCAAATGTTTTTGCAAAATTTTATTTGTTACAAGCAGGTATTATAAGGATCGTGTAGACTAGGTAGTTGAACAAAATAGGAAATTTTTAGCTACTCACAGTACTTGGCAAAGTTGGTTGAATCTCTTTAAAGTAAGTCATTTGTAGTTTACACACAACGCAATCATTACATTTCTCACAACCGCACATAGAAATAGCACACACACATACTCACATTAACTACTGAGTTTATTTAGAGGTATCTAGGCCTTGGTGTTGCCAGAGACCAGCAGGCACCTAAATCCTATTCGAGGACACTCATTGGCGGTCGCGTCCCAAATGGTCGCCAACAAATTCTCCATAATTATGGGAAGGGTTTGAGTAAGCATAGTAGATGCACATATGGTTATAAGGGACATATCCTTGGAAATCTCCAAGGAAAATGAATTTGGTTGACTAGAGAAGTATGTTCCATGCATTATATACAATAATAACGAATGTAATTGCATGCACAAAATCTAGTCCATTAAGAGTACAATCATTAAAGCATGCAATTACTGTATACATGAAATAGATATGAAAAGGTACCTATACGTAGCAAGCATAAAATAGGAGGACATCCAATGGCTGAAAACTAACTTTGATAGTAGCAGATTATGCATGAAAATAACTGAAAGTCTAACATGTGCTTATGTTGAAGGCATGGATGAACTTGAGAAAGTTCATCACCAAATCTTTGATGGTGAAGATGATGATACATATTGGGGAAAGTCTAAAATCCTTTATAATTTCAAGCAAGAGCCCCTAGAGAGCTTAAACACTCTACCAACTAGTATGGAGTATGCATTTTTAAACAATGACAAGCTAGTTATCATCAATGCCAAACTTTCTCCTGAATAGAAATAAAAGCTATTAAAGGTAGTCAACAAATAGCCAATAGCCTTTTCTTGATCATATCTTGAGATGATTGGAATTGATCCATGGATATGCTAGCATTGCATTTACACCAACCTAGCCATGAAGATAAGAAGGTAAGCACAAAGGCAAATGAACCCCAAGTGGAAATAGATAATCAAGAAGGAAATAGAATAAATTCTCAAGGCTAGGTTCATTTATCCCATTATAGATAGTGAGTGGATTAGCCCACTTTTAATTGTGACAAAGAAAACTGGCAAGTGGTGGATCTATGTCAACTTTAGGTTGTTAAACATGACAACATTTAAAGACCATTTCCCATTGTCATTTGTGGATCAAGTGTTGGATACCATTTTTAGGCATTGCCATTATAGCTTCTTGGATGGTTATAGTGGTTATAATTAAATTCAAATTGCACTAGAAGATTAGGCCAAGATTACATTCACAAGTTCCTAGGGACCTTTTACATATTGCAAGGTTGGTTTTGGTCTAGACTAAGGATGGACATTCTCAAGTCATTTTAAACATAAGGTTCATAAGGGACTTCTTATGACCTCAATTGGGAATTCCATTCCACCTTCTCTATCATCCATCTTTGTTAACCATAACTCACCTCATTACCAAAGTCCATGTTCTTGATTCCATGTCTTAGTCTGACGTATTTGAATTCTTAGGTAGAATATTTTGGGTTTTGGTTCTAAACTTTCATCAACCATTAGTCACCTTTTGGGCCCACTAACTCCTTAGGTTGAGGTTATGCAAGGGCAAACAAGGCATGTGCCTACTATGAGGAGGACCCACTTGTATATCTCTTTCTTGGGTTCATTAAGCATCTTATCCTTAGGAATTCTTGTAATCTGAATCTTTCATATATCCATCTTCTACACCAAACCATGTGTTCCTTTACAAATTATATTCATTAAATACATTCTCCATCAAATTTATCAATTTTTGTGCTTTCATAGATCCTCTTCAATGCTTTTATTATATTCTTGGCTTTTCTAGGATTCCATGGATCCCAATTTCATTGAAAAATTCCTTATATCTTTTTGAGATATTGACATTTGAAAATTTTTTCCAATCAGCCCTATTGATGTAAGGAAAAAAGTACTATATATATATGTGCAACCCCACATTGAAATTTGTACATTTTCTCACAAATGCCAAGGGATTTTTTCAAAATTTTCATGCCCAAAACATTCTAGAGTCCATAACTCACTAATTATTTATCCAAATCACTCTATTCTTCAACCTTGTAGCTACCACAATTTGCAATCCAAAATTCATGATCTAAGTTTTAACATGAACAAATCTAATGACAAAGGGGGAGCCAAGGAGGAGAGTCATGATAGGGATGCAGATAAGAAACCTGATGAGTGGCAGGTATCCCTACCCTCAACCATATGAATACAAGTGTCTCACACACAATTTGGTCGAACTCCACAGACTAAATTCCTACATGCTGCTTGGAACACTTGTGGTTAATTAATCATTTTCTTCCCAAACTTGCTTGTATGTGTCACGTTCTATGGTTAAGCAAGTCCAAGGTATATGATTTCTATGGTATTTTATGTTTTTATGTCTTCTATGCTATGAGGAAAGGGTTGAAAAACTAATTCCTAATTCTAACTAAAGCACTAAGTCTAAATTACCTAGTGTCAGCATCTATTCCGACTTATCGTACACACCCTGAACTATGCAACTGTGGCTACCAAACGCTAATCATTACTAGGATCACCACACGTAACGCACATGCTCGAAGTGGTTGTACTGAGGAACTTAACTAACCTAAATGTGATAAACATCTATTCCTCAACTATCCATACACATCCTTGAATGCTCGTAACTAAGTCGTACATATCCCATGTTCTAGGAGTTTAGGGTGAGAGAGACTAATTGCGATGAGCAACTGATTCCTTGACTAACTGTACAAATTTGTAAATGCTCGTAATCAAGTCGTACTCATACCGTACTACTGCATGTAATAAATAACAGGTAAGAAATAACATGTAATAAACCTATTACATGTATTGCAAATTTTATCCACAAAGTTCATCTTTATTTTCATACACAACTTGCATTCATTTACAAAGCTGCTCGAATAAAGATCCGTTCACTTAGGGACTCCTACTACAGGCACATGGAAAATAATCTATCTCTGGGATGATCAATCTACCAAAGTTTCCCTACTTTAATCCTAGGCTGATGAATAAGAAGAGTCCCACCTCTTATTTATAGATATGATGGCGGGCCGCGATATCATGTATGCGATATTGTAGGAGACAACGCAATATCACATACCCGATATCATGAGGGATGTGATATCATGATGGTTGCGATATCCCGTCCGATCATACCCAAATGACTAAATGAAAATCCATCCTCAAATTCATTACAATAATATTAGGTAGGTATGGGATTATTGAGGGAATGGAACTAATGGAATGACATGTGAACAGATCATTATTTCAAGACTTGACAAAATTGGTGTTCATAATAGCAAGGGTGAAGACCTTATTACATTGACATGAGGCCTCATTTGGCAGCTGAGAGAAAAGAGAATAGAGAAGAAGAGAGAACAAGAGAGAAGAAGTCTTGCTACTACCAATGCCTAGATTGTACCTTTCATTGTCCATCTAGAAGTGCATCATCAATCTTGCTCCTTGCATAGTTGCTTCCAATACTACTCCATTCCAAGTGCTCCTTCTAGATCTGGTCCATTATTGCATGATTGCCATCTATACACACAACATAGTTCTGTATTAGAAAGGGTAGATGAATTTCAATGTGGGAAATACCTTGCTTCGGTGTAAGTCCATTGGCTGGGTTGTGGTATGGCTGATTACAGATTTGGGAATATATAAATGATGACTACCAAAGGTGTAGGGGTTAGGAAGAAAAGAAAAAAATTAGGGGCTAGGAGAAAATCAAAAAGGTGGGCCCTGTACCCCCATGACTAATCACGAACCTCCAGTAGCAAAAGAATGGAGAAAGAATAAGAACAAGAAGATGGAGAAAAAGAGACAACTAGGACATTGATAAAATAGATGTCAAGATGGAATGAACAAAATAAAATTAATTGCAAAATTTTTAAGAGAAAGAATTTAACTGATGCACCAAATAAGAATGTCAGTGNTAAGAGAAAGAATTTAACTGATGCACCAAATAAGAATGTCAGTGGATCCTCCCCAAAGTAGGCTCATGGACTTAGTGCCCTGACAAACCCACATTCAAATAGTTCGTAGGCTCTGGGAATGTCTGTTGAAACAAGAGTTAAAGTCTTAACCATGAGAATTTACCTAAAAGAAAACGATGTATCTACCAAAATATACACTAATGATACAACCGACAATGAGGTGAACAATGGAGAGAAGGGTGTAGAGAAGAGGATGGAATGGAATCCCAAGAACAAGTTGGTGTACAGCCCCTTATGAGTTTTAAGATTAATGTGACTTGTCAAATCTCATTCAAACTCCAGCCTCAAACCAACCACATCCAGTGACTTTGCATCAACGCACTTGGCCAAACCATCCACTGGAGTAACAAGAATGCATCTCCAAAAGCCACCACCATTCTAACGAAACAAAGGAAAGAATGGGAAGTGAGAAGGGCCTTAGTTAGAGGGAACACCTTTGGTTCCATAACCAGTGCTTGTAGCCCAAATTTATGTAATCTAGGAGGTGTGCTTTGAATTCTCACTTTTTTTTTTGTTTGTATTTTATGTTTTTGTGCTTGAGAACCACACCATGTAAAGAATTCTTATTTTTTTGTCTCAGCTTCTAAGAATTGAATAACATCAGAATGGCAAGAAAACTCAAGGAGAAAACATCCAAGCACCCAAGAGAATGGCTAACGCAAATGCATCAAGTTCCCTTGAAGTCACACCCTTTTCAAACCTTGAGTCCTTCCTTAGTTTGAGAAGTACCCAGTTACCAATTCATTAAAGTTCCTATTACGAAGGTAACTATACATTTCCAAGCCAAGAGAAACCATAGACTTTGGTGGATGGATGGATGGAGTGGACTCATTTCCTGCCATATCAAAAGAACATACCTTAGTGTCAACGTAACTTAAAGGTAAAAACCAAACATCAGCAATCAATGAAAAACAGTTCATACCAACATTCTGAACACTTATTGGATGATGAAATTACATGGTGGATGGCACACACACACACACACAAAATTTGAAAAATATAAAGATGTTTTAAAACAAAAACAAGAAAAGGTAAAGAAATTTGCAAAACAAAAATGTGTAAAACAAAAACATGTAAAACAAAAACGTGTAAAACAAAAATGTGTAAAATAAAAATTTAAAAGAACTGAGTGCCCCATATGATTAACATAGGTTGCCATCTCCCCCATGACTAAGTGGAAAAGGAGAGATCTGAAATAATGAGCACCTTTTTGAATTTCTTAAAAGTGCCCAACTTCTCCCTATTGATGTTCGTAGATTAAGGCATGGAAGTTGGCGATGCTCATACTCCAATGTGTCTATGCCCTTTTTGTTAGCATGAGTTGTCTCCTTAGTTCATTCCATGCATATTTGTTTGCTCTTTCAAGTAGCTTTCAACCATGGGGTGTCTACTACTAGTTGTGTGGTTGCTACATACAGGCATCTTTGCTTCAAAGTTTCAAGGGCACACCTATTACATGGAGACATTTCCTCCATGTCATCACCTGATGAATCACTGTATGTGATGCATGGAACTTTCTTCTTCTCGATCTTTCAGTAAATGTTTATCTTAGATATTTGCAAGGAAAGATCATAGATCCCTATGTACACATCTACTCTACTTAGCCATGGCCTTCCCATTATAATTGGGAAACCTCCTTTGTTGTTAACTTCAATCACCAGGAAATCGGCTAGGTATGACCAACCAGATACAGTGGTGATGATGTCCTCCACCACTTCTAAGGGAATGGTTATGGACTGGTTAGCCAGCTCCAATTGAATGTTGTTCTTCTTAAGTTGAGGAAGGTTCTAGACTTGATACATTTCTCGGGATATTAAATTGACTCCGGAACCTAAGTCAAGAAGAGCCCAATGTGGTGCATTTCTAATGATTTGCAAATAAATTAAGGGGCTCCCAGGGTCAGATAGTTTTCTGGGAAGGTGACCTACCTTGATCCAGTCAGTTATGGTATGTGTTAACATAACTATATGCATACAGTTCTTTTGGACTGAAGGGTTCTCCAAAGTGTTAGATGATTGAGGCAAATACATGTACTCAACTGCTTGTTGTTGCGAGAGTTTATCTAGGCTCCTGGTCCTGAAGAAGGCCCTTTTCTTTGTATAGTTATTAGAACCAATGCTAGGTTGAATATTTACACACTAAATATTTACAGCTATTGTGGTGTTACGTTGCTATGGTTGAGTAGGTAATTCCCCTTGCATTGTTGGAACAGGTTGTATGGGAACTACAGGTGGAAGAGGTGCAGATGGAGTTGGAGGATGAGATAAATGTGAGATGCCTCCTAATGGAGAAGGAGTCCTCCTAAAGTACTCCTAAACTTGGTAGTAAAGTTGGGGAGTAGTGTGACCCGTAGAGTCACTTGGAGAAACCAGCTGTTGCACATAATAACCATAAGGATCGGGCTACCGATAAGGGTATTGTTGTGTTGGCGGTGGAATCCCCCATGAATGTCGATATTGCTACTGTTGATGTTGTCCAATGGGCTATGGTGGAGTCTCACTTGGATAATACGTTAGTGGTTGGTGGAACTACCTTGGGTTACCTTGTGGATAAGATAACCTTCAAGGTGTTTGCCATTTGTTGAGTCTTGGATTTAGTGCATACACCACAGACTCCTGTAGATGTGTGATAACTGGGAAACATCCCTTAGGATGGTCATAGTAGTAGACCTTACATCCACCATCATCTGTGTCAGAATCCACAGCCTCATCAGAGATAGGAATTTTTCTCTTACCCTTATTATGTGTAGGGCTTGAATTTCTTTGCTTTGTTTTACATTTGTCACTACTTCATTCCTCCTTAGACTCTTCTATGATTTTCAAGACTATTTTAATTTTCAAGTCTATGGATCCCCACATTTAGTCCACCTTGGCTGATACCTCGGTTGTTAATTTTTGGATCGACAAGGTTTTCTAGTTCACCAACTCTTCGAGTGGTGACTCATCCTCATCATCATAGAATTTCACTCCCTTCTTGCGAAGGGAGGGGTTGCGGTTGTATTCTTATGCACTTTACCTCTTACATAGTTCACCCTCTTCTTGCGCTACTTGTTCTAGCAAGCATTGTACTTCTTGGGCTCTCAATTGTGATAATCTCCCTTTGGGCATAAGTCCCAAGGGTTCTTCTCGTTTAGTGCCTTACCCCATCCATGATGTGGTGAAGTTGATCCCGCGGAGTGTACCCATGGCCCAAGCAATGATGTAGTAGTGTATAGTAGCAAGCCATGGTAGCATCCAAGGGTTTATAAGCACCTTATTTCCAGCCTTGGATCTGGTTACATAAATTGGACACTCTGGAGTACGTTTGATATTTATTGTTAAAGAGTTCAAGCATTGTACTCCACCTCCTGATGATTTCTAGTTCTAAGGACTAGTAGCAAATATCTTCTTATTTGGTGAGTGTCCTTGGGAATAACTTAAGCTTTTGCCACTCATATTCTATATTTTACAAGGCACATGCATCATGGAATGCCTATAAATGATATTGTAGATCATTGTTGTATCCCCCTTTAAAACCTGTGATATTATTTATATCCAAACGCTTGATTCAACTATTCTTTAAGATCCTTGTTGGAATCCTAACAACCTCTATGATGTCAAGCATACTTCGGGTTTCAAGTAGGGGCTCATCATGATCATCTCTTTCATGATGTCTGTGATGTCTGCGTGGTTCCCTACTCTCGCTATGTCCTTGCCCTTATCCTATCTCTCAACTTTCCTATTGAGGTCTCTTTTCTTCCTTACCTTTACCCTCACCATTGTGTTTCTGGTGGTTGTGCCTAGATGTGGAAGGAGAGGATGAGTGGTGAGATGAAGGAGAAGAAGAAGAGGAGCCATCACCATGGCAATGTTTCTTACCTTTTCTTCAGCTACTTCGGCCCCAATCATTATAACAATCTAAGTCCCATCCTTAGTGTGAGTTGTTGTTCCTTCCATGAACAGTTGGTGTTCACGGGGATCAGAACTAGTAGTATGGATTGTTGAGCATAGGTTCTGATGCCTTACCTCCTCACCATCATTAGGAGGGGGAACATTAATTGCTAAGGAACTCATTATGAGGGGTTCTTCATCTCCTATTTCACTAAGGATGTGTAGGGCTTTGCCCTTCAACAGTGTGTGTTGACTCTCTTTCCTTAAGTCCCTTATACATTGCAAATATGTGGGATGATAATCCCTCATGTCAAATTCTCTAGTAATGTATTCAGCAAATAATTCTTGCATGCCAATCTATGCCAAGGTAGAGAAGAGCATGTTTGGGACTGATCAATCTGGGAGTAACACAATGTTACCTTGTAGATCTCTCCATTGCAACTATTTGTCTTGATGGAGAATAAAGGTAAAGTTTGGAATATACTCATCAAGATGAGTATAGACTACCTTGTATTTTTTAGGACTTGGCTACTTTTGGTTATGCATTGTATGTTGCAGACTGTCTCTAGTGTTAGTCCTAGGTGAATTAGATTTGTGAGAAGAAGTCATTTTTTATCGATGTGCTATTCACCGTTATATAAATTCTTATTTAATTAATTAACCTGAAGGTTCATTAAGGCTTCCAACGATTTGAGTGATTTCCTTATGTTCTATTTGGTGTACAAACACCTAGTCCTCGGCAACGGTGCCATTGATGAGTGGTGGGTATCCCTACACTTAACTATATGAATACAAGCATCTCACACACAATCTAGTCAAACTCTACAGACTAAATGCCTACACACCACTTGGAATACTTGGGGTTAATTAATTGTTGTCTTCCCAGACTTTCTTGTATGTGTTACGGTGTATGGTTAAGCAAGTTTAAGGTATATGATTTTTATGGTATTTTATGTTTTTATGTCTTCTATGCTATGAGGAAAGGGTTGAGAAACTAAGTCCTAATTTTAACTAAAGCACTCAGTCTAAATTACCAAGTGTCAGCATCCATTGCCACTTACCGTACACACCCTTAACTATGCAACTGTGGCTACCAAATGCTAATCGTTAATGGGATCACCGCATGTAACACACATGCTCAAAGTGGTTGTAATGAAGCACTTAACTAATCTAAATGTGATAAGCATCTGTTCCTCGGCTATCTGTACACATCCTTAAATGCTCATAACCAAGTCATACATTTCCCATGTTCTAGGAGTTTAGGATGAGAGAGACTAATCGTGATGAGCAACCAATTCCTTGACTAACTATACACATTCATAAATGCTTGTAATCAAGTCGTACTCATACCACACTACTGCAGGTAATAAATAACAAGTAGAAAATAACATGTAATAAACCTATTCAATGTACTACAAAGTTTACCCACAAAGCTCATCTTTATTTCCATACACAACTTGTGTTTAGGTACAAAGATACTCGAACAAAGATCCATTCACTTGGAGACTCCTACTGTGGGCACATGGAAAATAATCTATCTCTGGGATGATCAATCCACTAGAGTTTCCCTACTTTAAGCCTAGGATGATGAATAAGGTGAGTGCTGCCTCTTATTTATAGATATGGTGGCGGACCACGATATCACGTACGCTATATCACAGGGGACAATGCAATATTGCGAGGGATGCGATATTGCGAAGGCCGTGATATCACATATGCGATATCGCAGCGCATGCGATATCGCATCCCATCAAAACCCAATCATGATCATGGTCACAATCACCAAGGAGGGGGTATTTTCTCTCTCTTCCACAAAGGTTTAACTAAAAAATGAACTATTAAATACTAAATTCTAAGAATTAAACCTTTCCAACAAGCTTTTTTGAAAATTATAATAAATAATTAATAAAATAATTAATCTACCATGGTCCAACCTTAGCTAGAGTGTAACTAACTAACTAATGAAAAAGGTATTTAAAACATCTAAGTTACACATTACATCTACCAATCCATGGATGTGTTATGACTATAGATGGCATCAAAGGGAAAGTACATGCAGGAGGCAGGACCATCCAAGCCAAAGAAGAAATGTCATAGAATGGAAAGAGGCCAAGAATAGCGCTAGGAAGAACCACTTACAACCCAATCTATAGTTCCTCTCATGGAAGAGGTAGAAGTGGAATGTATTAGATAGATTCTAGTACTAGCAACAACAACAACAGAACACTCCCATTGAGATGATACATCAACACAATTAGCAAACCTTGAAGTGACCTTAATAGAGGCTTGCCTAAATTAGATTAAGTCAAGAAAGGTTAAAAAATCAATGCTCTAAGAGTTAAATTTTGGCCCTTTCTAAGAGCATGCACCAAGAGAAGTGTAGGACCAACTAAAGGCCTTTTCCATGTGGCTAATCATCACATTCACCATGGAGAGAATAATAGGTAGCCCTATTCAATGATGAAAATCAAGGACATCTTAGTGTCCTACTCAGCACAATCCATTACTATAGTTCTTCGGTTGGTTGAAATAGAGGAAAATATTATTGAGATCCTAATGTAGGTAGATCCAAATATCAAGAAAGAATGGATGAAATGGTATTGTGGTGTCAACCATAAGGAGTTTAGCATTCTCACACTGGCAAAGAGGATTCATTACAAGATTATGGCCTTCCACCTCAATCCCACAATGAGGCTAAGTAGGATAACTACCTTCTCTATCTGAGTATGATTCACTCTAAGTGGGAGCTTCCTAGTTAACCTTCCACAACTAATCTATCTAGAGATGGAAAAGTAGTTTAAAGAAAATGAATGGGGAAGAAATGAACTACCCTTCAAATACCTCATAAAGAAACTTTGTCAAAGGGGAGGGATAATCCATTACACCAATGATATTGTTAGAATTGTTTTAGTTACCAATTGGGAAAAAATGATGAAGGATAAGATACTTGCAACCAGTATTTAACAAGAGGAGCAGTGACCACCACCTTCACCTACCACTCAAACAATGGTGCTATACATTGTTGCAACCATGTAATGGTTTCAAGAATACCAAGAATGGCTCTTGAATGAATAGGAGCAAAGACTAGACACAAGTCATGAGGATCCATCTGTCTAAAAATCAACCATGAGTCACCTTAATGAGGTGTCCTAAACAATTATTTTGATGTGTGATGGTGGATCCTTTTTCTCAGCCCAAAGAATGTAGCTACCTATAAGATTGAATCCAAGCACTAGAGAGGTTATAGTATATCTTGCAGAATAATAGTTACTCCCAAAAATCTTTGGGAATGTTGCAACTTTCTTGGTGCACTTGGAAAAGGGTGAGGGGGTAATTGTATTAGTGATGTAGCACCAAGGGATGGATATAGCGATAGAAGTGGTCACTGACCATATTACCAAAATAATTAATGCACCTATAGTATCTATACTAGACTTCACTACACTTAATGATGTGTAGATATTCATAGGAACCACAAGGGGGAAAATATGTGCAACATAGCATGAAGAACTGCTAGAATAACTGGTGAGAATTGGACAACCACTTCCAAATGTCTTTGACCTTTCAAACAACATTACTACAACCTAGTTAGAGCTATTGGAGGCAAGGGGTAAAAACATCACTTGGAGGGGCAACTTGAAATATCCAAGAAGAAAAATGAATGCTTAGCTATGGAGGTTGCAAACTAAAAGCCTAGATTACTGATCCTGCATTTCTTAACCTAGCACTCACAAAGGATGAAGCTATGAAATATCTTCACATCAAACTCAAAGAGGTTGAAGGTGCAATGGACATAGTGGTGTTCTATTGATCCTTACTAGAGGCCACACAACATAAGATTTATAAGGCCTTAGATTAGACACACTAGAAGAATTTCCAGTTGATCATAGAAAATCATTGCTTGTAGAATGTTGATGCACACAAATAACATTTAATTGATTTTATCCATAGACAACAAGAGCAACTAGCTATAGAAAATACATAAGTAAGGAGACTAACAATAGAAAATATAAATCTTTCCATGGAGGAATTCTACATCCTTTATGAAAATACTAAGACTAAGGTAGCTACATAGAAATTAGGGGCTCTCAAATTTAATAGAGTCAAGGAATACTATAGAAAATAGGTCAGTCTACAAAAAGAAGTAAATGAGAAGCACATCTAGTTCATGAAGGCAAAGGTGCATGAGATCCTCTAGCAACTCCAAAGAGAAAAAAGGTTGTGGAAATCCATTGTTGATGTGATAGATGCCTACAAAAAAGTGGAAATCCACATGAAGGAGTTGCAAATCAAGGAAATGATGGAGTACATGGAGCTTGCCAATCTCTATTAGGAAAATCTACTAATGTTAACTACTAGACGATTGTGGTTGGAGTTAGAGAAGTAAGTGGCTAGCTCATACTTGTTGTACAATGCCAAGTTTAGGCATAACAAGGATACCAAGTAGATGCTTGTGGTGGAAAATTCTAAAGTTGAAGTTCTTAAGGCATGATTCATAGATCAACAATCAATTACCAAGAACCTAGCCAAGAGAATGAATGATTATGAGAAGTTGCATAATGTAGTCAAGGAATTCGATATTAAACATAAATAGTTCATTTATTGGTTTTTCAAGGTGAAGAAGATGTTTCAAATAATGCCCTATTCATGGGATATCCCCTTTCCATCCCACATTGGTGATGCCAATTGGACTATGAATGATCCCCAAAGCAAGGAGGAGGAGACGAAGGTATTGCTAGACACCTTTTACCTTCCATTGGAGGTTGCATCCATAAAAATATAGCTACAGCCACCTCAGCTACCACATGCATCTAATGTTGGTGAAGGTCCCTCAAAACCTCAAGAGATACCACTACCTAGGACTATTTGATCCTCTCCACCATTTTCATGCCATTAGAGGATGTGCTATTTAATTTTTATAAATTCATGTCATGGTGTTCAATTTTGTGTCATGAACAACACAATTGTTTGTAATTTGTGTGATCTATACACTTGGACAATTAGTTTTGTCAAGTTAGATTTTTTGTTAAGAGTTATTCAATAATCCCATAACTTTTCAATTTTGTAAAAGAACTTGAAGACAAGTTTTCATTCAGTCATGGGGGTATACTGAGCATCAATGTGTCATGTCAATGGACCTCCATTGACATGGCCTTATTGAAAAGCCCCCATTGATAGGTCCCCCATTGACATGACATCATTGACAGGGCCTATTAATGATGCCCATTTATGTGGTGTTGTCCCATTGAAAAGACCATGTCAACATAGTGTTTGTTACATCTATGGATCCCCATTGATGCAATACTACAAAAAAAACTATAAATATGAGCTCCTATCTATGTTTATGAGCATTCAAGTCATAGTAGTAGCCAAAATCTTGTAGTTTTTACATTTGAAAGTTAGAATATTTTCTCAAGTGCTTGCATCAGAATTCATTTAGTGTACAGATCTTTATTCCAACACTGTTGTACTTAAACCACACCAATGTGTATGATAATAAAGATGAGCTTGTTAATAAACCTTCCAACATTCTGGATAGTTTAGATTTTTTATTCCTACATTTAATATTTTTAGTTATTTTATCAATGTTTCTTAGTAATTAAGCTAATTAAGTGATTAAGTAAGATAAGCTAAATAGACTAAATACATTAGTACGACTACTTTGAGCATGAACACATATTTGCTTGGTAATCCCAATAGTGCTATTTCTTGGTGCACCTAGTAGTGTAGCTCTTGGTAACCTAGAAGTGGACACATGGGTTCACAATGTGTATAGAAAGTAAGATCAGATGCTTATGTTAAGACTAGTAGAGATTAGTTAGTTAGTTAAAAAAATTAGTCATTAAATTACTTTATCTCTCTCTTCAAGCACTAAAGAACCTAAAACATAAAAGCATAAAAATCATATTTCTCAATTACACTTAACCATACTTGTGAGCTTCACAAGTGTAGTTGGGAAGACAACAAACAACCTTAGGACAAGATTCACTTTCTAGAAAACTAGCGTACTAAAAACTATAGAGTCCTTAGAATTTGACCAGATTGTTCATGAATGCTTTGTAATTCGTATGGTTAAGTGTAGGTGTACCTTCAATTGCTCATCACTTGATATTAGATACTTGACATCATGGCCTTGATATCAGAGACATGTAAAACATGACTCATCATACCACCATGATTGAATGAAAATCTATCCTCGAGTTAAACAAAATGAAGAACAAGCTCTTTACAAAATATTGGGAAAGTATGGGATTATTGATTGACTTGACTAGACACACAAATTGGCTTATACATGCTACAATGATGTTTTCAAAAAATATGGATACAACATTACAAGACAGAAAATTGGGAAAGATCATGTAGTTCCCAAAGGTAGTGGCTCTTCCATCAGTCATTTCCCTTTATCACCAGGCTTCTAAAATTTCTAGTGGTTGAGGAGCACCTACAAATCCTCTTCCTTTATCCTTGGATCATGTACCATCTAGGCTATTGAAGTGATGTGTGCTAGAGCTAGTACATCCCATGGGCATGGTATTTGTAGAAACATTTTGTTGGCCTTCACATACTAGGTTGCAAACTATCATTGTTCCTCCTTAAAGGCCCTAGTCCTTTATTTCAATTGTAGGTGATTTGCTATCTCCTGGCTAGGTCTAAGGCTACATCATTTTGTCCATGGTAGTGGACCTTAATCACCTCCAATTCTAATTTTTCCACATGTAGTTTTTGTAAAACATTTATTTATCTACAAACTCTTTTTTATATAATGCATAAGTAGTTGCTACTTGCTGCTCTAGTTTATTTCTAGGTTGACCTACCGTTAACATGGCAAGGTTGGCATATCGAAGGTTAGCCAATGCCATGTATTTATTTAATTCTTTAATCTACATGTCTTTATTTTGTACTTCCACTTGGTGGACTAGTACATAACTCTCTAGGATGGACAACCAGTTAAGATTTTGCATTGACATGGATCTAAAAAGGCCTTTTACCATCTCAATTTCCTTCTAGTTAATTTTCTTATACATGCCAACCTTTTCTCAAAAGTTCTCCTTTAGCCTCATGTGTCTTTTGGCATTATTTTCCCATGCATTTATTTTGATTATAGATTTTTGATGAATTGCACAAACCCCCTTCATTGAGAGGGTTTGATTTTCTTTGGCCAATCTATTGATGTCTTGGTTGGCACTCACCACTTGTTCTCTCAATTGGTGGACAGTGGTCAACCTTGCATTATCTACAACAAGCTATTTATTTTCTTCTTGTTTGGTAGTCAATGCCTTCTTATGGGAATATTCCTAAGCTTTAGTAGCTAAGGCATTCTAGACTATCTTCTCTTTCTCTTGCTCAATAGCTTTGTTCTGTTTGATCAATTGGTTTAGTTACTTCGTTCAAAATTGATCCATATAGCTAGGTGCAACAAACTAGGCAAGATCCCATTTTTAGCTCTCAAGGTAGCCAGTCCTTGTTACAAGTGATGCACTTTTTCTTTTTCATGTCTTTCCCTAGTCTTAGCCATGAGTAACTTTCCTTTTGTGGAAATGAGGCCTCATTGCACTATAGTGACATCACTAGGCATGTAAAAAAGGCTTGTCATTACTTGTCCCATCTGTAGCAATCTATCAAAAACATCCTCATGAGCCATAGGAGTCATTAAATTTACAACCAACATTTGGACATCTCTAGTCCCAATCAATTTCATTAGGGGCACAATAGGCACAGTAAAATATTCTTTGATGTGATCTACTATCACCTCTACTACACCCATCACATCTTGATGCTACATGACCACACTATGGCCTCTTCTCTTATTTCAAGCATCACCTAAAGCAATGAAAAGTTACCAAAGATTTATCATGACTATTGGGACTCTTCTCCTAATTGTGAAAAAATCTACCCCCTTGATGGATTGGTAGAAACCATGGGTTGCATAGCATCATTGATGACTCTAAAGAGGTTTGATTCATCTCTACTCCTCCAACTAAGTGTTTTAGCTATATTTTGCATATGGCTCATTGCAAGATTGTAACCTTGTGGTGGAAATAGTGAAACTTGTGGCTCTCAATATTGCTCTAGCTCTTGTTCTATCTCTTTTTCTAGTTCTACTTCCTTCTCTGGTTCATATTCCTCACTAAGGTCTTTCCTTGGTACTATAGGTTTTAGGAATTTAGTGAATGAAGCATTTTGAGCCCTTTTGGGAACATCATTGGTATATCCCAGGATCTCGATGTGTTTGCATAGCTTCCTAATCAGGTAAGGGAATGAAAGTGTTCGATTCCCCTCGTTCTTTTCTTTGAACTTCCTTTTGATTATCATGAAATATAATTGGGGGAGATTGAAATTAAATGTTTTCATTAATATTGTACTCCCTCTTTCCATGTAAGTTGATATTATATTAAGCCCTTTAGTTGGGAAAATATGGTACATGCCAATTTTGAAATATGTCCTCTCTTCCAAAGTCAACTCACTATATATTTTATCTTTGTTCTAAGCCCACTTTAATCACAATTTTTGGTTTTTAGATTTGACCTTGTGGACAGATGTGCCAATTTAGCCCTAACATTTGGCAAATTTAGAGCCTTTGCAACTAATTTAATAAAAAAACAAATAGTAACTCTATTAGTGTTAATTGTGGTGCCTTCCTCTTTGTTGTGCCAAAATTGGTACATCACACCAAGGTACCATTCCCCATTTTCAGAAATAATGGGCCAAAGTGGTGATGCCTGGAGTTGTGTTCAAAATACTTCTAGAGAAAATGCCATAAATGGATGAAAGTTCATTTCCACGATGAACGTCGTCAACATGGATTTATCCTAAATAGCTTCAAGGAATTCTAGAGATACCATGAGGCATTGTCCTTGCACTAGAGCTTATGGTTTCATGGCCTCTCCTTGGATTAACTACCTTGTAGCAAGAGACTCTTGATGAATGCTAAATTATTAGGCCTTCTATTCCTCATGTTTGGCTTACTATCCTTGATGGCCTCTACCATCCCTTAGGCATTTTCTTGCTCCTTGAAAAGGTCCTTCTTGTCCTTCTCTTTTTGGAATCATTTATAATCAATAAAGGGCCTGGTGTTACTAAGGTGTTCTTATTTATCATTAACAGATTTATACCTTACTCATGACCTTAGTTTCATTAAGTCCTTTAGCACATATGATTGCAAAGTTAGAAAAAGTTTTAGAAAAATGCTTAAAAAGTGTTAATATTCTTCATGAGCCTTTGCAATTGGTTTATTTTTCCTTATGTATGGATTATCATGATGGTGATGGTTTCTTAGGTGAAAATATTAAAGTTTTTGGCATTAATACAATTGATTTTTCATTAAAATGCTTAAGGTATTTAACATTCTCACCCTTGTAATATCTTCCAAGTGATAGAAAATTTTGTAAAATTGGCACAAGTGGTCCACACAAACAACCTCCCCGAACTAAATTAAACACTCTAGGTTTAAATAGGTTCAAATGATATAAAAATTGAAGTGATATCGAACAAAATATCATAAATGGAAGTTGATTGCATAGAGCTCTTAGTAATGAGAAACCATTTCAAAGACTCACCTAGCTACTAATGATCAGAATGGATTTTGGGGCATGGCATGGATCATATATATAGTTTTTATTGACTCAATATCACGTATCCTATCTCAAGTACCTAACATTAGGTCTAACATGATATGGGGTAGTTGATATCAAGGTGTTTGAATTCACATTTAATGAGGGCACCTAGCTTGGAAAATGAAGCTCTAGGATTCCTTGGAAGGTTTTAGGTTAAGCCCATAGTTCTAGGATATGTAAGAAATCATATTTGGGCACTAGAATTATTTAAAACATAAAATATTTGACATTAAAAGCTTTGGAAGATGTAGGAAAAATGGTATTGGACCTATGGTGTGGAATGCATTAATTATATGATAAGGAAAGCATTAAATGTAACATTTATACACTTGGAAGGTTAAAATGATGTGGTTGTGTCAAACAAGTGCAATTCACAATAGTTACACAAGTGGATCCTCCCCAAAGTAGGTTTCACACAAAATGCCCTTGTATAACCACATCTAAAAATGTCCATAGGCATCAAAGGGGTTGAATGCAACATATACCTATGAAACAAAACACATGTTTAAACCACCAATTTGAGAAAATAACTCTATTACACAAAATTACAAGTTAGGATCCTACATATAGTGAGATGAGATAGATTGTAGAAAGGATTGTAAGGATTGGGATGTGAGGTGTCTTACTAGAGGCATAATGAATCTTTGTGTGTTATTAAGGAAACACCACAAAAATTTGGCCCATGACATCTCAACTAAAAATTTGTCTAAGTGTCAACTCAAGGAAAATTTTTTCGAAGTGTTAGGCCTATGCTCCCAATTGTTCGCACTATACTCTAGAGCACAGTCAACATAGTTTGCAACACAAGTCTAGATTTGCAATTATTTTCCTAAGTGTTGATAGAAACTGTAAAATTTTCTAAGTGTGGGGACTATGCTCTCACTTCTTGGACTACGCTCTAGAGCATTGTTAGCATAGTGAAAACACAAATGGTTGGTTTTGCAAATTTCCCGAAGTGTCAAGCAAGTGGTTGCAAAGCTTGGTTGACATGGAAGAAATAGTTTGGAAAATTTACAAACTACTCATACTATGTTCCAAAGCATAGTCAGTTTTGTCTACACAAAGACATTAGTTTTTACTAGATTTTTCTAAGTGTCAGGGCTACACTCTTACTTCCAAGACTATGCTCAAAATTTGTCTAACTATTGAGACTGTGCTCTAAAGTTTAGTCAATGTAATCATGTAGAACTATCTCTAGAAGCCTTCAAAAATAAAAATTATCTTTCTTCTCAATTCCAACACTCCTTTGGCAAGCAAGATTAGTAATTTGGATCTCTTTTACATCCTCCATTTGTCCCCAAATTGTAGCTATGCTTGACACCACTTGAGAGAGTGGAGAGCATAGTCCTAGAGAATAGTTTTTAAAAAAAAACACTATTTTTCATTATTTTCAAATATAGTGTGGCTTTTTTGGCACACTTGCACATGTACTTTGGTAGTGTAGTCATAAACTAGTAGTTTTATAGTCCATTAGAGCACATCAGAAAAACACCATTTTCTTTAGTGGGAGCATAGTTGGTTGTAGCATAATCCCAACTACCCCTCTATCATATGGTACCCAATCCCTAATTCATAGCAACCCTACCCCTAAAAATACCCTAGTGCTCTACATTTTAGGGGCTGGAGAATTTGAACATTAGCATTCTTGGAAATCTTTGCATTCAAGCACACTTGGGGCATCTTGGCAGACTTTGGGCTAGCACTTGCCACCATTGCACATCAGCTAGCATACCTTGGATCAATGCAACCCACAGGACCCAATGGTGACCAACCTGGTAGGCAT
This sequence comes from Gnetum montanum, assembly GCA_015680685.1. Lineage (NCBI taxonomy): Eukaryota > Viridiplantae > Streptophyta > Gnetopsida > Gnetales > Gnetaceae > Gnetum > Gnetum montanum. Next base: position 177,219 of record MNCI01011182.1, read on the forward strand.
AGACTTCATAGCGAATATTAGTCTTCATAGCCTAGATACCCTAAGACAATGAATACATTACCTACTATGCTTATTTGTACATTGTGTACCTTCTCACATTTGTTGTAGTTAACTACACTTCCCCCACTTGAGTGATGCCACTTTATCTCTTACTCACTTTCTATGCATTTTTTAGCATTTTCCCTCACATTTTGGCATCCTCCTTGCATTTTTTCCTATTTTCTACATATACTTGTGCATTTGCACCTTTTTTTTTGCACTAGAAACTTCATCTACACTCACCCTACTTGACATCATAGATGCTACAAACACCATGCAAATCCCTAGCATTTGTTTCGACATTGCATTTTGTAAGTCCTCATTCAATCAAAAAGACAATTTTGGAACCCTATCTCTATTTCCAGTAGGCCCTCATGTGGATGCAAGGTCAAACTTTGCACACTACAAACCTCTCAGTGTACCATTCTACCCTCCAACATTTTTGTTCACTATAGTTTTCTAATGCTAGAAGGAGGGCCAATGACATTCCCTTCTATAGTATTTGCTGGTTGTTGTCTTGCATGCTCTCTCCACCACCATTACTAGCTCCAGGCTAGCATAGACTTGACAACCCTATGGACATGCCATGACATTAGCTAGATCTAAGACTAGAGCAAGAGTTGTCTACAAACTAGTGGATGTAGAATGGACCTTGTCGTTGGTTCCCTTGAAACCCTTCTTGATAATCCCTAAAGCTCATGCCTTATGATTAGCTAAATTCTAGGTACTCAGGAGAGTGTAGTTGGCTCTCAATGTAGAGCATAATTGGATCTTAGCATAGTGAGCATAGTCCCAAAGTTAGCCTTTTTAGCAGCTTCCAGAGTTATCCATTTTTCAGTAGTTTTCCACATAATCATTTTCTACAAGGTTTTACACTTAACCATTTTTTCTACAGCTTTCATACTTAGTTATTTTTCTATTATTTTCATACTTATTCATTTCTTTTCTAGCCAACAACTTTTGAAATTTTCCTTTCCATCATGAATCCTGGGTAGCCTTCAACCTCTGCTTCAAGCATGATTTCTATGTAGCCCTCTCAATAAGAAATCTAGATTGACCATCCTGCCAATCCTACCATCACAAAAAGAAAGGCAATTCCTTAGGTTGCACAGTCTACCTCCTAAGTACACAATGCTAAACCATGAGTAGTACAACTTTATCTACATGAGGATCCAAGTAGGCTTATGCAGAGATAACCAGGATATGGAAGCCAAAAGGGGCTATGAGCTAATACATCAAAATGGAAGGGAATACATTCCCACCTCCATTGACATTATCCCACTTACTAAGCCCTACCAGTGGATGCTTGATAACCTAATTTGAAATAGTGGACATTAGGTGAAGATGGACTATGAGGAACCCCTATAAGAGAAGTAGGATGAGTTTGAGGCTCATTTAGAGCATGAGGAACCTTTTCATACCTCCTTCTAGTTGGTGAACCTAGCCTTGGTCTTCTCACAATCTTGTCCATCTATCTTCCTAGAGATGGTTATGTCCCTAGTGTCACCTCCTAGGTTCACATCAGTGGTGGAGACCCACTAGACCTACTACACACACTAGGATGTTGTACATCTTGTTAGCTTATCCTTCATGATTCCATTGCAAGCTACTCAATCTTTTTTTCCAACAATTATCATGCCTACACAACCCTACATGGACACCATGCAAATTTCTCTACTACAAGCAACTTTGGCACCGTACATCCCATATGTCATGTCAAATCCCTTTATAATAGCCTAACCCACAAATGTGTGATGGGGTCCAATCGTTGTGTCCATGTCATAGCCTAGACAATAAGCATTGCACATGGTCTCACAACCTATATCCTAGTTATGGACCACACAATAAGCATAATGAGTAGTACAACCAATTTTGAACCAAGTATTCTAGCTCATCCAGACTCTAATTGAAGAGGTCAAGTAGCTTAAGGATACCTCCTCCAAAATGGTACATGTGATGGACTTCTACAAGGATGATCCAATTAGTCCTATGGTTCCACCACTGACACTACCCACTAGGGTCCCACTTCCTAGTTCACCAAATATAATGGTGAAGGGAACCCAAATGCTCACTTGGTGACCTTCTGATCTAAATGCCTTCTACTACAAGCATGGCCACATGCTATCATATAGGTTTTTTCCATGTCCTTGATTGGAAAGGTATTAGATTATTACCGTGTACTTTCTAGGGCCTCCATTTCCTCTTTGGAGGACTAGCTTAGTTAATTAATCATGAACTTCAAGTATAACTTGAAGCTCGAGGTGACCCTAGACCAACTAATGAAAATTAAGTAGGGCCACTTAGAGCCCATGCAAAAATTCACACAATGTTGGAGCATGTCACTAAATGAAATCCATGAACCCATTGTCGAAACAAACTTGCTAGCAATTGTCAAAGGTGCAGTCAATGAATTTATTAGGTCAAAGATGTATTACCTTGCCTGATAATCCTTGAGCCAAGCATTTGCTCAAACCAAGAGCATTCAAGATGTAGTGAAGGCTAGCAAGGATCTAGCCTACATGGCCTACAATAATTTGCATTCCAAAAAGGACAAGGAAAAGGGAAAACAAGCAACCACAACCATGAGAACAGTGGCCAATGAGGCCAGGCTAATGAATGCAAAACCAATAGCTAGGTCACCCAAGGGCTTGACCAACAACAAGGCTTCTAGTTCTAGCACTATGACAAGAAACTAGCCCACACCATCACTGGCCATGGGGCAAGCTACCCCAAGCCCAAACTTTAAGCACAAGGATTGCTTAAAGTACACACTATTGCCACTCAAGCTATTGGAACTCTTGAATCAACTACTTAAGACTAGATACATCTAGTATAAGAAGATTTTTGAGGATGCTTGTAAGTGACATGATAGATACTACGAGCTCCTCAACAATCCCTCAATTGCAGCATCAAATGAGCCTCCAATCCCTAAGCATTTTAGCCTAGATTGATTTTGCCACTACCATCAATTGCCTAGACATGACATAGACTTTTGCATGGCTTTGCAGAATGACATACAAAGCATCATTGATAAGGGTGAGTTGGTCATTAATGCAATGAAAGCATTTTCCCCCAACATTAATCGATGAGGGTTTACAAGGATCCTCTAAATGTAACTGGTTGAAGGTACACCATCAATGCCATAAGAATTGATGACAATCCATAACTAGCGTAGGAGACATTCGTGGTTTGTGTACCCTTTGGAAATGTAAGAGATCCCCTTGTCCTCCACTAGTTCAAGGATCCCTTTCATTGTTAGAGCTCCACCTTGGACATCAATAACATCCTTTGTGATTAGGGTTCCACTCATGTTGCAACAACAATAGCCTAGTGACCCTTTGTCATGAGGGTGCTACAACATGTGGACACCCCACCTACAAGGAGCCTAGTGGTGGAAAATGCATCAGTCCCTACTCCCCCAAGAACTCATCCTATAAGTGACACCAATAGGAAATTGAGGTGGTAACCTAGGATGCCCAACAAGCACCTCATCAATTAAATGCTTAGGCAACACTAGGAGTAAGGAGCACTAAGCCCACTGAAGCTAGTCCCCTTGTCCTCTATCCCCATGGGCAAATTAATCGAGAAGGATATAGTGGTGAATAATGTTAATGGCTCGAATAGTCATGTCTAGGGGTTCATGGCCGTAGTACATCCCTAACCTTGCCTACATCTGAAGAGTTGTGGCTAGAGGGGAAAAATGGAGGCAGAGCACCCAAGATTATCTTGTTAAACAAACTAGGATTTAAGAAGTGTTTTGATGAATGGGTGCCAGGGGTTCACATGTTATTTTAAATAGTATTAGGGCTAACTAAACATAAATGTAGCAAGGTTTTCCAATGTGAAAATGATGGTGAAAATGTGCAAATACATGCAAAATAGAAAAAAAATGTGTGTGTGGTATTAAAGGGAAAAGAAAATGCTTGAAAATGAAAAGGAGTCTAAGAGAGGAAGAATGGTAGAACCCTAAATGAGGGAAGCATAGAAATTGTAAAAGAGAGGTGAGGAGGTACATGGTGTACAAAAAAGTAGAGTAGGTAATGTAGTCATAGTCTCTAGGGTGTCTAAGCTATGGAAACTAATGTCCATTGTGATGTCTAAGCCTACTGGATTGGTTGTTCTAGTGTCTTGTAGGCTGTAGTGTGCTGCAGTGTACAAAGGTGTCCCAAAGTTTGTCAAGATGATAAGGGTGTTTAGGTGCAAGAGTAATAATGCCAAGATGCCAAATACTGAATGAAAATGCCCACCAAATGCTTCAAATTCCATCCCCTAAAATGTAAAACACAAAGGTATTTATAGGGTTAGGATTAACATGAAGTGCAAATCAGACACCACGTGGTAGAGGATAGGTGGGGCTACACTAACCTAGCTATGGTCCCACTAGAGGACAATGGTGCTACACTTTAGTGTGCTCCAATGAACCCCAAGAGACTTCCAAAATGTGACTACATTGCCAAGACTACATGTGTTAGTGTCAAAAATATCACAATGTACCTACAAACAATGCAAAACAATGCAATTTGGAGGCTATGATCCAGGACTATGTTCTTCCCTTTTTTGAGTGGGGTTGAGCATAGGTACAATTTTGGCATAAATGTGGGGTGCAAAAGAGATGCAAGTTTCTAATCCTACTTTCCAAAGAAGTGTTAAGGCTAAGATGGAGGTTGGTGCTAAGCTCTGGAAGCTTTTGGAGGCTGTACTACATTGCTACACTAATTACACTCTAAAACATAGCCCAATAGTTAAGCAAATGTTTCAAAAATTGAAGTCTAGTGCTGGCTATGATCTAGAGTGTAGCACAGGAAAGTCAGAGAATGGAACTAAAACTTAGAAATAATTTTCAAAACTTGTACTACTCATCTAGGTTATGTTGGCTATGCTTTAGAGTGTAGCAGGAGGGGTAGCTTCAGTAGTTAGAAAATTTTCCAAACTATTTCTTTAATTTTGAGCTATCTTAACAACTTTTGGCTTGACACTTAGGCAAACTAGCCACTAAAGTACATGCTACATTGACTATGCTCTAGATCATAGTAAGGAGAAAGTGATCATAGCACAATGCTTAGAAAAATTTTTGCAACTATTGTCAGCACTTAGAAAATTTTGCAAATATGGTTCTATGCTACATGCTATGATGACTATGCTTTGGAGCATAGTCCCAATAGTGGAAGCATGGGCCAAACACCTAGAAGAAATTTTCCTCATGTTGACACTTAGAGAAATTTTTTGTTGAGGTGCCATTAACCAAATTTGGTGGTGTTTCATTGGTCCGTCTTTGTTGATGTCCGGAGATATGGCCTGAGAGACATTCATAACAAACTTGAAACACCATAGAAAACATGACACCACCATCACTCATTGGTACCTAGTTAGAGAATGCTTCACTAAGCTTGATATTGCTAAAGATAAATATAATGGTATGCTAAAGGTAATGGATGAAGGGAATTAGCTTGGGATAGCAAGGGCGGAATAAGATGTAAATGATGTATCATGTTGCAAGATGTGGAGTCAGCATGACTAACCATGATCATGGCACCAGGGTGGCTTGTCACCGAAATGATAACCTCTCATTGGAATTCTTATGAGAGAGCCATCACCCATAGCACTAAAGTGGCTTACCCTTAACATGTTTCCCTCTCACTGAAATGCTTATGAGAAGGCCAATGCAAATTCAAGGTTGGACCGGTTGATAAATTGCAGCTTTGCTAAGTCTTGTTTGGGGACATGTTTTACCCAACTTTTCTTTTTTTTCTTGAGTTTTTTTCATTTTTTTTCATTTTCTTTTTTACCTTTTTTTATGAAATGCTAGCTATGATATGCTTATCATCAAGTGGATTGCATGCCACTCAATGGGCTTTGCATAGTGGTAATCACAAGATGTTTCTAGGGTAGGTGTTTCCTCCCTAGGATGAGTTGCATTACATCCACTTGGGCTTTGAAGAGCCCACAAAGGCTTTCTAAGGGATGCGTTGCATTATTTCTATCATGGATTCTATCGTTCATTGAGAGAAAGGTGCCATATGCATCAAAGAAGTTAGAAAGAAAGACAAGATATGCAATGTAAAGTGCTAAATGCAAGTAGGCTAGTCCAACCGAGCACATAGGAGTAATGTGATGACTTGCCATTACAATGAAATGTGTCCCTAAATGATCACCTTCAGGACTTCATATTTCAAATAAAATGTAGAAAAAAAAAAGAAAAATAGCCACACAACATGATATGAGAGTAAACTACTAGTGGCAAAGGTGTTGCAAGTGTTGCGAGTGTTGGATTAGTTGCAAGAGCTTACAATGCTAAAGTAGGAAGGCTAGTGTAGGTACTAGAGCTAGAAGGTTGAAAAATCTCTAGTAGCCACACTAGAAGCAAGCATCCCAAGGAGGCTAGCATGGTGGATTATGGTGATGGCAATGCATGTGCTCGCAACTTGACACCAAGGATAGGAGCTTGGAAATCTAGCAAGATGGTAGAGTGCCAAGATGTTGAATGCACTTCCAAGCCAAGGCAATGGTGAGGGCTAGAGGATGGTAGTAAGGTGGTTGGGCCACAGTACTACTAGTACTCTAGTGGGTGCTGCTAATGGTGAGAGCTCCAACCAATAATTAAATACCAAGGTTGGTGATGTTGTTAGCATGACATGGGAGTGGTACTATTGGTGATGGTGGTGGTAAGTCTAGAAGGTTAGCAAAATTCCCTAGGTCATCTTTGGAGGATCAGCAAAATGGCAAGGGTTGCAAATGTTGAAGAGGCCTCTTTCTTGATGATGTGAACTCTATTCTGGAACTATAACACCTCACCCTATCCTACCCTACCCATGAGGTGTAGGAAAATGATAGAGGATTGAAAGTATTCATGCTCTATTATCTACAAAACTATGGATGTTAAGCCATGCATGCTAAATTGCAAGCTTAGTTTAAGGTCTTGGTAGACCACATGCCATGCTAGTTTAAGGTACTAGTAGATCGTGAACCTAGTTTAAGGTTTTGGTAGATCAAAATGTGTTAGTTTATAGTCCCAGCAAACTATTGTGTGCTAGTTTAATGTCATAGCCAATGGTGGATGTTGTGCTAGTTTAAAGTCATGATGTAAGGATGAGCTATGCTAGTTTAAGCAGCATGGAAGATGAATGCTATGGATGCTAGTTTAAGCATCATGGTCCAAGGACAATTTGTGCTAGTTTATAATGATAGAAAACTACACTATGCTAGTTTAACATCATAGCAAACAGGTGTGCTATCAATGCTAGTTTAATGTCATAGCCCAAGGATGCTCTGTGCTAGTTTAACATCATAACAGATGCTTTTTGCTAATTTAATATCATAGAAAATGCTCTATGCCAATTTATAGTCATAGTGGACTCTCTGTGCTAGTTTATAGTCATTGTAGACTCTTGCTTACCATGCTTTGTTGTTGATGCAACATTGCATACTAGGTGTAGTACAACTTCAAGTACAAGTGGTTGATCAGATTGGCAAACTCATTCCCATCTAGGTCAGAAAGTTTGAAGACTTCATTGTCATAATCCTTAGTGACCAAGAAAGCCCCTTCCTAGTTGACTAAGAATTTGTCTATAGGTTCATGAATAGCCTTGAGGACTAAGTCTCCTCTCTTGATCAGGCATTGATGTTGATTGTGATAGTGCTTTTGGCATTGCTTTTCTTGGTACCGTTTGATGCAATCAAGCATCTACATGCACTCCTCATATATAGAGTTAAGATGAATGATTCTCAACTTATTATTTTAAGCCTCATCAATGAAGCTTGAGAGGATCACACAAAGCAATGGAACCTACAATTTAAGATGAAAAATTTCTTTAGACCCATATACAAGGCTATATAGCATCTTATGTATTGTTGTTCTGCATATTGTATGGTAGGCCCATAGTGCATAGATCAACTACTTATGCCATCATTATTTTTTTCTCTGAAGCATCTTCTTTAGGAGGTTCACAATGACCTTGTTTGTGTCCTTTGCTTTGTTGTTCACCTATAGGTAGTATGGCAATGGAAAGGAATGGTTAATGCCAACGTGTTTGTAGAAGGCCTTGGTTTCTACATTGCTAAACTGTGGTCCATTATCTATGACTCTATTCATGGGTAGATCAAATTGGGTCACTAGGTCATCAAGGATGAACTTGCAAACTTGTTGCAATGTTTTCTTTCTAAGGGAAATAGCTTCAACCCACTTGTATTAACTGTTATGTTGGTAATGTAGTTATTAAGAAAATCTAGCAAATAATTATTAAAGATGTATGTCATAGCATGTTGATAGGTTACTCCTATGTTCTTTAGTCCAAAAGTCATCATTTTGTTGCAAAATGTACCCCAAGGGATCATGAAGGTAGTACTAAACTAGTGCTCCTAGTTGATGCAAATTTGGTTGTAACCAGAGAACCCATCCATAAAGGACAACAAGGAATGACCAATCTTATTATTGATTAATTGATCAATACTAGGCAATGAGAAGTTTTCTTTAATGGTTGCCTTGTTTACATCCTAAAAGTCTATGCAAATGCATATGCTTCTATCTTTCTTAAGTACAACCATGATTTTGGAGACCTAGTCTATATAGTCAATGGCCCAGATGAAACGAACTTTGTAAAGCTTAGTGATTTCATTGTGGATTGTCAATGCCACCTTAGTTGTAACCTTGTAGCCTTTCTACTTATCTAGTTTTATGGAAGGATCAAGGATTATATTGTGTTGCACTATGTAAGCATGTAGGCCTCACATGTCTTTGTAGGATGGTGGTTGTAATGAGAAAAAAAGTGATGGTAGAAACTATGGTGTCTCCATCCTCTTCATTTTATTGTAAGCATTCCTCTTAATCTATTGATTCTCATTGAAGCTATCATCAAAATAATCAGGATGAAGGTGATTGCCAATACAACAATGATCATGAAGGCCATCAAGATCGAAGGGGCGGCTAAAACCATCATTAGCATCATCGACACGATAATGATGATGAACCCTTGTTGGTGACTCAAAGCATGCTTATCATTGCAAAGGTAGTAAAATTCCAACCAGGCATGTGAAGGATAGTCGGTTCAAGTGCTTAGACATGAATAATATTCCAAGATTTTAGGGGGGGTACAGCTTAGATCCATAGACACATATACAAGCTTTCCATGATGATTGTGCCTTACAAATCATTGAAAATGAATGGTAGAAACTCAAGCTTTTCCATGGGACACTTATCAAGGAAGCTAAAAGCTTGTACTAGCCCTTGGAACCGAAATCCATTTGTTGATGAAGCACCATGTTAGAGCTATTTAATGAAAAATACTAAACATACTCCAAAGTGTCTAATTTAAGAAGGAAAATCCAAGGTTGGAAATAAAGAATACTTGAACCCTTGGATGTCATCATGGATAGATACTATTCACTCTTACACTGATGCACTAGCCATGGTTATTCTTAAAGGGAACAACTTTGCCACATCATACATGGGCTTAGAGGAAAAACTAGAAGAACTCTTGCTGTATATGCACAAGGGAGATTATCTGAAGTAAGAGCTCATCAAATCCAAAGGCTTATTGAGCAAGTAGCAAAAGAAGAAGATGAGTTATAAAAAGGAGAATGTGTAGAAGAGTATAATACAAATCTTTCCATCAGCAAATGGGAGGTCTAATTTTATGATGACAAGGAGTCAACAATCAATGAAGTGATAAATAGAAAAACCTTACTCATCCAAAAAGCTATTTATTATATTTCAACAAAGGTTGATCAATTATGAGACCTTTTGGATGAAAAATTCCAAGTTTCTATGAAGATTACTAAATAATCCAAAGAGAAAAATAGTGATTGTAACTATAGGAGGCTAAAAGAAGCTAAATGTGCCTACCAAAGGCGTAAGGGAAAAGCTACAGCTATAGAAAAAGTTGTGAAAATTAACTTTGATGATGAAACTGATTGTGACATTTGTTAATATGAACATCCAAAGAGTTGATACCTTATGATGTCACACTTACAAGAGTCTAGAGTGTATGCATTAAATCCTTGACTAGCATGTAGGAAAGTGCCTAGATGATTACCTTATCATTAAGGCAATCCAAGATAGCTTCACCAACAACAACAAGCTTGCTACCCAAGTGGAGCTCCTCTATAACATTATGAAAAATACCAATAATGGTGCTAATGATAATCATGAGGAATGCCACCATCATGGAAATAGTACCCTTATAGGCAATGAGATCCATATGGGTGCTATGTTCATCAACCCATCTATTCAAGAAGTTCTACAAGTCATACCTCATTTCAGCATCACTATTACCCTCCATAGTACCACTGAACACATTCACCATCTACTCTAGGGGAAAACCCATATCCATACCACCCTTTGCATTCATCTATACACACACCTCCATCTTCAACCTAGTTACCTCCTACTCCATCCATGAAAGGTGAGATTTCTCCATAGCCACAACAACAAAATGCTATGAGGGTTGTGTTGGCACATTTTGGCGACTTCATGGAACAGGAATTTGTAGATTGAAGCAAGCAATAAAGGAAGCAATCAAGGGTCTGCGTATTCATGTAGTAGCAGGTTTGATCTATGTGCTGGGTTGTCATAGATTTTTGTGGGTTTGATTTGTGGAATTCTGGAAATTGTCTTTGGGTTATGCGTTATCTAAGAGTCATCATCACAAGGAGAAGGTGGAGCAACCATGGCAACCATGTACAAAAAACTGCAGAACAAAAAAAAGAGGTAAAAGAGATAAGGTAAACTAGGAAAAGAGCATGAGAGAGTGTGCGAGAGTGGAAAAAATGGATGGGGGAATGGATACTGAATGCCATGTGCATGCAAATACTGATATCATTATCACCAGATAAGGCCACCATTGCTATCACTATTACTATTCTTCTTCTGAACTGCTCCCACCATGACAAGAAGATCAAACAAGTAACGGTGCCTCAGTTATGGCTCTGCAAATTGCACAACCTGCCTTAACTCATACTTCCTCCAAAATTCTCTCTCTCTCTCCCCATAAATCTATCTATCTCTCTCTTTCTCTATACTACTAAGATGATGCCTCAGCTACAACAATTCATTTATAAGAAACAAGAAAATGATCAGAAACAACAACGCAATAGTGGCGAATGTGTTGATCGGTTACTTGCTATGGACCTCCGTGGCGGCCATGGCGGTGCTGATGCTGTTACATAGGATGCCATCAGCACCGGGGTTGCTGCTCTCCATGCACTGGATTCTGCCCCAACAAACAACATTTCCTGCTACTGCGCAAACAATTTCGGTAGCTCCTTCTCCTCAGCAACAAGAAGACGAGCCGACTTCAGCTTGGGAAGGATTTTTGCGTCAAATGAACGTGCATGGTGACGATGAGCGTAGCATGATATTCACTGCCATGAACGCAACTTGGGGACAGCCTGGAGGAATATTGAATCTATTTTTGAGAAGCAACACTACCAGAACTGATTTTGTCCTCAAACGCCTTCTAATTGCCTAGTTGGATGCAAAGGCTCTGCAACTCTGCTCGGAGATGCAATGGGCCTATTTCCAACTGCCCATCCCCGACATCGACTTTTCTGCCGAGACGCTATACATGACTTCCCACTATGTCGCCATGATGTGGACTCACCTACGATTCATGCTCAATCTTCTTAGATGCAATTACACCATCTTATTGACCAACACAGACATTATGTGGTTGAGGAACCTACTGCAAATTCTAGAGGTAGATTGTGATGCAGACATTCAGATTTCCTACGACAACAGAGAAAAGAGGGAGGCCCTGACATTCCTTTCCACCTCAAGAAACTGGACAAGTCTGAGCAGGATCAGCCAGAAGAGGGACGTCTGCCTGATGCAACCAAGGGAGATCGTTGATCTCTCAAGAGTGCATACTCTTGGACGCTACTACAAGGAGAGATCAGGATTTGAAGTACCTGGATCTGGGCTTGAATATTTGTTTACTTCACAAATAACAAATCAAATAGCAAATCTCTGATAAACAAAGGCCCTTTGGGAAAAATGTTTATGTGTTTTTGAGGGTTAGATTACATGATTTTATCTAACCGCCACCTCCTATATTGCCAAGAAAAAGCAAAATAAAGAGGATATATATGTATGGAGTAAGTTGCAACTATAGCTTATATTTCTATGTAACTTAGTGATTGTATTTTAATTTTCTATGATATTATAACCACCAAGGCCACTTGTCAACTATAGTCTTCTTGTCTCCAAAATGGCCACTTGTCAACTAAATGGGCTACTTCTCAACCACCAAGGACACTTGTCACCTACAACTTGTGTCTCTCCATGGTGAACACTTGGTGACTGCATGAAGACACTTGGCAACTAAATGAAGACACTTGGAAACTACATGAAGACACTTGGCAACTATATAGGACACTTGTCCATTGTAGCTTTTTTATCTCTATGGTGGTTAAACCACCAAAGATATTTTGTAACTTTCCTACCTACATTTGAACACTATAAAAAGGCTTTAGGGGTCAAGGAGGAAGGATCATATCATCAATTGGGTCTCACACATGACACTTGGGATCTTGGAAGATTTGTAAAGAAGGTTGCTTGTAAGATGGCTTGCTAGAATAAAGATTTCAGCCTCTTTGTCATGGTCCTGTGAGTTATGTATTTTATTTTTTATTTTGTTTAAATTGTTTAGCTAGTGGTTTAGATAGTATCATCCTTGGCAAGTAATTTTGGGATTTTTAGATTGCCCTTACTGTTCTTGTTGCCCGATAGAAATTTCTATTAAAATTTTGTCATAGAAGCGCTTGTGTTTAAAAGCCTTAAGAGCATTTTAGTAGTAAATTTTGTTATTGTGCAACGTGTGGGAACTACTATTGGGATTGTTGTAAGAGAGCCTCTGTTTGTAGTCACGCCGTTGAACAATTCAATAGTCGAGAGGGTTCAGAAAATCTTTGGTATTTTGATGGGACCAGAATAACTTCTTTTTATCTTTAAAGTGAATTCTCGTGGTTTTTCAATCAGAAATTGTCAAGTATTTTAAAGGTTTTCTTTGAATGCAATCGTTAACATCTATTATCTAGTCAAAATGGAGTCTCGTACATGGTAGTTTACGCAGCAATTTTTGGTAGCATAATAGGATTGTCTTGAAGAAATTTCTTGTTTGAGCCTTGGAAGTTTGAACAATTCATAGATATTGAATTTGGGATAGCTTTATTGTGAAGTGTTTAATTGTGTCATTTTACCTTGTTTAAATATTTGAGGTCTACACAAATCTGCTTTCCTTTCTTTTCTATCTATTTCCATTGAATCTTGCTCTATTTCTAGCTTTCTTGTGGAACTATCTCTTTCTCTAGGGAAAATTAGGAGTAGATCGCGAAGTTGTGCTCAAATGTTTTTGCAAAATTTTATTTGTTACAAGTAGTTATTATAAGGACCATGTAGACTAGGCAGTTGAATAAAATAGGAAATTTTCAACAACTCACAGTACTTGGCAAAGTTGGCTGAATCTCTTTAAAGTAAGTCATTTGTAGTTTACACGCAACGCAATCGTTACATTTCTCACAACCGCACACCGCAACAACACACACACATACTCACATTAACTACTAAGTTTATTCAGAGGTATCTGGGCCTTGGTATTGCCAAAGACTGATAGGCACCTAAATCCTGTTCGAGGACACTCGTTGGCGGTCGCATCCCAAACAGTCGCCAACAGGTTGTACATTCACAACCAACTTTTTAGCTAAGTGACTCAGATAATCGATCTAGAAAAAGACACTTCTGACGTAGTAGTCCTCTCCAACCCTTACAACCTAGTGTGACTAATTGTCCTGCATCTCTAATACCTTCATCCTCTACATCAAATACCTTCGAGTATCCTTAAAATGATATGCTATCTCAAATTCACACTGTGATGCTAACTCATGCTATTTTTGTCTAGATCAAGGCTGGAAATGTTTCCATAAAATGTTTTGGCCTAGGAAGTCCGCTCATTTACCTATAAATCATTGGAAATGAGTCATGTAAAGCTCTTCTTAACTCTGGTTGCAGAGTTAATCTCATCTCTCATGACATGTATAGGGCCTAGAACCTACCACCTCTCCAGAAGAGTAACATCAATCTAGAATTGGTGGATCATTCAATTACTATCCCTTTGGGATTAGTAGAGGATATTGTAACTATTTTTTATAGGTGGTCCTATCCTACTAATTTTTTGGCGATCAAGGTTGAAAACTAGAAAAGTGACTTCCCCATCATTCTAGGAAGAGCTTGGTTAAGCATGGTGAATACATGTATGGGCATAAGGGATCTCTCTTTAGAAATCTTCAAAGAAAATGAATTAGGCAAGATAGAGAAGAAGTGTATTCCATGCATTGCATACAATGATAATGGGTGCAATTTCATGTAAAAGACTTGATCCATCAAAAGTACATATATTAATGCATGTAATTAGTGTGCATAAGAAATCAATATTCAAAGGTATTTGTAGATAGCAACCACAAAATAGAAGGACACTTAGTGGCTGATAGCTAACTTAGATAGTAGAACATTATGCATGGAACCAACTAAGAGCCTAATATGTGCTTATGTTATTGAAGGCAAGGATAAACTTGAATATGTTCATCCCCAACTATCTGATGAAGATGATGATATCTATTGGGAAGAGTTGAAAATCCATAATAACTTCAAGTAGGAGCTCCTAGAGCTAAAAGCATTACCAGCCAACATGGAATATGCATTTTTAAACAATGGTAAGCTAGTCATATTTAATGCCAAACTTGCTCTGAAATAAAGGAAAAAGCTATTAAAGGTAGTTAACAAATACCCAATAGCCTTTTCTTGGTCATATCATGAGCTAACAAAAATCAATCCAACGATATGCCAGCATTGCATTTACACTGACCTAGCTATGAAGGTTAGAAGGCAACCATAGAAGTGGCTAAATCCCAAATTGAAGTAGATCATCAAGGAGAAAATTATATAACTCCTCAAGGTAGGGTTCATCTATTCCATCATGGATAGTGAGTGGATTAGCCCACTTGTAATTATGCCAAAGAAAGGTGTTAAATGGTGAGTCTACATTAACTTTAGGCTATTAAATATGGCGACATTTAAAGATCATTTTTCATTGTGATTTGTGAATCAATTATTGGACACCATATTCGATCATAGCTATTATAACTTCTTAGATGGTTATAGTGGCTATAACTAAAGCCAAATCATGCTAAAAGAACAAGCCAAGATAGCATTCACATTTATGGGGGACTTTTTCATATTGTAATATGTCATTCTATCTATGTAATTCCCCTATAACATTTCAATGCTTGGTCCTTAGTAATTTCCAATAGCAGATTTGGAATTGTGTGAAAGTCTTCATGGATGACTTTTCCACCTATGGAGCCACTGAAGAGATGTGTTGAAACAAATCTGTAGCTCAATTGGCAAAGGGCCATCTCATGGACCAAGAAAACATTGTACTGGGGCATAGAATCACTTAAGAAGGAATTTAGGTAGACCCAAAAAAGATAAGGATCATCTAATAAATAACACACTAGCTAGAGATAGCTAAAGGTGTTTGGTTATTTCTTGTACACATTGGCTACTACCAACTATTCATAGAGAATTTCTATAAGATCAGAAAACCATTAGTAGAACTTACAAAGAAAGATGAACATTTCATCTAGACTACAGAATTTGAACATGCATTCTAACAATTAAAGAAGAAACTCATAGAAACAACAATCCTATGAATACTAGACTAGTCCAGACCCTTTCAAATCATGAAAAATGCAACTAACTATGCCGTGGGAGTAGTGCTCATGTAGATGGATGATAACAAATTCCCATACTACATCCACTACACAAGTTGAAGCATTTTGGAAGCACAATTAAATTACACCACCATGAAAAAATAATTAATGGCAGTGGTGTATGATCTGGAAATGTTTAGGCACTATGTGGTTGGCTACAAAGTATTTGTACACATGGACCACAATGCAATCTAATTCCTCATGAACAAGCCAATGGTAAGCCCTCATGTCATATGGTGGCTTGTGATCTTGCAAGAATTCAATCTCATGATGGTAGATCAAAAAGGGATTGAGAATGTGATTGCTAACCACCTCTCTTACTTAAGATGAAATAATAAAGAGGAGGAAAGCATACTCTCTGATTAGTTTCTAGATGAATCCCTCCTTATAGAAGCATTAAATAACCAAATGCCTATAAAACCAACATGGTAGAATGGAATCTTCACTTATTTTCATACCTAGGAGATGCCATAAGATCTTGACTTTAGAAAGAAGCAACAAGTTCTTCATCAGGCCAAATATTTCATGGAAGTCAACAGACATCTTTACAAAGTGTGCTTCGATGGCCTAATTCATTGGTGTGTCCCTAATGAAGACCAAATATGCATTCTCTAGGATGCTCATGAAGGACCTTGTGGAGGCCACTTTGTAGGGAGATGCACAGCTACAGAAATCCTAATGGTAGGATACTATTAGCCTATAATATTTAGGGATGCCCACCAGTTTTTCCAATCTTGTGAACATTGTCAATGAAATGGGGGGATGACTACTCACATGGAAGGTCCTCAATAGTGGATTCAACCATTGGAACATTTTGACATATGGGGTGTTAACTTCATGGATCCCATCACATCCATGTCCAACTAAAAGGAATATACTATTGTAGCAGTCGACTATTGCACAAAATGGGTAGAAGTAGCAGTTGTTACTAATTGTAAATCATCCACTACTGGTAGATTGCTACAACAAAATATTATAAATAGTTTTGGGGTTCCATGTTCAATAATTTTTGATAATGGAACTCATTGCATAGGTGCCACGTTTAGAAAGCTAATGTAACACTTGGGGGTTAACATACATTAACAACACCCTACCAACCCCAAGCCAATGGTCAAGTAGAGGCAACTAACTAGAAGATTACAAAAATACTAACATGAACCATTAGGAAATATAGGAAATATTGGACTATAAAAATTAATGATGTTATTTGGGCTTATCATTCAACATGAAAAATTCCTATTGGCTATTCTCCCTAAGAGTTGATATATGAAAAACTTCCAATGCTCCTGACTCAATCCAAGCTTCATACACTCTCAACAGCCTGTGATTTGAATCTTGACCTAAATCTAGCATAGAAAGAAAGATTGATCAACCTAAATGTACTAGATGAAAACCAATTAGTGGTCCTATCTTTTAACAAGATGCACAAGGCATTCAACAAGCAATGTCATAACCTCAAAATAAGGAAAGTGAAATTTCAACCAGGAGATAAGGGTCTCTATTGCTACCCCACACAAGTACCCTTGAAGGAAAAATTTCAAACATTATGGAAGGAACCTTATATAATTGATTAAACCTTTCCTTCTCAGGTCATGTTACTATACAAGCCTAAAATCCCAAATAAAAAGTAGTTGGTCAACACTCAACAAGTAAAACCTTACTTCAAACTAAGATAGGCTAGTGTAACTATCACCTTAATGAATGGACAACCACATTCCATTTTTTGGATCTCCTTCCAACTTAGTCATGGGGGAGATGGCCATCCATGCTAACAATCCATATGTCTTCTTATTTTTTCCACTCTTTTTTTCACATTTTTGATTTTCATAAGTTATTTATTTTACAAATTTTTGATTTTTAATTTTTAAATTTTTCTAATTTTCCACCATCATTAATACCTTTGAACCTTTCTAGATTATTTTATACTTTCTTATATATTTTACTTTGTTTTTTTTTGTTCAAGTATGATATTTCCTCATTTTTGCTAATAAAATTACTTTATTTCCATAAGACACAGTGCTACAATTGCTATTTACTAATGATGATTTGTGCTTAATGTTATGATTGTTGATCTCTGGCTTCTATTTTTAAATTCTAATGTCTGATGACTATGACATGGTTTATTTTGCATGAAATAGGTAGTGAATCCATGTCATCGATCCATCAAATAAACTCTATGGTTTTCGTTGTTTTGGGAACTTGAGATCCCTTCCATTAAAGAAACTTTTATTCAATTAATGACCTTATTAGTTTTGGAATTAGGAAGGATTCAAAGGTTTGTAGAGGGTGTGACTTCAAGGGGACTTAATACTCTTTGTAATATTCTACTTTCTTAGGTTCTTGAGTGTTTTTCATAGACCTCTTACCATTTGATGAGACGCCATATGCACTAGGCCACGATATCGCGTACGCGATATCGCG
>MNCI01011182.1:196810-262116 GCA_015680685.1 Gnetum montanum
TATTCGGGATGCAAGATAGGAGAGCCAACATTCACTGCTGAAGGGCAAGGTTCCCTACATCATTAGTGAAATAGGAGAAGAGGAACCCCTCACGATGGGTTTCTTAGAAAATGATGTTCCTCCTCCTCACTCTGGTGAAGAGGTTAGGCATCAGGGCCTTAGATCAATGATACATATTCCAGGCTCTGATCCCCGTGAACACCAGCTGTTCACGGCAGGAACAGTCACTCACACTAATGACGGACTCGTTGATCGTCATAACGATCGGGGCCAAAGTAGCCGAAGAAAAGGCAAGAAACATCACCATGGTGATGGATCCCCTTCTTCTTCCCCTTCATCACATCATTCACCCTCTCCTTCCACATCTGGGCGCAGCCACCATGAGCATAACGCGGAAAGTAAAGGTAGAAGAGATGAAATGCCTCGACAAGAAGGTCGAGAGGAGTTAGGACAAGGGCAAGGACGTAGGGAGAATAGGGAACCACAACGTAGACATCACAGACGTCATGAAAGGGATGATCATGACGAACCCCTATTCGCAACCCGAAGCATGCTTAACATTAGAGAGGCGGTTAGAATTCCCACAAGGCATCTAAAAGACAGTAGGATCAAGCGTTTGGATATAAATAATATCCCACGTTTTGAAGGGGGATACAACGCTGATCCTCAACATCATTTGCGGGCATTCCACGACACCTGTGCCTTGCAGAACATAGAAAATAAGTGGCAGAAACTCAAGTTGTTCCCAAGGACACTCATTAGAGAAGCGGAAAGCTGGTACCGGTCCTTAGAACCGGAAACCATCAGGAGGTGGAGTACGATGCTTGAACTATTCAACAACAAATACCAAACGTACTCCAGAGTGTCTAACTTGCGTAAGCAGATCCAAGGCTGGAAACAAGGAGCTCATGAATCCTTGGATGCTGCCATGGCCCGATATTACACATTGCTACATCGTTGCCTGGGCCATGGGTACGCTAGACGGGATCAACTTCGCCACCTCGTGGATGGGCTACGGAATGAAACGAGAAGAACTCTTGGGACTTACGCCCAGGGGAGACTCTCTCAACTAAGAGCCCATGAAGTTGAAGTACTGTTGGAGCAATCAGCACAAGAAGCGGGTGAGCTACGGAAAAGAGAAAGTGCGGAGGAATACAACAGTGACCACTCCCTTCGCAAGAAGGGAGTGAAATTTTGTGATGAGGAGGATGAGTCACCACTCGAAGAGTTGGTGAACAGGAAGACCATGCCGATCCAGAAGTTAACAACGGAGGTATCGGCTAAGGTAGACCAAATGTGGGATTCCTTAGACTAGCGAATAGAAACAGTTTTGAAAATAGTAGAAGAGTCTAAGGATGAGCGAAGTAGTGATAAAGGAAAAGACAAGCAGAGAAACTTTAACCCTGCACATAACAAGGGTAAGGGGAAAATCTCTAACTTCGATGAGGCTGAAATTCTGATTCAGACAATGATGGTGGATGTGAGGTCTGCTATTATGACCATCCTAAGGGATGTTGTCCAGTAGTCTCACATCTGTAGGAGTCTGGGGTGTATGCATTAAATCCAAGACTTAATCAACGGCAGACACCCAGAAGGTTACCTTATCCACAAGGTAACCCGAGGCAGTTCCACCAACCCTTAACGTATTATCCAAGTGGAACACCTCTGCAGCCCATCGAACAACATCAGCAGTGGCAATACCCACAGTCATGGGGGATGCCACCGCCACCACAACAATACCCTTACCGGCAGCCAGATCCTTATGGTTATTATGTGCAGCAGCCGCTTTCTCCAGGTGATGCTATGAATCACACTCCATGTTGTTACTACTACGCTCGGGAGTACTTTAGAAGGACTCCTTCTCCTCCAGGAGATGTTCCACATTCTGTCCATCCTCCAACTCCACCCGCACCTTTTCCACAAGTAGTTCCCACATCACCTCCTGCTCCAACAATGCAAGGGGAATTGCCTACCTAACCGCAGTAGCGTCACGCCGCGAGATCCGTAAATATTCAGAGTGTAAATTCCCAACCGGATACTAGTTATGACGATAACTGTAAAAAAAAGAGACCCTTTTTCAGAACTAGGAGCCCGGATAGGCTCTCGCAACAACAAGCGGCCGGGTATATGTGTCAGCCTCTAACTACTAACACTTCGGAGCACCCTTCAGTCCAAGGGAATGTAACGCATACTGTTATGCTAACGCATACCGTAACTGACTGGATCAAGGTAGGACACCTTCCCAGGAAACTAACTGACCCTAGGAGTCCCTTTATTCAATTGTAGATTGCTGGGAATGCACCACATCGAGCTCTTCTTGATTCAGGTTCCGGAGTCAACCTAATTTCTCGAAAGATGTATCACGCTTGGAACCTGCCGCAACTTAAGAAGAGAAATATTCAACTGGAGCTGGCAGACCAGTCCATCACCATTCCCTTGGGTTTGGTGGAGTATGTTATCACCACGGTGTGTGGTTGGTCCTACCCAGCGGATTTCCTAGTGATCGATGTTAACAACAACGAAGGGGACTTCCCAATTATAATGGGAAGGGCATGGCTAAGCACAGTAGATGCATGCCTTAGGATCCATGATCTTTCCTTGGAAATCTCCAAGATAAAAATATGTGGCAAGATCGAGAAGAGGATAGTTCGATGGATCACATACAGTGATTCATCGGGTGATGACACGGAGGAAATGTCTCCATGTCACAGGTGTGCCCAGGAAACTTTGCAACAACGATGCCTGTATGTAGCAACCACACAAGAAGTAGTAGACACCCTGTGGTTGACAGCTTCTCCCAAGGGCAAACAAACATGCATGGAACGAACTGAGGAAGCTCATGCCAACAACTGTGGCATAGACTCATTGGAACGTGAGCGTCACCAACTTCCACCCCTGAACTTAAGATCATCACTTGGGAGAAGTTGGGCATTGCTTAGAAATTCAAATAGGCGCTCACTCTATCGGATCCCCCCCTCACAACTCAGTCATGGGGGAGATGGCCACCTATGCTAATCATATGGGGCCCTAAGTTCTTTTTCAGTTTTTGTTTTCCACGTTTTTGTTTTACAACATCGTTATATTTTTCTATCTTTTTGTGTGTGTGTGTGTCATCCATCATGTAAATTCGTCACCCAATAAGTGTTCGGGCCGATGGGATGAACTGTTTTTCATTGATTGCTAATGTTTGGTTTTTACCTTTAAGTTACATTGCTGATACTAAGGTATGTTCTTTTGATATGGCAGGCAATGAGATCACTTCATCCATCCATCCATCAAGTATATGGTTTCCCTTGGCTTGGAAATGTACAGTTCCCTTTCAATAAGAACTTTAATGAACCTGTGATTGGGTATTTCTCAAACTAAGGAAGGACGCAAGGATTTGAAACGGGTGTGACTTCAAGGGAACTTTGTGCTCTTGTGTTGGTCATTCACTTGGGTGCTTAGATGTTTTCTTCTTGGGTTTTCTTACCGTTCCGATGCAACCCAATAATCAGAAGCTGAGACAATAAAAATAAAGAAGTCTTTGCATGGTGTGGTCCCCACGTATATAAACATAAAACAAAAAAAAAGAAGACAAAAAGAAAAAAATGGAAAAAGAAGAAAAAAAAAGGAAAGCTAAAAAGCTAAAAGTGAGGATTCAAAGCACACCCCTTAGACGGAATAAACTTGGGCTACAAGCACTGGTTATGGAACCAAAGTGTTCCCTCTAACTAAGGCCCTTCTCGCTTCCCATTCTCTCTGTTGTTTCATCGGAATGGTGGTGGCTTCCTCGAAGTTGCATCCTTGTTACCCAAGTGGATGACTTAACCAACTGCATTAATGGGAAGTCACTGGAAGTGGTTGGTTTGAGGTCAGAGTTGGAATGAGATTCGCCAAGTCACATTAATCATGCAACACACAAGGGGCTGTACACCACCTTGTTCTTGGGACTCCATTTCACTTCTCTTCTTCCCATCCTTCTTTCCATTATTCACCTCATTGCCGGTTATATCATTGTATATATTTTGGTTGATGCTTTGTTTTCTTTTTGATAATTTCTTACGGTTAAGACTTTAACTCTTATTCCAAAGGACATTCCCAGAGCCCACGGACTCTTTGAATGTGGGATTGTCAGGGCATTAAGGGCATGAGCCTGCTTTGGGGAGGACCCACTGACATTCCTATTTGGAACATTAGTTAACTTCTTTTCCTTAACGTTTTGCAATTAATTAACATTTTTGTTCATTTCCATCATGACATCCTTTTTATCGATGCCATAGTTGTCCCTTTTTACCTATCATTCCTATTCCTTTTCTCTCTCCATTCTAACGCTACCGGAGGTTCGCGATTAGTCATGGGGGTACGGGGCCTGATTTTTCGATTTTTATCCTAAGCCCCGGATTTTTTCGTTTTTCTTCCTTACCCCTATGCCTTCGGTAGTCATCATCTATATTTTCCCAGATCCATATCAGCCATACCACACCTTAGCCAGTGAGCCTAAACCGAAGCAAGGTATGCTTTACTTAATGATTCAATTACCCTTGCTAATATATGATGGTGTTGTGTGTGCAGATGGCAATCATACAACAACAGAATGGATCTGGAGCAGACACTTGGAATGGAGCAGCGCTGAAGCAGCATGCAAGGAGTGGAATTGATAATGCGCTTACAGATGGACAACGAAAGGCGCAATCTAGGCGTTGGCAGCAACAAGACTCTTCTCTTTTCTTCTCTTCTATTCTCTCTCCTCTTTTCTCTCAGCTGCCAACTGTGGCCTGATGTCATTGTAATAAGGTGTTCACCCATGTTGTCATGAACACCAGTTTTTGTCAAGTCTTGTAATAAAGACCGTTCACATGTCATCCCATTAGTTCCATTTTCCCTAATAATCCCATACCTACCTGATATTATTGTAAGGAACTCGAGGACGAGTTTTCATTCAGTCATGGGGGTATGATGAGACGCGGTTTTCACTAGGCCGCGATATCGCGTACGCGATATCGCGGCCGACGCGATATCGCATCCCATGCGATATCGCGGACGCGATATCGCGTCTTCTCCTGCGATATCGCGTACGCGATATCGCGTCCCGCCGCCATATCTATAAATAAGAGGCGGCACTCCCTTCATTTCCCAATCCTGGCTAGTGTAGCGAAGCTCTGGCAGATTGATCACTCCAGAGTTAGAATTTTTCCCCATGTGCCCGCAGTAGGAGTCCTAGAGTGAACGGCTCTTTATTCGAGCAGCTTGTAACCTGAACCCAAGTTGTGTACGGCAATAAAGACGAACTTGTTTGGATAAACCTTGCAGCACGTGGTTTCATTTATTGCTTTATTTCCTGCTTTCCTAGTGCGTTCAAGTACGACTTGATTACGAGCGTCTACGGACGTGTACGGCTAGTCAAGGAATCGGCTGCTTGACGCAATGCATGAGTACGACTCAATTACGAGCATTGGATGCTTGGTAACCCAGTAGCGTATTCCAGGATTCTGCGCTTGGTAACTCCCGGGTCTGATGTGTACGGCTAGTTGAGGAATCGGCTGCTCATTGCTAGGCTAGATCGTGTGATAAGTACGACTTAGTTACGAGCACCCACGGGTGTGTACGGCTGGCTAAGGAATCGGCTGCTTATCACACGTAGGCTAAATAGGTGCCTCAGTACGACCACTTCGAGCACTTGCGTTACGTGTGGCGATCCCAGTAACGATTAGCGTTTGGTAAGCTGCAGTTGCATAGTTCAGGGTGTGTCCGGTAAGTGGGAACGGATGCTGACGCTAGTTAATTTAGACTTAGATCTTAGTTAGAGTTAGCTTAGTTTCTCAACCCTTTCTCCTGGTAGCATAGAAGATAAGCCGAAAATACCAAAAAAATCACATACCTCAGACTTGCTTAACCATACACCGTGACACATACAAGCAAGCCTGGGAAGACAACGAACGATTAACCCCAAGTGTTTCTTGTGGTGTTAAGGCAGTTAGTCTGCGGAGTTCGACCGGATCGCGCGTGTACGCTCGTTTCGTATGGTTGAGTGTAGGGGTACCTCGCCACTCATCACCATTCCATTTCAACCACTAATAGGAAATCAAATAAAGTCTTTGCATGGTGTGATTCCTATTCAAAAATTCAAAAAAAAAAAGTAAACAATGGGAATTCAAGGCACACCCCTTAGAAAAATAAATAGGCTATAAGCATTACTTATGGAACTAGAAAGACATGCACTCATGCTTAAAGGTCATAAGGCCTTCTCTCACTTCCTACTTCTCTCTTTTCTTCTCTTTATGAAATTATGGTTATTTTTTGGATGAACTCTTGTGTCTCATGTAGGTGAAAGAATCAAAGTTTGACCATGAAAAGTCATTGAAAGTAACTAGTTTTGGTTTGGACTAAGGATGAATCTACTCAGGTCATTTTAACCACAAATTCTAGAAGTGACTTCTTATGACCTTAATGAAAAATTCCATTCCACCTTTTCCATCATCCATCCATGTTTCCATAACTCATCTCATTGTCAAGTTCTATGTTATGTTCTATATTTTGGCCTGATGTGTTTAAATTCATGGATAGATTCTTTTTGGTTGGTCCTTAACTTTTCATGACTATTAATCAACTATGGGGTCCACTAACTTCTTAGTTGAGGTTATGCAAGGACAACAAGGGCATGAGGCTGCTATGGGAAGGATCCACCTAGATAGCTCTTATTTTGGTTAGTTAAGGTTCCTTACCTTAGACATTGCTACAATCCTATCTTTCACATATTCCATTGTGTATTTCGTTTAGTCCTCCTTAACCTTTTATCCCATTCATTTGCTAAATCATTTTTCTCCATTTTCTCACATTTATGAGCTCTAATACATCTTCTCATATTTTCATACTATTCTTGATGTTTTGAGCTTTCATTTGATCCTAATATCATTCAAAAACTCTCTGCATTTTGCAAGTTTGACCAAATTCAATGATCTATGATGATCAACTACTATGTTGACAAGGCTCGTTGATGCATTTGACCATGTTGATGAGGCCCCATCAACTAGGCCTTGTTGATGCAATGTAAAAATCCTATATATATTTCTGCACACTTAGAAATTTTTTTCATTTGGCTCATTACACATGGGGAGTTTTCACCATTTTTTAGAGCCCAAAACCTTCTAGAGCCCTTAATGTTTCGACCGTTTGTCCAAATCACTCTGTTCTATGATCC
This sequence comes from Gnetum montanum, assembly GCA_015680685.1. Taxonomy (NCBI): domain Eukaryota; kingdom Viridiplantae; phylum Streptophyta; class Gnetopsida; order Gnetales; family Gnetaceae; genus Gnetum; species Gnetum montanum. Next base: position 203,991 of record MNCI01011182.1, read on the forward strand.
TGCAATTATATGAGGTAAGATCTTTATCATGGGGACCACAAACCTTAAGGTTTCCAATGAAATTTTTTAAAAAAATTTCTAACTCCTCCAAAAGATTAATAACCTTAACAATATACCAACATCAATTTTTTTTAGAGTTAACCCTTTCAACAATCTTTGGGATGATTTATTAATAATAAAACATAAATAAAATAATTATTGGAGTAATTAAATCAACCATAATCACAACTTAGCCAAGTGTAACTATCTTAAAGAGATAAAGGTATTCCAATTGCTTCATGTTACACAACGAATGCTAATCCATGATTTTATTGTTGTTACAAATGGCACCAAGACCAAAATTCTTGCAGGAAGGAGAACACTCTTAACTAAGGGAGACATGGCCCAAAGCTAGAAGGGGAAAACAAGAACAAGCCTAAGAACTACCAGAGGCAAACCATGCAATGGGACCTTTTCATGAGAAGCCTAAAGTAGAATCTATTTGATAGATTCTAGAAGAAGAAGTGCCAACAGAGCAATCACAGTGAGGGAAAGTGCCAAGAGCCATGCCAAGGATTAAAGTGACTTTAACTCAAGCCTACCTTGAGATCATCACATCTCGAAAGATCTAATGCTCAATTCTTCAAGAAATAAACTTCAAGCCATTTTTGAAGAAAGCTCCAGTGGAAGTAAAAGCACAATTGCAAACCTTTCTCATGTGGCCAATCATTACATCTAGTGGGAAATGGTATATGGAAGAGACATATCTCTTCTATAAAAAGAGAAGGCCAAGGTCCATAGTAAAAATCAAGGACATTTAGGTATCCTACTTAGCTGAGGCTATCACCTAGGCATTGGAGCTGCTTGATATTGGAACATAGTTGGCTGAGCTATCAAAAGAATGTGATCCTAAGGCCAAAAATAAGTGGAATCAATGGTTTTACAAGATCAACCATAAGCAATATGGCATGCTCACACCAGGAAAGTGCATCTATTTTAAAATTGCAGCCTATCCTCTTAATCTAACAATGAGGCCTAGAAAGGTGACCACCTCTTCGATTGAGAATGTGCTACTCTAAGTAGGAGATTTTCTGTGAACCTTCCACAACTAATCTATTTAAATTTCAAAAGGTTCTTCAAGGAAAACCCTACCCTTTTTGTGTCTCATTTAAAAACTCTACAAAATGGCAAGAATTATTTACTATGCCAACAACACAATTAGGTAGAATCCTTTAGCTTCATGGTCTAAAAGCATGAAACAAAAGATACCAACTACAACTCAAGAAGAGAAGCAACTACCATCTCCACTGCCTACTCTAGAAACAACATCAAAGGTCCACATAACCATTTAGTGCTTACAAAAAATCTAAGAGCAGCTCTTGCATGAGCAAGAGTAGCATGCAGACCTATTTGTGTATCGATTAGCGATGAGTCACCTTAATGAAGTGACTTCAAAAATCAACCAAATGGAAAGGAATGGATCAATATTGTCTATCCAATAAAATATTTTCTTGCAAGTTTTGATCCCAATGCTTGAGTGGTGATAGTTTCATCATCACAACACCATTTATTCCTAGAAATCTCTAGGAATGCCACCTCCTTCTTGGTGCATTTGGAGGATGGTGAAGGGGCCATTGTATTGGTGATGCAGCACCAATGATAAGAGATTACAACTGAAGTAGTTATTGATCATGTTTCCAAAGCAGTCAATGCACCTGCAATGTTTTTACTAGATGTATCTACACTTCAAGATGTGTAGACATCTATAAGCATTGTCAACAAAAAGTTGAATGTAGCCTAGCATGAAGAATTGCTAGATCAAGTGGTGGGGACAAGGCAACCAATTCCAAATATTTTTGATATTTTGGATAACATCATCACAACCTAGTTGAAGCAATTGGAGCAAAGGGAAAATGCATTATTTTAGAAGGGTAACTCAAAATAGCTTAAGTACAAAATTAGTGCTTTGTCATAGAGGTTGCTGAATTACATACCCATCTTGTTGATCCTATGCTCCTCAACTTGACAATAACTAGAGATGAAATTTTCCAATAGCTTTAAGAAAGATTCAAGAAGGTTGAGGAGGAAGCAATGATGACCATCTTCAGCCAATTTGTAGAAGAGACAAAGGCATACTCAACTTAGAAGAACTTGGCTCAGATGTGCTAGAGAACAAAGCACTAACCACACAGAATCATTGCGTATGTAATGTTGATGCCCAAAAAGAACAAATGCAAGAATTCATTCATCAATAGCAAGAGTATTTAGCTAGGATGAGTATGGAATTAACAAAATTAGCTATATAAAATTGGAATCTATCAATGGAAGAATTTTTTGCCTTGCATAAAAAATCTACTATTGAGATTGCCACCTAGAAGAATGAAGCTTTAAAGTTTGAAAAAGTTAAAAATCACTATAGAGACTAGGTTGGCCTATAGAAGGAAGTAAACAAGAAGCATATCCAGATGGCAAAGGGAAAAATAAATTATGCTTTCTAGCAAATTCAATAGGAAAAAAGAAGTTTTATAGCCCATCATTAATCGGATTGATGCCTACAAGAAAGTGAAGATCCGACTAAAGGAGTTGTAGATAGAAGAAATGATAGAATACATGGAGTTGGCTACTCACCGCTATGCGAAGCTAACTATGCTAACTACTAGATGACCATGGTCAAAGTTAGAAAAAAAAGTGGCTAGCTCATATTTGCTATACAAAGAAAATTCCAAACACCATAAAGACACTAAGAAGAAGCTTGATATTGCAAATGCTAAACTTGAAGGTCTCAAAGAACGATTCATGGATTAATGATAAAGTGTTGAGAACCTAGCCAAAGGGATGAATGATCACTAGGAGCTAAAGGATCCACTCAGAGTGTTTGACATTGAATGCAAATAATTCACTGCCTAGTTTATCAATGTGAAGGATCTATTTCTAGCATTCCCATTTCCCTATGATGTGCCCATTCCAATCCACATTGGCAAAGTGATGTGTATGCTCCATGATCCTAGAAGGAGGAGAAAATGAAATTATTGTTGGATGCTTTTTGCATTTCACTAGAAGTTGCAATAGTAGTAGGATAGAGATATTTTCCTTCACCACCACATGTGTGTGAAGGCAGTGAATGTCTCTGAGAATCTTAGGAGCCAACACCACTTAGAATTGTCTAATCTTCTCCACCAAACTTCATGTCATCAAGGAACTTGCTATCCAATTTTGAAGAATCATGTCATGGTGTTCAATTTTGTGTTATGAACATCATCATTTTTGTAATTTTTTAATCTCTACACTCAGACACTCTATTTTTTGTCAAGATATTTTGTTTTGTTTGTTAAAGGTCAGTCAATACTCCCATATATTACCAATTTTGTAAAAGAACTCAAGGATGAGTTTTCATTTAGTCATAGGGGTATGATGAGTCATAGTTTCTTGGCTACATTGATGAGGCCTCATTGACATGGCCTCATCAACTAGGCCTCATCAACAAGGCCTTCTCGATGCATCATATGATGTATCGACAAGGCCTTGTGGATATAGTGTTCATTTTTTGGCTATAAATATATGCCTACTAGCTACATTTATGGCAAACAAATTTTAGTAGTAGTGAAGCTCTTGTAGTTTGTTCATTTGAGAGTTAGAATATTTTTCCTAAGTTCCTGTAGCAGGAGTCATTGAGTGTACAAATCTTTATTTGAACATTGTTATACTTGAGCATGATAGTGTGTGGTAATAAAGACAAGCTTTCTGATAAACCTTGTAGCATGCTAGATAGATTAAATATTTCATTTATGCATTTAATGTTTTCAATTATTCATTAAATGTTTTCTAGTAATTAAACTAATGAAGTAATTGAGAAAGATAAGCTAGATAGATTAAACACAAAAGTACAAATGCTTCAAGCATAACATGTATTCACTTGGTAATCCTAACAATGTAGCATAGCACTTGGTAACCTAGTAGTGGATATGTCGGTTTAGGACATGTGTAGAAAGTGGGAATGGATGCTTATCTTATGATTATTTAGAGACCAGTTAATTACTTAATTTAGATTAGTCATTAAATTACTCTCTCTCTCTCTTTTCAAGTACCAAAAAACATAAAGCATAACATGATAGAAATAATATTCCTTGATTACTCTTAACCATACAATTATGCTTCACAAGTATAATCAAGAAGACAATGAATGACCTTAGGAAAAGGTTCACTACCTAGAAGACTAGTGCACTAGACACTAGAAAGTCCAATTCAACTAGATCATGTGTGAATGCTTGTGATTCATATGGTTGGGTGTAGGGGTACCTCATTGCTCATTAACTTCTAATGTTTATTTTTCATTTACCTTGACTAAATTTGAAAAGAAAAAAAATTCTCCTTAGGGTTTCTGATGATTATTTGTGAACTTATATTAAGAAATAAATAGCCATCAAAATCTATAATTTGGATAGTAACAAATTGTTGAGTTCCAAGTAATAAATTTTATCTTCATAAGTAGTACACTTCTAAGAAGTGATGTAAGATGATAGAGAGTTTCTAGCCTCCTAGAGTAATTGGTCTATGTAGTGTTCTAACGTTTTCATAGTTATGTATACATTAATTGGAATAAAGTATATCTAATAAGGAATTTGAATGCATATTGATTCATATTAATTGCAGCTACAACTAGTGATAGGGAATTGGAACCTTATTGAATCACATTAATTAGAACTACTTTCAATGATAAGACCTTATTAATTAATTACACTAATTTCAAGAAATGAACCAAATTTTAAACAAATCATGATGATATCACAAAGCTTATTCAGAGAGCTTCTAATACAATATGTTTGAAGCAAAATTCATGATCAGATTAACCATTAATTGCAAGTAAAATATATTTTAATGAGAAAATATGATGGAGAGTTTATGAAACCCAATTTTCCAAGGATTTGAAGCATGAAGGAATCAATTGCTTATGAATCCAACATAGAGAGACATGAATTTATGGTTAGAAATCTCCAAAAACTTGAAAGAGCTTTAGATTTACAACTTGAAACTAAGGATTTCTTCTTAATGGGACATGCATGCAACATGCAAACTTGAAATTGAGATTTATATCATTGTTATTAACATTTGAGTAGGGAATTAGTATTGAAACATGTAATTTCACCTCACATTTTATATTTTGAGTATATTAGAGCTAATTCAAGCATCAATGAAGCAATATTGAAGTAAATTGAAGCAACATGAACTAAATTAACACAAGATAGAGCTATGAAATAAATACAAATGTTTTAAGAAACCTTCCTTCCTTTATTTAACTTCTTATTATAGTAGAATTTTACTCATCCACAATGAATTGGGACATCACAATGAAAGAGGCTAAATTTTCTTGAGGAGCCCCCACAATTTCTAGCTTTGAATGGAGATATTCCACCAATCAGATTTTAGTACATGGGTGTGTGTACACAAAAGGGGAGTTGTTGGAATCTTAATGCTAAAATTTAAACTTCTAACTACTAAGGAACATAACTTTAAAATAATACTTTAAACATAGAAAATAAACATAAGAAATTGATCTCATTAGACTATGACATCCAACATTTCTATGTGTGACATGCCCAAAATTTTTGAAGTGTTGAGGATTCAAATTTTCTAGTCAAATTTCTATTTCATTCTTATTTTTTGGGTTTCATCATTTGTAGCCAATAGAGGTAGAAGATATTCCTTATAATGCTTTAGATTTTTTTGTTAATAAGAATGATCTTGTGTGGTTCTAATTATGAACAATATAAGGTCCTTCCAATTGAAATTGAGACCTTTTAAAATAGGACACATCAAAATGACAGACAATGTTTTCTAGGATCCTCATTTCGAATACTGAGATTAATGTATCTTTCCTTTTAACTAGAATTTAAGGTAATATCAAAATATAGTGAAAGAACGTCATTGTACCTATAGGGATGAAATTCTTCATAATAGATATTTATTAATAAAAGATGTATCTTATTAATAAGTATTAATTATAATTATCAATGTTGTAAATAGTTATGCTTGAAAATTTAAATCATCGGATAAAACACCCATATTTTATGGTATGTAAGCACATGATGATATTTGATAATTTTAATATATTTCTGATCAATTTGCAAAAAAAAATTTTGAGAATATAAGTCTAAGTAAATCTAAAGTAGTCATCAACTAGGACAAAAAAATATTTTATTCCACTAGGTGTTATATAGAGGGTATGTGTCCCATCAAAACCATATGTATCAATTTGAATGGTTTTTTGTATTATGTGAGGTTGATTTCTGCTTATATCTAAGGCATACTTCATGATTTATCTTTGATAAGTTTTTCAATGTTGGGAGATAAGGCATGCTCAAGCCCCCATGCCATAGCCAAACCTCATCAAAGTATAGATTGCTACTTGTCTTGGTCTTTAATTTTGAAGCTTGTTTTCTTATTATACATTGATTACCTAATTTACAAATATCATCTTCAAACTTTATAATATTAAGAAAACATAAGAATTAATCCATACCGAAATCCACATAAGAAAATTTTGAGTATGAAAGAATAATTTCAAAGACAAAATCTATAGATTCTATGATTAACTCAAGTTCTCTAGATATAAAAATTGTTTTGATTAAGGATGTTTTATCTAAAATTTTTTAAGAAGACCAACTCTAGATAGTATAATGTCAATCTAAAGATTCAGGTCCAACAGTAGAGGAATTGACCTTAAATGTTTTTTTCTGGAGGAAAATGTTTGGGTATAAATTTAATTAAAAACCAAAATATGTACAGATACAACCAAGATCCAAAAAATCAAGGAGAGGTCTCCCCCTAGAAGGGAGCTACCCAACCAATAGCAACATTGGGCACTTTTGGGACCATAAACACTCATACCTGAATCATAAAAATGTAAAAAATGAAACCAAGGAGTGAATACCCACACATGTGGTAAGCCAATCCACCCTAAAAGTCAAACAAGACAAAACTAGCTACACATAGGTCATACCTTTTCCCATAAAATAGGAAATAGAAAAATCAACCCCCTACATTTGGTGGGGCAGGGTAGAACACTAACATTGAGGATGCACCTCTAAGTGGACCCTATCTAGGATCTCCTACAAATGTTTAGAAGTAAAAAAATAAGTTACTTGCTGAAAATAGAGGAAGTCCTACTTCACTTACTATATCTCTATGTCAGGTAGATCCTTTGTCTTGTCAAAAAGGTATTTTGTAGATATTAAATGGATATGTATTTGTTGTGTCATCCATGTTACATGCTTATTAATGCCCATGAGCATATATGGGTAGTGATCATCTCGTAGCCATAGCTTGACCTCCATCTCATGCACCTAATCAAACTACTACTTGATTAGTTATTATTCAAGTAACATATTATTTGCTACTTCCTTTTTAGCTTCTTTACAATTTCTCTATTTCAACTTTTCTTGTAGGATCTCTGTTTGAATTTTCTAGAGGAGTTCATCTTCCTTCTCCTATGATAGCAAAGATTCACAATGTTCCAACTGGTGTCTAAGTTCCTTCAATTCCTTCCTCTGTTGTTGGCATTCTCCTTGAGCCTTTGCCTACACATCCCTCATTTTCTAGATAAGAACCCCTCCAATCTAATTCTCTCTTCTTCCTTGACATAGGCTTTTGTGTCCACTATTAGCTAACACAACTGAATGTCCTTCACCAATGCCAACATCTCATGAACTATAGTAGGGGTTGCCACATGCTTATGGGGGTGTGCAAAAGACAAGGCCTCAACATCCCTCCAAAGTTGATCCCATGAATGATAACCTAGTCATAGGATTCATCTTTTGATGTTAATATACGTGAATTTTAGGTTGCACTAGCAATTTTTGCAACCACACAACCTTCCATAACACTAGAATGAGGCTAGAGTGCCAATGTTGGTGCTCCTACCTCAATGATGCAAGAAATAATTTAGGCAAATTCATAGGCTATGAATTCCTTATGTAATGCAGAGATGCAAAGTAGGTACCTTGTAGTTTCCATGCATTCACCAATTGTATGAAGTACCTATCCATCAACTCTATAGCCTCTAACCATAGCAATGGCAATGCAAACCTCAACACTTAACTACTTGTAGTTTTTGGGATATTGCCTAAAAAAAGAGGCACAACATCCTCTAGCCTCCTTCCAATGGAGGAAATAGCATCACCAAACACCAACACCCCCAAATAGTCCATAAGTGCCTGTTTAGTGAGGCTAATAGAGAGGCCACAAAACATGGTCACATTACTCCTCTAATTTCTAGAGAAGCTACCATCATGAAGGTCAAGGTCATGTACTAATAATGAAAAAATGTCCACCCAACCCATTGTTTTGACAACCTCCTAGAGTTTCCTCTTTTGTTTAAATTTATTCATGTCTGGTTCAAAATTTAGGGTCACATCCATCACCACAGAATTCTTAGCCCATGGTCTTTTGGCCAAGAGAATAGCACACATTGGGTTGTGTGACTACTTTAGACAAAAGATCATGATGTTCCACACCTCCAAATGTGCAAGAGGATGGAATCATTCAAACTATCCCTTGGAATTTGTAAAGAAGAAGATGAGCTTACAAGCTACCAAACTACAACTGCTAAAGGGCAATGCAAAAATAAGTGTTTAGCAATTTCTTCATAAGATTAAAAAATACAACTACTAAAGGGAAATGTAGAAATAAGATATGCATTATAGAATGAAAAAAAATCAACATTAAGTATTCCTTGACATTTAAGCTTCAAATGTAATGGCAAGGCATCACATTGCATCAACTAGGTCAAACATTTGAGTTCCTTAGGAAGCCCCCACTTCCATCATGTTTCCTAGCTATCTTAGAAGGGGTACTTAAGTTTCAAGGTATCTATGAACTTCAAGCCCAAGATGCCCCACCACAACAACTCATGTGCATAATTATAAAGGTTATGCCACATGTGTAAACCCCCTAGCCTAGAAACCCAAATCATGTATTTTTGAGTCATAATCTTTTCCCATAGAGGTTAGTGTTTCAGGTCGTGCATCATATTGTTAATAAAATTTTGATGTCCCATTAGAAGGAAATCCTCAAATTTTAAAGTCCCCAATCCACTTACCTACTTTTTCTGGAACACTTTATCCCAACTAACAAGATGTAGGAAAATCCCCACCTTTCCTCCAGACTAAACAAAACTTCTAATTTTAATTGATTTTTGTGATCACTCCTATGTGCGGTTTGGTCACTGAAGCCACACATTAGTTAATAGCAAGAAATACTGAGGAGGCTAGAAAAACATTACATTTTTACATTAGAAACTTGTTCATCTAATGCTCAATCCATGCAAGCAATCACTACACAAGTGACATCCAAGTATCTTATCAATTCCAAGAAAAAATCGATATAGCAAGACACAATTATTTCTCAACACCTAGTAGGATCCCTAAGGACTAACACACCTATTAGTATTAAATAAGTGAATAGTAGATTTTCCCTAATTCAGTAGAAACCCAACCTCCTCAGCCATTCGACTTAGTTCTTGGTTGATCGCATGGGCCTACGGAATAGCAAATCGAGTCATAATAATGATGTCATCAACATAGTATTTAGCAATGCATGTATGAATAGTGATGCAAACACCTTAGAACTCCTCCTCCCATAAATAGGACCTCACTATATCTATGGAAATAATGAATAAATATTGGAAATAAGGGATCCCCTTGTATTAACCCCTTAGTGAAGGAGAAAAGCCACCAAAGACTTCCATTGAGATTAAAGGAATATGCATTAGTCTATTAAATATTTATGTAGAGATCCACAAATTGGTGATGAATACATTTTAAAGAATAATTTCCTAGAGTGTCTACTAAATAATTGTATCATAAGCTTTTTCAATATCAACTTTAATACACATACCTGGAAAATCAACATGATGGATGAAATGATCTTCTTCTTGTAATAAAATAATCTAGTCCTAGATGAATCTTCTTTTACAAAGCTATCTTTATTCACAACCAAAGGGATTGACATTAGAAGCTAAAAACATTGGACCAAGATTTTGATGAAGATTTTAAGGAAAGTATTACAAACCCTAACTAGTCTATAGTGGGTGAGCAATGTAGGATTAGAGACCTTAGGTAGCAAAACAAGACTAGAGAAATTAATTTCTTTTCAAACCTATTTCTGAATAATCATAAGATTAAATGATTCAAGCATGTCAGGACCTAGAATATCAAAAAATTCCTTAAAGAATTTGATTTACCAACCATTTGGCCCTAGAGCTCTATCCATCTTCATTAATGTTAAGGAAATAGACAGCTTAACAAAAGAAATGGGGGTAATGAGGGATGTGTTATCTATCTCTTTAATCATCCTTTGGACTACCATAGAAAGTGGGGAGGATTCTCCCCTAGACCACATAGTATTCCAAAAAGGGTGCACTTCATGTATGATATCTTGTGGTTGATGGATCTACATCGATCCTTTGTTCAACAAGTTGATGCTCTTGTTAGTGCAATTGGCCTAAGTAGCCAAAAAAAAAGAATCAAGTGTTCCAATACTCCTATTTGAGCTAGCCCATCCTAGTTCTTATCTTATAATATATCTCTTCCTCCTCAAAAAGGTTATGTAATTTCAATGGTAGCCCATGCTCATCCTTCTCCAGAATCTTCCTGTTCTCTTATCTAAGTTGGACATTAGCTAGTTGATCTTGCATCCTATGTTTAGTCTATCAAAAACATTATTTTTGATTTAATATATTTTTCAACGTATTAAGGCCCTAATTAATAAATTCCCTTGGGTCAAGACAAGAACTCTCATACCCCATCCATATCTCTTCAATAGTCCTACGCAACCATGGATTTGGCAACCATACCTACTCAAATTAAAATAGAGCTAGAGGACACCTCTAGAAAGGTTGTAGAGAGAAAAACAAATTTCAATGGTTAGAGGCCTACCACACTTTGTAATTCAGCATCATCTCATCATGAACCTAGGCCTTTGCAATTTGTGCCATCACTTGACTAGAACCACTCCTCCTATTGCTCCAAGTGCACTAGCCCCCTTGAAGGTTAACACCAACCAAGTTGTGTTGCTACAAGAATTGTATAAATTCATAACTTCCAAGGAAGGATCCAATCTCATTATAAGAACCATCACTAGATTTCTCCCATGGGTATAATAATTGATTGAAGTTCCTGATGAAGATCCACTATCACTAATTTGAAATCCTCTGTACAATTCGCATAAGTTCATGCATGTGATCTTGGCAATTGTGAGGCCTAGAGAAATTGGTAATCAACATACCCTCTAAAGAGATGTGCACAATGAGAATCCATGGAGACTCACCTAGCATCTCAAAGTATTGTAAAGAAAATGTGGCTAGGGCCTCTAGCTAATCCCAACAATACACAAAAGAGTAGTGTCAACCCTACCATTGTAAGAGAGCAAAGTTATAGGCATTGAACTTGTCTTCCTATAGAAAAACTAGTGAACAATTTTCTTCATGTGCTAATTATTTTAGGGTATTTCTCTTATACATGGCACCCTAACCCCTACAATTCTATGAAAAGACTATCATGGTTTATTAGTAGACAATTTTATGTAAACCTACTTGAGGATTTTTTGTGATCAAAGGTCTATCTCCAATTATGTCTTCTTCATTTGCATCTTCTAATCAAAAGGCCTACCAAACCACTTAGGCTCACCTACCACTAGGAATCCCTATGAATCATTTTTGAATATTTCCTTGGAAAAAAACCATGATATAGTTGACACTAAGTCACCAAATAATGGAAACTCTCCCATAGTGTCAAGTGCAATACTTTTAGTGGGAGTAATAATTGTACCCCTAAAGAGGTAGTCCCTTTCCTCCCCATAGCATCACTTATTGTATCCATTGTATGTTCTAAATGAGGAGAAATAAAAATTGAAGTTCTAGTCCCCTCCTTCCCCATTGGCATAATGTGTTTTCCCTTTATTTTGAGGCCCATTAGCATTTCCTATTGTGGTAGGTGAGATAGGTGACACCTTACCTTTTTTTTCCACTAGCATCATCCACCATCCTCCATGTTCTCCATCCACTCTTTCAATCCCTTTTGATGAGCTTTAAGATTCATCTTATAGTCTTGGATGTGATGGTTTACCTTTCCATAGTTAGTGCAAGTCCCTTTTTTCATTTCTAGAGCCTACAAGTCCTCTTCCTGCAGTACATTCTTGTATTCCATAGTTAGCTGCTCTTTCCTAGATGGCAAGCCCAAAATAAATTTCTTAAGTAGGTCTTTAGGAAAGAGGGATATTTGCACAAGGAATTCAACATAGCCCATATGCTCCTTCATCATGATAAACTTGTTCAAGGAAATTAATTTTTTAAACTAATCCACTAGAGTTTAGAGAAAATTCTTTGTCCAAAGCTCCCATGGAACCCCAATCACTCGCACCTAGAGGGGAGCCTTGGAGAACAAATCTACATCCTTATGTGTCCTCAAGAATCATGACATGAGAACTAGACCACATGCTCTAGAAAATCAATGTTCCTCTAGGAGGACCTTATCTCAATCTCCCATAGATCAAAACATGAAAATGAGTAGGCATCCTGCCAATGACCTAACTTGCATGTCCTCTAGAGCCCAAGTAGCCATCATTCAATTTTGGATCAACTCAAGTGGGGAACATGACCTTGAAGAGATAAAAAGACCAATGAGGCTCGACTTCATTATGTGTAGGCCATCCTACAAGGGACCCCTAATTTTCAACCTCATAGTGGTCCCATCTTGCATGATGGCATCCATGCATCCTATGCATGATTGTGACAACCTGTTTCCCCCAAAAGTAGGTGGAAAAACCTAGCCCTAACCATCAGTATTACTAAACCCTCCACTCTTGTCTTTGTCTCCCATGTCCTTAAACATTTTTATTGCATGGCCCTTAGCATGTCTAGACTCATGCCCTAGAGTCCTTGTATTGCATTCATCCTTACAACCTTGCCTGCTCTCACTTTCTTCCCAACTCTTACTTTGCTTCCCACTTGTTTCCATTTCAAAAACGTTTCATTAGCCTTGAATTTTGTTCCTATTAATTCCCTAAATATCTCCCAGATCAAGAAAGGAGCAAAAAACTTTGGTCAAAATTCAAGCATTTTGAGAGGTAATAATTTATAGTTAACTCTTAGTTCTTTGAATCCTTTACAAAATTGGCATGGAGGATCATCATCCTCCATAAATAAATGAAAATAATTATATGAAATATGAGGAGTGCATTAAATCCCTCACATCAATAGACCACTAATTTTTGGTGGTCAAAAGAAAACATCAATTTTATATGCCTTCAAGAGACTAAAGCTAATGAATCCCAAAATATTATTTTTATTCGTTGTATGTTTTCATCTTGTAGTTTTTGTTTCTCTAAAGTAAATGATATTTCAATAATACTTTGGATCATTTGGAAGTAGTAATTTAAGGTTTCTCTTCTTAAGATAGCTAAACATTTTATTGCAGTTTTTGTTTCTCTAAATTAAATTATCTTTTAGGAGGACTTTGGATCCTTTGGAAGTAGGAATTTAAATTTTTTCTTCTTAAGATAGCTAAACATTTTATTGCAGTGTTGGTTTCTAGTACTCCTAACTAGATCTTAGTGAATGTATATGGTCCATCTAAAATCATTGACAAGACAATGTTTTGAGATAATTTTTCTACTTTCTTAGAACCTTTGTTAATGATGGATGATTTCAATTCTATGGTCATTTTAGTAGATAAAATTGGAGGGTGCCAGAATCCTAATGTTCATGCTTATTTCCATAGATCAATTAAAAAATTAAATTTGAGAGGGATTCCTATTCTTGGTTTTACATTCACTTGGTCAAATCTAAGGAAAGGTGTAGACTGTGTTTACTATAAGTTAGATAGATTCCTCTCTTCTAAATCATGGCTTCAAATCTATTTTTTGAACATGCTCCGTAGTAGTCTTTGAAAGATGGTAGAAGCATTACACAAGCCAAAAGGAATTTTCTTGTAGGCAAACATTTTCCATGAACTAATGAATATAGTCTTCTCTTGATCTTTTGGTGCAATGTAGATTTGATCATACTCATTGTAAGCATCAAGGGAAATATAGTACTAGTGTCCCACAATGATGTTGAGAACTTGGTCAACAAATGATAAAGGAAAATGGTCCTTGAATGTTACTAAATTCAATAGCTAGAAGTTAATATAGATCCTTCACTTACCACCTTTCTTTGGAACAATGACCAAGGAATTGACCCATTCACTGTCTGTTATTGGATAGATGAATCCTACTTTTAATAGTTTCTCCAATTCCTATTTTACCACTTCTTTGAGTTTAGGATTCAATATTCCTTAAGGATGGTGGCATGGTTTGATGACTAGATTTGTATAAATTCAATGTTGACATACATGTGAATCTATAGTTCTTATCTCATTGTAGGACCATGCAAATGCTATTGGCCATTTATTCACCACTTCCAATATCTTCTCTTATGTTCTTTATCAAGATTAGCATTAATAATTTTTCATTTCTTATTATTCAAAAAAGCATACTCTAGTACATCTAATAGGGCTTTTAGTTCTAAAGGCTCTAGTTCATACTTTTCTATGATATCTAATTATCTCTATTCAATGTCTTCTTCTTTATGTGATTATACATAGGGGGTGTTTATTTTTGAACTACTCTAACTCATTAGTCTCTTCAACATAGGAACTTTTAATTTGATTAAATGGTTTCATGTACATTTTGGACTTTGACTCCTTTTTAGTAATCAACCATTGGGTGTTTTCTTACTCAGTGGTTGTTGCATACAGGCATTATTACACACACATATCTTCTATACATTAATTACATGCTAGATTGATTTCTTATTTTATAACCTAGATTTTCTGCATGTAATTGCACCTGCTATTGTTGTATTTGATACATGGAACTTGACATTTTTGTATGATTTTGGATTCATCTTCATTGGAGATTTCTAAGGACAAGTCTCTAATTCCAAGCTTACCTTCTACAATTCTAAGTCATGCTCTTCCCATGATTACAGGAAATTCTCCCTCATTTTTTCCAACATGTATATCTAAGAAATCAATAGAATAAGACCAACCACTTATGGTGGTAATGACATCATTTAGTTTTCTAAGTGAAACAGTGATTGATTGGTTTATAAGCTTTAATCAAATTTTTCTTTTCTTTAATGGAGGAAGACTCTAAGATTTGTACATATCTTATGAAATTAGGTTTACTCCTGTTCCATAATCTGGTAGAGCTTTGCATGGTTTATGGCCTGCTATTTAGAGATATACCAAGGGACTTCTAGGATTTGTTCTCTTCCTGGGAAGTGCTCCTACCTTGATCCAATGTGTGATAGTGGTCAAATTCAAATTTGTAAAATGTGGAAGCTTGGTATTCTCTTGAGGAGTGTGTGTGGATGGGGTCAATGTAGGTTAATTTCCCACTCTTTGAAAATTTTCTAAACTTGTTCTAAAAAATGAATGTTTATTGCATCTATTTTCATTCATCATCATATCCTCTTGCATATTTACTACCCTAGTGGCATTCTTTTGCTATGGTTGTGTTGTCAGTTCTCCTTGCATAATCAATGATGGTAATAGTGGTAGAGAATTATGAGGCTGAATTAATGAACCAACTATAGATTGATATGCATAAGAATAAGGATCCATTCATGATGTAGTGGGTTTATGATACTCGAGTGGATACTAGTGAGAGGAGATGTCAACTAAAGCATTTCCTAGGGATATTGGACATTGAACATAATTTCCATAAGGATTCGGTTACCTATATGGATATTGCTACCTTAGTAATGGCATTCCCCATGTTTGTGGTTGTTACCACTACTACTAATATTACTCTTGTGGTTGAGGATATACTTCTCTTAGATAGTATGATAGTTGATATGGTTGTTTGAGATTACATTGTGGGTAAGGTAATCATTTTGACATCTTTTTCTTGACAAATTTTAGGTTTAGTGTGTATGATCCAAGCTCTTGCAAGTGGGCTAAGATAGGAAAATATCTCTTAGGATGTTCATATTGGCACACTTTGCATCTTCTTCACCTTCTGAATTCAAATCTATTAATTTCTCAACTACAGTGAATTTTCCTTTACATTTGTAATTTTCTCATCCATTATCTTTTCTTTTCTTCTTTTCTTTATTCCTATTTAGATCTTGGTCAATCTTTTCCTTCACTATCTTGAGTAAAATAATAAATTTTTCATCCACAAAGTCCTACATTTTCTCTACTTTTTTCATAATTTCATTGACTAATTTTTAGATGGGTAGAGTGTTCTTTTAAATGACATCCTTTAAAGATTCTTCTTCTTGTCTATCACACATTCTAACATCTCTTTTCTTTATTGCTGGATATCGATTATACTCTTCTACTAATTCTCTTTTCTTTAATTCTCCTTCTTCTTTAGCCACCTAGTTTATCAGTCTTTGAATTCAATGGGCTATCATTTCTAGTAATCTACCTTTGGCATATACCCCTAGAGATTTTTTGGTCTTTTTCCTTAACCCATTAATAATATGTCTTACTTTTTCCCTTTGAGATAATTCATGGCCTAGTCATATATGTAGTAATGAATAATATCTACTCATTATCATGTTAAGGGATTCATGTGTCCTTGGTTTTGATCCTTGGATTTTTTTCCTTAAATTGGCAACTCTTGAATAGGTTTGATATATATCATTGAAAAGGTCTAGCATGGTAGTCCATATTCAAATGGATTCTAATTCTAAGGATCGATACCAGCTTTCTTCTTCCTTGATGAGTGTTGTAGGAAATAACTTTAACTTCTGCTAATCATTATCAATGTTCTAAAGGGCATAGGCATTCTAGAATGCTTGAAGATGGTGTTGTGGATTTACATTATAGTCACCTTCAAATTTGGGAATGTTATTCATGTCTAGTTGCTTGATGCAACTATACCTTATGTGCTTGGTAGGAATATACACTACTTCACTCATATTAATCATAATGTAAGTTACTAGAAGGGGTTCATCATGATCTTCGGGTTCATAGGCTCTATTGCAGTTGTGATTCATCCATTTCTCATAGTATCATTCTCTTTATTCATGCTTGATCTTGTCTCTTTGTTGTTCATAGTTATATTCTTCATCATTAGGATACCTTCTTTGATGTAAATGTCTCTCATGATCTCTTTGTCTTTTCCTATCATAGTCTCTTGGTCTTCATTTTCTCTTGTCAAATTCCTATAATGATCATAAGGATGAAGAGGAAGTAGTTGGAGAATGATGCTAGTTGGTTCACCTTCTATGAGTTCATGATTTATTTTCTTATGGTTCTATGAATGCTTTACGCCTTTGGCTTTACCTATGTTTGGAGTCTTCTGCATCTCTCTTAGGTATTTCTACAAGGGAAAAATGAAATTATATTTTGAAAAATTCCTCTAGACGAATGATAGGTGTTTATTAAAGGGATTCATGGATTTGGACGAGTTTTTTCATTAGAAATGTATCATCATTTATTTATTCAAAGATAACATTGTGAGTTACTTTCTTTCCTTTGTTTTTCTCATGTCTTTTCTCCATGGTAGCACGCCTTCTTACTTGTGCTTTTGTAGGTTGATATGACCTAGTCATGCATTTAGTAACATGGTATCCTTCTTGTGCATGGACAAGGTTCAACCTCATTATGGTTTCTTGTAGTATTGATGGTGTCAAATTTTCAGGAGGCAAAACAACATTACCCTAAAAATCTCTCCACATTAGCTATTCATATTGGTGGAAGATAAACATAAAATTACGATAGTATGAATTTATATGAGCATATGAAATTTTGGTTTGCATGCGTGCACTCCAATCTTTTTCATTATATTCCTTGTCATGAGTATTATGAGTTTCTTTGGCAAGTGGTTACTTTTCCTTAAGTGTAGAATCCATATTATATATTTTATGCTTTCAAGTATGTATGTGTGTATGTTAAAAAGATTGATTTAAATATGAAAGATGAACTTTGTGATTCTTACTACAACGAACTCTATAAAATCAACTACTAAGTAGACATTGATACATCCCTAGCAACGATGCCAATAGTGAGCAATTGGGTATTCCAACACTCTACCATACAAGTCATGAGCATTCACACATGACCAGCTTGTAATCCATGTATGAACAATGAATGTATGCTAGAAATTAATAATTGGTTCATGATCATTATCTTCCCACTTCAAGTTAGTGAAGTGCAAGTGTATGGTTTAACTCTAAGTGAGGCATATGGTATCTTGATTTTGAGGGCTCATTTAACTACTAAGTGCTTCCATAATAAAAGATGAGAATAAAATTTAGAACTAGGTAATATCAAAAACATAAATCTATTCTACCCTATGGCAATGAGTAGATATTCCTAACTTTTCATACACATCTTGGGCTAATGTAACCATTACTAGGATTACCATGTGTTATGCTACTAGGTGAACTAAGCAATAATACTACTAGGATTACCAAATGATTACACTTATATACTTGAAACCAATCATACTCATTCCACCTTACTAATGAATGTGAAGAAGTAAAGTACTTAAAAAATCCAAAGGACTAAGCTAAAGTGAGCATGAAAATTAAACTACATAGAGAAAGTTGCTAAGGAAAAAAATAAAGAAAGTGTAATGTTCCAATGGTGGCAAACAATCTAGATCTTTATTTCTATTCATTAACATTTCCCAAGTACAATCCACTTGAATAAAGATTCTGTACAATTGTTCAACATCACACAATAGGCATTCACTATATTACTAAGCATAAACTTTGAAAAAAAAACTACAATAGTTTTTCTAAGATTGTAATGAAATTTTGTTTGTTCAATGTGATCAAGTGTTGGTATTTATAGGGATGAATAGGACCCACTACATTTCATGAATGGTGACGTATGTAGGGTTGTGATGTTGTAGATATGATATTGAAGATACAATATCATAGCTCATTCAAAACATGTTTTATCAATTGTTGTTATAAGTGTTTTATGTTTACGCCTCTTGCATTTGTCACAATTTTGAGGAATTTAAGTTATTAAATCATGTATAGATCACCGAAGTCAACATGCATCTGTTAGGTGTATAAGCTTGTTCAAAAATTATTGGGCAATTTGACAACTAAAAAGGTAATGATTAATGGTTTCTAGCTAATTCCCACAATCCACACATGTGCTATCAGGAATCAATCATTTATGGGAGAAAAGCACATTCACAAGTAGTTTTCCATGTAATAATTTTGACATAAAAAATTTTTATTTAGGAATTATTACATCATGCCATCATGACTCTTTTATCCAATCTTTGATGCCTAGCGCTAGGCTTGTATAGACCTCACTCAACTTATATTGAATAGAATGATCCCATTATACTGCTTGTTCTTGAACTCTAATATTTAGTTGGAACCAAGATCTTAATTTTTCAAATATTCTCCTTGTTGGAATAGCTTTAAGAATGGTAGGGGCATTGTAAAACCAATTATTATAATAAAGATATTTTTCCCTCATTACTTAAACCATGATTTTTCTCCTATATAGAGTTTCCAAATTAGCTTTCCAAGTTCATGAGTGGTAAAGGTAATCCCAAGACTCTACCACAAAAGTCATGAGTGTTTGCATGTGACTAGATCATAATCCATGGATGGACAATGCAATTATGCTAGTAGTTGATGTTAAGTTCATGATCATTATCTTCCCACTTAGAGTTAGTTAAGTTCAATCATATGGTTTAACTCTTAGTGATGCATATGATAGATGATGTTTTAGAGCTATTAATGCTTCTAGTAATACTCAGAATGAAAATGAATATTAAATTCTGAGTTTAAGTAATAATGGGAATGAAAATATATTCTATCCTAATAGTGATAGGTATTCATTCCTAGTTTATTAATCATGTCTTAGACTCATGTAGTTATCATTGGGATTACCAAGTAGGATTACTACTAAGCAAATTAAGCAATACCTCTACTGGGTTACTAAATAACTACACTTAATGCTTGAAACTAGTCATACCTATTTTGCATAATAATAACATGTAAAAGGAAAGTATTTGAAATGTAAATGATTAACTAGGAAAGTAAGAAAATTATTCTAAGTAAACCATAGAGAAAACTAAGGAATGTTGTAATGATGAGAAATAGCTTGGATCTTTATTACCGCACATAAACTATGTTCAAATATAATTTACAGAAATAAATATTTTTGTCAGTTTCTTAATACCACATTGCAGGCATTCACTCTATTATTAAAACTGTGAAAAAAAACTACAAGAAACTGGCTAAGGGTTGAAATCAAAAGTTGTCCCTTGTACTCCCAAGCGTTGGTATTAATAGGGTTGCAAAAATCTTGAGACATTTCATCAATGATGACATAGGATGACCTATGATATCATTGATACCATATCACATCAATACAAAAATCAGTTTTATCATACCTCCATAACTGATTGGAAACTTATCCTCACATGAAAAAAATGAGAATATAGTCCCTTGCAAAATTTAAAGGTAGACTTGACTTAACAGGACATAACTTTGAATACCACATTGGTATTTTTACAAAATAACATATTTGAAACTTGTCAAAACAAGACAAAACAAAAATTGAAGTAATGTGATATAGCCTTAAGTTTTTGGTGGTGGAGGCTCTTCCATTAGTTTTTCTTCTTTTGTCATCAAGCTTCTAAAATTGATATCTATTGAGGAGCACCTCAGGTTTCTCTTCTTCTATCCTTGGATCATGTACCTTACATGCTAATTGTGCAATTTTTGATAGATTTAATATATTCCATATGCATGGTATTTGTAAGAATATTTTATTTGCTTTCATGCACCATGTTGCAAACTAGTGTTGTTCTTCATCAAAATATCTAAGTTAGACATTCTACATGCCATTTTTACTACAACATATTTTTGTCCTTAGTAGCTAAGTTTCACAATTTCATGTTTTGTATTTGTTGCATGTAATTTTTGGAAATCATCTTTTATATTTACAAAACTTATTCTTGTATAGGGCATATATAGCTACTACCTATTGATCAAGTTCATTCCTAGGTCATCCTATTGTTAACATGGGTAAGTTAGCATATCAAAGATTTGCTAACCCCATGTATTCTATAACATCTTCACTCTATAGGTCTTTTTTTTAATCTTAGCCTAGTGAATGTGGGCTAAACTATCCAAGATGGGTTGCTAATCTAAAGTTTGAGCAATGATGGAATTGATCTTATCCTTTTCCATCTAGATTTCTCTCAATTATTTTCTTATATATGTCTACTTGGTTCCTAAAATCCTCTTTGAGTTTCTTATGTCTCTTGGCCTTATTTTACAACATGCTTATCTCAATAGCTAATTTTTATCTTACAGCACATACTTCCTCCATTGAGTGTCTTGTTTTCACTTGTCAATTTTCTCATATTCTAGTTGACTATAGTTAATTTTTCTCAAAACTGATGAATACTTTTCTTGAGAAAATTTTTCCACTTTTCTACACTTGTCAACCTTGTGTTGTCAATAGAGAGCTTCTTATTCTCCTCTTTCAAGGCTATGAGAGCTTTGGTATTTATGTATGTTTGTGCTTCAGTGATTGAAATATTTACACAACTTTCTATCTTTCCATTTCTACATGTATATTATGCATAATCAACTACCTCACCTGATCAATTCTAAATTGTTCAAGATGTTTTAGGGAAAAAAATCCCACAAGATCTCTTAGTTCTACTCTAAGAGCTACTAATTCATTCTATAATATTTATGGTTCATTATTAGCATGTTCTACCCTTGTTTTAGGCATCACTATCTTTCCTTTTGTGGTAATCAAGTCAAACTACATTGTAGTGATATCACTTGGGATATCAAATATATTTTGCATGACTTAGCTAGCCTACAGTAGTCTATCCATGACATATTCATGTTCAACTAGAGTCATTGAGGTACTAGCTAGCATTCGAGCATTCTTATCTCTAGAGATATTGGCTAGTAGCATAACAAGAAAATTGAAGAACTCCTTGATATAACAACTCGTATTTTAGTAAAGGTTGTAGAATGATTAAGGATGGTTAATAAAATTAATATTAATTTTTATATGCATAATTAATTTTTCTTAGCATATGATAAATTTTTATTACTCATGTTTACTTATTTAGACCATTATGCATGATTAATATTTTTTACCGATCACTCATGTGCACTAACTAGATGAATGAGTTGTGGTAGGTTCTCGTGAAGGCTATGGCATAGACATGGTATGCTGATGATGGCATGACATGAGAATTACCTATGTAATTTTTAATTTTAATTTTAACTTTGTTATTGCTTAGATTAAAGGGGAGAAAAATATATAAGTTACATGGGTCTTGGAGATAGATGAGAGAGGGTAGCTAGGTCACATGAGCTAGGGGTAGATGGAGTAGAAATTAATCCTTTAAGTACCACACACTCCCTTAACATAAAGCATTCTTAGCCTCTTAGCTCTTGGGTTGGAGGATTATAATGAGTTTTTTGGACTAAGGAGCATGTGGGAAAACTCAAGTAATAAAAGCTAGCAACATTCTGGATGAGTAACCCTAGTTCCCTTTTCATGGTCAGTATAGTTCACCAAATTTTGCATAGATTAGGGTCGGGTTTTGTTTTAATTGATCAAAAATTTTCTAGATCTAGCATATTGGGAATGGGTATTGCTATCAAATTTTGAATCTAAATTTTCATTTCCAAATTTATTGATTTTTCTTGATTTAAAGTACTTTCCATGAACTTTGCTTTTTGAGGGTTTAGGATGATTTGCATAGGGTTTGGTAATATCCTCATATCTCTCTCTGTATTTAGAATATGGTTATGATCTATTTATTGTTAGATTTATTAAGAAATTATCTACAAATTTTATGTGGAAATAAAATAGTAATTCATTGTGGATAAGATGCTACATGTTAATTTTTCAACATTGTCGATAATTGTAGAAATTTTGTCGGATATAAAGTTAAGAAAATATATTTGTTTTGATTACATATTTTATTCTAAAATTATAATATGGTACTTAAAACATATATACCATTCAAATCCAATAGAAGCATTGGAAATTAGCATGTGTGGTTAGAGTTATAATTCCATCTTTGGAGGCTATCTAAATTTGTCTAAATTTATGAAGAAATCAAATATAGAGATTTATCTACTAATCATACCTTATTTGTAGTTTGGTTTCTTTTGAAACTTTTATGAGGCTTATACATGGATGTTATATTTTCAACCAAAGTGAAAAGAGTTAAAAAAATCATTGTTTGATATATTTAAATGATATTTACTATTAATCACCCATTCCCTCTCTATTTTTGATTACCTATAATATTGGACTAATGTGTATTGTTGTGAATCTATAATTATTTAAATATATTTATAGTAACTATGGATATTAGCTTTTAGTTGGATCATTAATTAAGAGAAAATTAAGAGGGATGTATGAGTTATGGAAGTTTTATTATGGATGTTCTATTTGCCTATTATCTTGTTTGAGATGTTGAATTCTAGTGATGTTGTTGGAAGATGTTTATCATTTTCTAATTTTGATTCTTGACATTGCTATATCTCTTTTGAAGTTGTTATTGATATTAACCATTGCAAATTTTTGAAGGGAAATGACTTTTAATTGATTGTGAATCTTTGAACATTTGGGACTTTTATTTTGTTGAGTTTGGTGTAGAAACTAAAAATCTTGGTTGCTAGAAAATTGAAAAATCTAGTGTAATAGCTTTAACCCTAAATCCCCAAGGCCTCCAAAAAATGAAATTCAAGGTACTTTGAATAGTTTGTCAAATTAACCATAGACTTGGAAAATGTTAATGGGAATAGAGAAAACAAAAATGCAATGTAGATATAAGAAATTAAATGCTAAGAATGAAAGAAATAAATTAAACTTACGTAAAAGAATAGAGCTTTAAACTTTATTGTAGAATAAAGAGGATTTAGAAATGTCTACAAGAGTGCTTGAGGAGGAAAGGGGGTTCACTTTGATGGGGGCTTGAAATCCATTGCTCCATGAACCAAATTCTTCAAAACTCACAAAAATATAAAACCTTGCTATAAACTCCACTAAATTTGAAACGTTGGTGTTACAGGGGGGTCAGAAAAGTGAGAGATTTGGGCTACCAAGGTGCTCTACAATAGGAGTTGGGGATCCCAAGAGTGCAACATAAAAACCCAAAGTTCACAAATCTTAGAGGGTTGCAAAGAAGGTTTCTAGAGGGGTTGCAAGCAAGTTGTAAGGGTTCAATGATTTTCCATGCTAAGGTTCAAGAGAACATAAGTGTGTAAGATTTCAAGAGCTCTTGAAAGCTTGAAAATTCCCTAAGTGTGGAATTGTTAGAAATGTCCAACCCAAAAAGTGATTTTGAGATTTTTTTTATAGGTTTTGGGCATTGGAATGTGCTACAAATTGGCTGAAAATTTATACCACATATAGGTAAGATAGGTGTCCAAATTTTTGTGTTACCATATATAGTAAGTGCTAAACTCCCATGGCCATTACATTTACTATAAATAGTAATGGGGGCATACCTTCTACATTGGAGGAGGATCGTCTATGCTAGGCCTTCAATCTTCTAAGTTGAAGTGCATGGTTAATGTTGATGTTAATGGGATGCTAAAATCTTGGTTATGTTGCCTCTATGCTGAGAGCATGTAGTCTCCATGCTACCCAAGGGGGGGTGCCTGAAGTTTCCATGCTGAGGTTGGCCTCCTCTCTAGGGAGGGATGTGAGTTATATTCCCATGCATCCTTGTTGGTAGTAGGTGAGTTGCACTCCCATGCATCTTAACTAGGGGTAGGTGAGATTCACCCTCATGCATCCTACATAGGGGTAGGTGTCTTTAGCATAGAAAATTTCATAAGCCTCATAAAACCCATCCAAATGCAAATTTTGGCATCCTAAAAGGTATTTTTAACCCCACTAGCATCTTTCCAGCCACCCAGGGCCCCCCCCCCCCCCCCCCCCCCCCCCCCCCCCCCCCCCCCACCCACGCCCTTCAATCCCACATATAGACATTACATGACCTTTTTCAATTAGGGGATGAGGCGTTGACCACTTATGAGGCATTTGTTAGCCTCAAAAGTGTAAACTATGTGAGATTGCACCTCATGGGTTACAATCCTCACATTTACAATGAAGTTTTGCCTCAAGTTTTATGGGATGGGGTTACAAAGGTTACAACATGAAAATTTTGTGATGTTTCATTTACTCTTGTAATTGGGTATTGAAATCTTGGAGGATTTGGATCTATTAAATTGGACTTTATTGGATTCTTGGACCATTGGGTTTGTTGGGACATGCCAAATTGTTGATCTTGGAATTATTACAAAACATGTTAATTTTTGGGATTTTGGATGACATGATGGATTAATGGTCCTTTTGATGAGTTATGTAAAAATGATGTTGAGTCCCTTCACTATAAATGTTGATATGCCATCTTTTGATGATTATGAGATGGCTAGATGAAGTAATAATTTCATTATTTATTGTATGTTTAGATGATGGAGCTAGCATCAAGTTTGTGATTGACTAGAGATGAGGCTTCCTATAGTTTATTTTTTGATGGACCTCCACTGTTAATGCACCAATGTTGCTCTCATTTCAAGATCCATTTGGCAAGAGAGGGTGATCCATGGCTCATTGGTCTTGTTTGGTTCCTCTAGAATGCTAGAGGTGGGTATCCATAGGGACACCTCAAGCATTGGCATGTTTGGAAACCTTAATGAGGATCCATAGGGACCACCTTGGTTCAAATATTAAAAGGAATTGCAACATTCAATAATGCAAAAAGGAATAATCTTAAAATGCTAACATTTTTATTTGCTAGCAATGCACTTCAATGTTTATTAGTATCTAATGTTTCGTGAATCCATACCTAAGATACTTGTTGGTTCTAGTTTAAAGCTATTTCAGGCTTGGTACATCAGTTTAAATTCTTGATGGACTATTTCATCTATTGTTAAAGAAATAAAGATTACCAGTTTTATGCCGTGGTGGGCCAAAGGTAGCAACGTTTTCAGAAATTTTTAAACGTAACTAGCCATTTCTAACCATGGCTAGTTTAACATCATTTCTGACATTGCGTAGTTTAATGTCATTTCAAACATTGCATAGTTTAACATCATTTTGAACATTTCATAGTTTAAGATCATTTCAAACATTTCATAGTTTAACGTCATTTCAAACATTTCGTAGTTTAACGTCATTTCGAACATTTCCTAGTTTAACGTCATTTTGAACATTGCGTAGTTTAACATCATTTCGGACATTTCATAGTTTAACGTCATTTCGGACATGTCGTAGTTTAACGTCATTTTAGACATTTCGTAATTTAACATCATTTTGGACATTTCATAGTTTTAATTTTGTTTATTGAGTTGCTTTTTGACCCTTTGGAATTTAACATATGGGGTTGAGCATGCAGGTAAGATTTTATATTCACCTTCTCCTTCATCGGTGATATCAAAGGGTAATTCCGACGAGGAGACATCGATAGGAATGACACTTATGTTCGTATTTTCTAGTGTTTCTTCAATTTAGATAGGGCTGGAAGTCAACATTGGAGTTATGTTTTGAAGTATGCTCATGGTGCCTTTCTTAGACTTAGCGAATTCAATTTCTGATTCCTAATTCACTATAGGGTTTGAGGAAGTAGGTGTCACTATTTCATCTCCATATATGATGATATCACCACCCTTGTAAGGTAGGTGGATCTCCTAATGGATTGGGGAAGATACAACTTTAAGTTGAGATAGCCAAGAATGTCTTAGGATTAGATTAAATCCTAGCATTTCATCGACTACTATGAATTCAGCTAATGTGGGGAATTGATCCTTGGCTATGAAATCTAAGATAACTATATCTCTTACTCCAACATGGGAATCATTGAAGGATTTTAGAAAAGAGGTTGTCATGGTCTATCCTTGTTCAGTAAGTCCTAGTTTTTCGATGATGGAAAAAGGTATTACATTGGTTGTTGTACCATCATCAACATGCACCCTACGTATCTTAAAATGATTAACTTGTATCTTTATGAACATAGGGGTTGTTGTGACTTCCCATATTTTCTCATATAGCTTAATGTCCTTAGTGCAAAACTCTAGGGATGTAGTTTTTGATTCCTAAGCTCGTGCATACAATACTGCATGAATGGATGGTTCATCTGTGGTAAGGTCCTCACTAATAGGGACTGAAGTTAACATATTCACGAGAGCTTCTCGATGTAATAATGAATTCATTACTAGATCATATAGGCTTAAAGAAGTATTCTTTTTTTTCAAAGTTTGGATGACCTGGGTCAATGCATTTGCTAGGTCTTTACCATTTGGGACGCCCTTTTCTATAGAGATTTGGTCCATTTGACCCAGCATTCGTATTTCCCGTGAAGGGGTTTTTAATAAAGATGTTGGATCTAGAACATGACTAGTGGCATTATCCTTGTTTTGATCACTCGTACTGGGCTCATTAGTGGGCAGACCCATAGGAACGACATTTAGCAGTGTTGCTTTTGGTGGTCTCAATCTGTACTGATGGTTTTCCCTTTCCAAATGTTCTCTTGTTAGTCTATTGGGAAGACATTCTCGCAAATGTCACAGGGGAAAGGAGGTGGATTGTGTATTAGGACATTTTAGCACCTAAATTACAAAGGGAATGGGTTGTTTTTTAGATGGTGTGTTCATGGCTGCAATAAAAGGAGGTACATGGATGATGAATGATTTTGATGGTGTGGAGGATGTGCATGTGGTGAAGGGTTTGAAGATATGTTGAGGTAGGTGTATTTTCTGAAAGCCTACAAATCACAAAAGGTTTTTGAGGAATGTCTTGTCCATCTTTCACATGGATAGTATTAATCACATATGGTGCCACATTGGTATTGAGAGGATCCTTATAAACCCCCATGGATTGGTTTTGGGATCATATTGGGTTTGCCTCATCGAACACTACTTCATCCCTATCAATCATGCATTGTATGTCCTATTTCAACGTAAAGCAGTAATCAGTCACATGACCATACCATTGGTGATATTCACAAAACCTATCCAACCTAAAGCCTTTTGGAATGGGTGGTTTGTTGATTGTTGCTAAGGCTGGATTTTTGGCCAATTCACAAAAATGATCGTGTCTTTGAGAGGTCACTGGATACATTTGTTCGTGTTGAATTAGCTCGACCTTTAGAAGTTGATCAAGTAGTTGTGAAGGCTTCATGGCCAATGGTGTGTATTGAGTGGGGTATTTTGTTTTGAAGGTACAGGCATAACCTATGTTGTTGTTTCTATTTGAAGAATTTTCAGGTGTAGGAGTGGATGTGGCTCTTTCATAGTTGTTTAGGACAGCGGGTTGTTTTCCTTTTTGTCCTAGATGACTAGGTGGATGACTAGGTCAGGCTATTTCAGTCACTGTTGCTACCGTTGTTTTGGATTTAATTTCCTCGTGTGCTGGCTCCTAAAGGTTGAGTAAGATGGGTCATTACTTATTTGTGTAGCCTCTTCTATGTCTTTATGTTGTACAAATTCCTGACTTAAAGTACAGGGTTTTAGATAGTAAAGCTTTGATTTAATGAAGTCATTTGTGGCCACCTTAAGAATGGTAAGAAAATACATTTCAGGAATAGGCTCGTGAAGTTCATTTAGGGCTGCACTCCATCTTTGGATAAATTTCTGTGCTAGCTCTAAAGGTTCTTGTTTAATTTGAATCAAGCTATCTAACGTGGCTTTAGGTTTTATATTGTATTTGAAATAGGTGACAAACTGGTACAAAAAATCCTCCAGAGAAGATATAGAGGTACAGGATAAGGATTGGTACCAGTGTAATGCTCTTCCTGTTAAGCACATAGCAAACACACACAAAATTACATGGGGCCATGCCTAAAGCAAAATACTTTTGATTCAAAATATCACTAGGTGGGCATTTGGGTCTCCCTCTCCATTGTACTTGATCAACTGAGGTAAAGGGACTTCCTTTGGAAAGGTTAAGGATGGAACTGAGGGGTCAATTGGGTCATCTTGTTAAAATTCTAGTACTTTGACTTCCTCATTGTTCAAAGTTTAAAGGTGTTTCAATTCCTTTGCCAAGGAGTGCACCATTTTTTGTGTGTCTACCCATTCTTGGGCAGTAGGAAAACCAGTGGATTGAGTGGATTATGGATGATAATGATTTAATTGTTGCATTATTTGTTGAAAAAGAGGTTGTTGGGCCAATGTTTGTTGTGGTGGGATGGTATTTGGGACTGAGACTATCGGTGGAACCCATTGCCTAGCCATGGGTTGTGAGGTAACACACTAAACATGTTGGGTTGGAGTAATCAATGGTGCTCCATGGATCTACACTTGAGGTATGTAATGAGCGGATGTGGAAGCTGCTATGACTGATGGTATTCCAATTACTTGAGGTTGAAAGATTGACTCTGCATTGGTTTGGGGAGGGAGTTGTTGGGACTGTACTTGTGGAGGAATGATGGAAGTAGATGCATCAAAGTGAATATTATTGGGTACAGAGAATATAGAAATGGAAGTAGGTACCTCTTGTTGGGAAACTGGTGCTCGAGTATTTGTGAATGAAGGAGGAAGCATATTTTCTTCTAGGAAAGGGTGGAATAATGGGTTTGTGTAGGCATGGGGACTAACAGTATGGTAGGAATCTCCATGTTCAGATTGGGCTAAAAAATCATCTTCCTCATCTTGAGGCTCTATTGGCGGTAGCTGTAAGGCTTGACTTCTAGCCATAAGAAGTTGGGATATGATTTTATGATGGTTTTTAGATAGTAGGATTATGTCAAATGTTGAACGGATAAACTTGTGTTCTCCTTTGTGGATAAATTCATATTCTTGATTTTCTTCCCTTTCTATATGGTCGATAGGTAAGTTGACTTGGATTTTGATATAGATGAAGTTATACTATTTGGGTGTAAGAGTCGCATGAGTAGGGCCTTTTCCCTATTGCCTAAGTGACTAACATGTAGGGCCTTGAGGATTTATGTGTTCAATAATGGTTATGGATTCCATAACAATCATAGGGTTTGAATTTTTAGCGATTGGTAGTGTGACTAGGTTGATTTGGAAGGATTCCATGATGAACATGAGTAGACTAGGCTAGATGAATGGAGTTGGTTTACAAGCAGTTGCACCATGATTGGCGTGACACAAACACAATGTGACCAAACTGATCAAAACACAACATGACAGAGAGCAAGATCAATGTGACTCACAGGACAAGCTCAACAAGACCAACAGGATAAGCTCAGTGTGACCAACAGGGACATGAGACTCACAAGATAAGATGAAAATGTTTTGATAGGTAGTGTGATCAATGTTTAACCAATGGCAAATATAGCCCTCCTTTTAGCACCAAAAACTCTACTGACCTAAATCGTTGGTGTAAGGTTGGAAGGAAATAGACACCGAAAGATCTTTGGGCATGCACAACTAACCCTACCTTCACTTGAGGGTAATTTGGAAAAGGGAACAAAGGTAGAGTGCCTTGGATGATCTACACACAAATCAACCAAGGACTTCCCTGAGCATAAACTATGGCTAGCATTGGGGTTATCGTAAACAGTTTAAATGGAATGTAAACAGAATGAAAACAGCGACATGAAATGTAAATAGAGTGTAAAGCATAAATAGACACTTAATTGTAAATGAAGAATAAACAGAGCTAAATTGTAAATAAAAAGTAAATAGAGTAAACAATGTAAATGGAAGGTAATAATGAACTGTATTATGTTGTTTAAACAAGGATTTGCACTGGTCAAGACGTAGTTGCAAGTGTGTGGATGACAAGTCAGACACCTAACCCCGGGGTGATGTGAAGCAGTGATGTGAATGATGTGATGATGTATGTGAAGAATACTTGGATGCTAGGAGTGAAGTGTGCCAAGCACCCAAGTATTGCTGGTTCTTCCTATATTCTCAGAATTGTCCAAATCTCCTCCTGCCCCCCTTCTGTTCATGTGAATTGATAAGGTATTTATAGGGCTGGATCGGGCTTGGGTGCAAAATTCCAGAATGGAATCAATAGTTGGGATTTAGCAAGAAAATGGATCAATTAACACATGTCCAATGCACAATTATGCATGACTTGGATGTGTGGAGAACAGTTGTGCATGAGTTGGATGTGTGTCGGCAAGCTACGTTTTCGACTAGGTGCATTGCATTTTACAACTTGTAGGTTACTCAAGAACATGAAAGTACATTTAATTTATACCATGAGGGCTTTACATGTCCATAAATGGGGATTTTCAATGAAATGTACAATAAGAGAAATTCAACCCCAGCTCGCTTGACCATGGATCAAGCACTCTAGGATGTCAAGATGTTGATTTGAGGCTATTCGAGGCATCTCTGTTTGACCAGGGCTTCCAGTGTGAGTTTTTTGGACTTCAATGTGTATTCAGCATGTGTTTGAAGTGCTTTTTTGCAAGTGTGACTGGCAGTCATGCTACAGTCATGTTGGGCATGACCCTAGCATGACCTGAGTGTGAGTCACGTTGGACAGTCACAGTGGGCGTGACCTCAGCATGACCTGAGCATGAGGTGGAAAAAAATGCAATTTTTGACACCAAATTTGGAATTTTTTGAAGCCTATTTCTAAGTAAAACTGCTACCTACCTGCTATCTCTAAGATTCCAAGTAATTTTTCATTGTACCTTGATATTTTATTGTTAACAAAATCTTGTTAAAAAATAAACTGGAAAATTACTCATTGGATTATCATTTTGTGTATTGTAGGAAAATTTGCAATATGTTCTTTAAACATGATATATGTTTATTCTTTCATTTTTATATTTTTTATATTTTACATTTTAGGTCTATATAATGTTTTAAAATCAAAGAAAGTACATATAGCAAGTGTAGCTTGGGTAGAAGCCTTAACTTTAATCATGTTCAACGGAAGGAAATAGAAATTTAGATTAGAATCTTTGCAATTTTTGGAAAAATAAGTGAAAAATTATTTTGAACATTCTTGATGCATAAATTTTAGAAGACTATCACCTAGGGTGCCTCTTTTATGGGTACAAAAACCTAGGAATAGTCTTAATTGAAGAGTGTTATGCGACATTTTTTTTAAAAAAATAATAAACCAAGAAAAATAATTGAAAATTTAAATCAAATATTTGTGCAATTTTTGAGTACAATAAACAATCCAAAAAAAACTCAAATTTTATCTAGTCTCATTGCTACAGGTCCATTGTGGACACTGCTTGTAGTCACTAATGGATGAGGGAAAAGGAAAGATGGATCTCACATATGTCACATGGACCAAGAGAAAAACATGACTACTAGTGTCATCTTTCATTTACATGTCTTGGTGCCCAAGAGAGAGAAAAAAAAATGTAGAAGTTGTCTACCACCTTGATGTGGCCACCATCGTTGCTTGATGACTATCATTTGATGTGTCATCTACCATTGAGAGAAACCACCATTTTCCATGTTTTGTATCATTCACTACTAATTCTCCATTTGGAGAGAGTGTTTGCCTTTTGTTATAACATAAGGAAAGAAATGAAAATATTTTGCTACCCATCAATTACCTATTGCAATTGCTTCTTGTAGGAGAAACCGTCCATGCATGTTGGGAGAAGAGAAAACTATAACACATGCTTCCATAGGTCCTCAACTATTGTCACTACAACCATTGTAGGGGAGAGATCTACTCGTGTTGTACATTACATAAAACACCACAAAATTTCAAGTCTCAGCATCTCGACTGCAAATTTGGCTAAGTGTCAAAATGATGGCAGTTTGTCCATATTTTTCGAAGTGTTGAGTGTAGTCAACTCCAACTACTAGATTTGCAAAATTTTTCTAAGTGTTAGAATGTTGCCACTTTCTATAGATTCACATGTCATGCTGTCACGCTACGTAGCGTAGTACCATATCTACTACAACATAGCACCCTATCACACTACGTAGCATAGCACCCTATCACGTTGCATAGTGTAGCACCCTATCATGCTACGTAGTATAGCACCATGTCTACTGTAGTGTAGCACCTTGTCATGCTACGTAGCATAGCACCTTGTCATGCTACATAGCATAGCACCAAGTCTACTATAGTGTGGCTCCTTATCACACTACATAGCATAGCACCCTATCACAATGCGTAGCATAGCACCATGTCTACTGTAGTGTAGCACCATGTCTATTGCAATGTAGCATCCTATCCAACATAGCAACTAGCATCTTGTGTCCTGCATGTAACATAAGACAAACATAGTAGATAGCATCCCATGTCCCACACATAACATGGGACAAGCATAGCAGACAACATGGTCCTACCCACCATACTACCACTTGGCATTTGATCCACATTTTAGGCTAACCCTAGCCCTATAAGTACCCTTGAGCCCTAGTGTTTTAGGGGAGGTAGGGGAGAAGAGAGGGGTTGGCTTCCATTTTTCACTAGTAAGGAAGTTGGCACTTCCATTTGGCATTCATCACTTTAGCATCTTGTCACATAGCATCATGGGTGAATGAAACCCAAAGCACACCACATCAAAAGAGAGGTATAGCTACACCACACAATAGACTGCAGCCCCATTGTAGCGTCATAGAAAATCACATGGTACACCATGGCTACCAACCCGACAGGCACAATCCAACATAGTTAGCACCAGACTTCATAGCCTAACACCATTGATGCTATGAATGCGCTCCCACTATGCCTATTGTACACTGTGTATACCTTTGTGAATTATCTACGCTCCCTCTTTTGGGGTAGTGCATTACCATTCTCAAATTCTACTACATTTCTCTTTGGCATTTAGTTTAATGCTTGTATTTTCTTACTTTTCATACATATTTACACGTTCACATCACAATTCTCAGGGCAGGACATCTTGCTACTCTAGCTTTTCCAAACCCGATGCCCCCATGTAACATAGTATAAACTCTTCTTAAACATGGTCATTTTACCACCACGTAAGTCCCTATCTAATTGACAAGACCATTCAGGGCATCCTGTTTCTATTTTCTCTAGCACCACCCTCTCATAGATTTAGGGTTAGGCTATACACTCAGTGACCTCTTGGTGTTCTAGCCATTGAAGTTTTCAGAATCCATAGTTTTTGGTGCTAGAAGGAGGGTTCGAACCATTTCTATCTACATTTTTTATTAGCACTTAGTCAAAACTCTAGATGTTTTAAAGAGTGTAACAAGTTCTCATAGCGTAGCAAGCTCTAGCATAGTAAGCTTGACAAGCTATAGCATAGCGAGCTTGACAAGCTATAGCATAGCAAGCTCTAGCATAGTGAGCATAGCAAGCTTCAACATAGCAAGCATGACAAGCTATAGTATAGCAAGCTCTAGCATAGCGAGCATACCAAGCTCCAGCATAGAGAGCATAGAAAGCATGACAAGCTATAGCATAGCAAGCTCCAACATAGTGAGTGTAGCACCAGAGTTGGCCATTTTCAGTAGTTTTCATACTTTGCATTTTTTCTACATTTTTACACTTAGCTATTTTTCTATATTTTTATACTTATCCACTTTTTTGCTACTAGCATACTTAGTCATTTTCTTTGTAGTTTTCAAAGTTAGCCATTTTCTGCAAACAACAACTCTCACAAGTCAATCTATGAATATGAATCTAGATAAACCTTCCACATTGGTGTTTAACACATTTGACACTACAATCCAACCAAAGCATGCCACACTTAGCCGTGAACAATGCAATTTTGTTTGTGCCAAAATCCAAGCAAGATTACTAGTGGATTACCTTGATTTGGAGGCAAAATAGGACTACAAATGAGTCTACTAAAATGGACAAGAGTACAATCCCTCCTTGTTTGACATAATCCCACTTACGGAGTCCTACCACCAGTTGTTATCCCAACTCATCTGTGTAGACATGCATGATGCAAGGAAAACCCACAAGGAAGCCTCAAAGAAAGAGGAAGATGAGTTCAAGGCCTACTGTAAACATGAGAGCCACCCCTACACCATATCCAACAACCGCTCCTTAGTATAGCCCCTCCTTGATTTAGTCCACCCATCCTCTCTAAGATGGTGACCATGCCAATTCACCCTTCCTCGCAAGTAATTAATGCATTTTCCCAACACTATGATCATGTAGGGGCCACCTCCTAGCCCTAGACAACTCAAGCATCCTACATTCCACCTATCTCATTGGCATTAGTAGTGTCTATTTGACCCACTCATGTGTGGCCTACTTCAATCACCACATCCATTGCTCAACCAACACATCAACAACCATCTGCTACGATGTTAAACTAGCAACAATCATCCACTATGATGTTAAATTGGCAACACCCATCCACTACAATGTTAAACTAGCAACAACCATCCACTACAATGTTAAACTAGCAATGACTATTTGCTATGATGTTAAACTGGCAACAACCATCTGCTACGATGTTAAACTGGCAAACTCCACAAGCAACAATTATATCCTATGCTATGAAACTGGCAAAAGCCCAACTAATGCAACTATTTGGCACATCCCCAAGCTTGGATCAATAATTCCAGCTAATCCAAAGGTTGACAGAGGAGTTTAATCGACTCAAGGCTACCTCCTCTGACATCGTCAAAGTTGTGGATTTTTACGGAGATGACCCCATAAGTCCTACGATACCACCTCTAACTCTCCTGACTAAGGACTCGCTACAAAAATTCACCAAGTACAATAGTGAAGGGAACCCCAATTCACACTTGGTCACATTTTGATCTGAGTGCCTACTCCTTCAAGCTTGGCCACATGCCATCATGCATATTTTTTGCATGTCACTCACTAGCAAGGCCTTAAACTGGTATCACATGCTATCCAAGGCCTCAATCTCCTCTTTGGAAGATCTCATAAGCCAATTTGTGACACACTTCAAGTACAAGTTAAATCCTGAAGCATCCCTTAACTAGCTCCTGTAGGTTAAGCAAGGGCCTTTAGAACCCATGCCAAAATTCCTCCAGTGTTGGAATGTTGCATTGAGTGAAATGCATGAAGCCTTAGCAAAGACACATCTACTAGCCATCTTCAAAGGTGCAGTGAATGACTTCATCAAGTACAAACTATATTATGTAGCCTCAAAGTCTCCTAGCCAAGCCTTT
Organism: Gnetum montanum; assembly: GCA_015680685.1. NCBI lineage: Eukaryota > Viridiplantae > Streptophyta > Gnetopsida > Gnetales > Gnetaceae > Gnetum > Gnetum montanum. Next base: position 240,031 of record MNCI01011182.1, read on the forward strand.
TCCCAAACAAAAGGCATAGAGGACGCAACATAAGCTAGCAATGACCCAGCCTACATGGCCTACAGAAACCAACATGTGCACAAGTAGAACAAAATAGTGCCAACAATGGCCATAAGCACAAAAATAACCAACTGGGGCCTAGCAACTAAGTAGCCTAAGATCCCAGCTAACAAAACCATGAACTCTAGTACCAATTCACCTGCATCAACAAGGGCTATCCCATGGCCTAGCTTTCAGTGCAAGGACCGCTCAAAGCATATACCACTACCAATGGAACCATCTAAACTACTAAAGCAACTCCTAAAAGCTAGGAAAATCCAATACAAACACATATCCAATATTTCTTACCAAAAACATGATAGGTACTATGAACTACTAAGGAATCCTGCTTCAACAATACTAAATGAGCCCCTAGTTCCATGACACTTTAAGCTAAACCAATACTGCCATTACCACCAGTTGTCTAGTCAAAGTATGGACAATTGTTGTGCTTTGCACGACAACTTGCTAAGAATGATTGAATGAGGCCAACTAGTACTCAACATGGTTAATCAATCTAGCATAGATGATGCCTCCTATGTCATAAATTTCATTAGCATAGGTGGTAAGTCCAAACCTATGCAACAACCTTTTGTGATCCATGTGCCTCTTAGCAAGGCAAGAATCCCCTTGGCCTCCACAAACAAGAAGCCTCCCTTTGTTATCAAAGTGCTACCTCTAGCATCTACAACATCCTTTGTGGTCAAGGTCCCAAACCAATTATCTTCTAAGATGTTAAACTAGCATGACATAGCAACAATAACCACTAAGCAATCTTTCATCATGAAGGTGCCATAATGAGTTGGTCACACAACAACTCCTAAATCACCATTTGTCATAACAGTGTCACAATGTGATTGCCCCTAACCTACCTAAGCCCAATAGTGGGCAATGTCTCAATCTCTCCTCCCTTGAGGGTCAACCCCATTAGCAACCTGGGTAGGCCCACCAAATGGCAATGCGAGGACAAATGAGCACCTCACAACCCTCATGGCTTAAGCAAAGGCCATAACTAGCATGTAATAACCAAACATTGGAACCCCTACCCCCAAGCAGGCCAAGAAAACCAAGCCCAAGTCCCTTATGCGAGAGATCTATCTCTCAAGACACATGGAGGAAGTTAAGGCCAACACAACAACTTATGACAAGGACTTCGTAGCTACACTAATCTAAGTAAAAAAAATGCTTAAGTAAAAGAATACAACATTGAGCATGTACGACCTGGTTATGACTTCACCTACTCAATGCCAAGCATTGATCCAAATCTTGACATCCATTCCTATTATGGAGGACATCCCTACAGATGAAACATCCATCTATGCAATGATGTTACCCCCTACACCATAGGAATTGTGTTCAACATCTCTAGCCTTTCATGAAAATTTAGTCAAAGTCAATCCCAAATGAAGGGAGGTCACTATAGCTCCACTATCCATTAGCATTCGTGTTGGGTAGTTTACCATCCGCAGAGTCCATGTTGATGATGGTCTCGCAGCAAACGTAGTCCTGTAGTCCATCATCAACAAACTAGGTCTAGTAGATGAAATTAGGCCAACCATAACCATGTGTCTAAAATCTTTCAATGGATCATGTGTCATAGTTATGGGTACAATCAACTTAGCCTTCATGGTAAGAGAACAATTCCCCACTAGTGTAGATTTCACTATCATAGAAGAGATGCTAGGTTTCAACATGATTCTAGGCAAGCCTTGGCTAGCCCAGCTAAGGAGCATCTCCTCTCCCATCCACCAAGAAATCCACCTTCCATATGAAGGTGGTAAAGCTATCATCAATGGTGATAACGCTTCCTCTTTGACTATCCACAACATAGACATGGCACAAGTTTCAAGAAGATTTCTTTGGTGGTACACCTATGACAACCAATGCAATTCCTAAGGCTAACACACCCAAATGAGTAGTTGAAGCCAATAGCCTCCTAGAGGATTCTAAGCCTTGCACACCCCTTAATCCACACCTGATTAGGAAGCAACTATGTCATTAGGACTTTTCCTTGGCCAAAAACACGTTAAGCACTAACTCACCCGTTGCCTCCATTAGCCATGCATTTTTGGTTTTTGCTTGGGTTACATTTCTTCATGCATTCACATTTTACCTACTTGCTTAGTTTACACATAACTTCACTTTTTTTATGCATTTCTACTTTTTTTATGCAACTAGCCACTTATCTTATGCATTTCATTTGAAAAACAAAAACACATGGCCCGAAGAGGCCTTAAACTAGCCTACAACCTGGAATGGCCTAAAAATATCAATTTTTGCACTACTTTCCTTTCATTCATGAATTTCAACTTTATTTACAATAGTTTCCACTTGATGTTATTCTTTCTAGTTAAATTTTGCAGGATCTTGTATGCACACGACATGACTACACATGTAGCATTGCATCTTACACAAGCAAGGTAAGTAGTCTACTATGACTATAAACTAGCACAGATTGTCCTTGGGTCATGATGTTAAACTGGCACAACAACTCATCCTTGGGTCATGACATTAAACTGGCATAATAGCTTGTCCTTCGATCATGACATTAAACTAGCACAACATCCACTATCTGCTATGACATTAAGCTAGCACCCAGCAGTCTACTAGGACTATAAACTAGCACATCATGGTCTGCCAGGACCTTAAACTAGGTTCACAATTTACCAAGACTTTAAACTACCATGTTGCTAATCTATTCAAGTACTTGCCATTGGTGAAATCCTTTGGGGAATTCATAGCATTATCATCACCCACCATTCTACTGATCTTTTGGAGCACTTGACATTAGTGCGGCCTTTAGGGCACTCTTAGCATCATCACCTTGGCACTTTCACTGGCTTCTTGAGCACTTGCATCTAGCACAACATTTGACACATTTATAGCATCTTCATGTCTAGCACTTTCAACATCTTCATAGTTGACATTTACACTTGCATTTCATGTTGTGTGGTTTTCTTATCTTCTTGGAGTGGTGTTTGTAGGATGAAGCCTTGGAGATGGTTGTGCGAAGATGCATCTCGTCATAGTAGCAAGTTACCATGTTGCTCTGATGTGCATGATTGGACTAGCTAAGCCACTCAAGAGTGCACATCCCCCTCATCCTCATTACAACCTATGCACAACCACTCTGTCATTCCATATCCTCTCATCTCCCACATACTCATGATTATACATCCCTCAGATACATACTATGGTCATTCACCTATGGGTAGTATGGTGATGAAAAGGAATGTTTGATGCCAAGATGTTCGTAGAAGGCTATGGTTTTTCCTCTACTAAATTGTGGCCCATTGGCAATGACTAGAGTTATGGGTAGACCAAATTGGATCACTATGTTGTGAAGAATAAATTTGCAAACCTATTATGATGTTTTCTTCATAAGTGGAATGGATTCAACCCACTTGGTAAAGTATTTGGTTGTAGTTATGATGAAGCTATGTTCTGCATAGGACTTAGGCATGATAGGTCCTATGATGTCCAACCCCCAATGTTGGAATGGGCACATGATTTGTGTGGTATGTAGTTTACCTAGTAGCACATGCATTAAGTTGCCATGTGGCTGACACATATCACATGTCTTGGCCTTGGAAATGTAATCAAACTTCATGTAAGGCCAATAGTAGCCTAAGCATTCGATTTTTGCTACCATTTCCCTAGGTGGTATGTGACCTCTACAAAGTCCCTTGTGGACTTGATCAATTAATGTAGGTTAGCAGTATTCTATCATAGGATCAACAAAACAAGGTGCTATAACCTATAAGGATGTACTACCATGACCATTTTTGCACTACATCATTTCGAGTAGTGGGTAGGTGTTGCAGAGGCTCACCCTATTAGAGGTAGGTCTTAATATCATCATATCACTCTTGGGCATGAGCTATGCTTATCATGGCTATGGATGTAATGCTTGTTTTTTGAGTAATATGCTCATTACAATCTATGAAAAAATCAAGCAAGGCATGAAACATGTAGGGTGCTATGCTTAAGGCTAAAATAGCCAATGCGTCAGCAATGGTGTTCTCATTATGGGGGACATGTTGGAAATCTATGATTGCAAATTGCTTGAGTAGATGTTTAGCCAAATCATAGTAAGGTTGTAAATATTATGCTTTTCAAGTGTAAACCTCTATAATTTGGTTGACAACAAGCTATGAATCACCTCGAACTCCTAATTTTTGGATTCTTAGATCACATGCTACTATGACACCTCCAAGGAGACCTTCATACTGTACTACGTTGTTGGTGCAAGGAAGTGAAAACTGATATACAAAGAGTTGGATCTCCTTGGAGGGAAATGTCATAATTGTAGTGGCACTACCCCCTTATGAGGTTGAAGCACCATCAAAGTGTAAAACTACCTCAAAGTTTGTAGGCACTTGGCTTATGCTATTGACATGCTTATCCAAAAATTCTAGATCTATTGTTGCTTGATCATATATTGGTGAAGTCGTGAGTTGTGTGGCTATTGCTTGACCTTTTATGGATGCTTATACTATGTAATGCAGGTCAAAATTTATGGTTATTACTTTCCACTATGCAATTTGACTACTTTCATAGATGTTTTTGGTAATAGCCCAGAGTACATTTCTTTTGCAAATGATGTTCACTTGACTACAGAAAAGATAATGCCTTCAGTTCTTAAGTGTGAAGACTAGGGCAAGGTAGTTCTTCTCCACATCATTATATTTTGCCTCATGGGCCACTAGCACATGGATTAAGTAGTAAATAAGAATCTATGAACCATTTTCTAGCTTCTGGCAAAGCAAAGAAGCAATGGTTGCATTTGAGGTTGCAAGGTAAATGTAAAATGGCTTATCTCCTTGTGGAGGGTAGACTATTGGAAGTTGGGCTAGCTCCTTTTTGAGGTTGTCAAATGCCTCTTGGAATTGAGCTATCCACTCAAAGTGGATCCCATTTTTGAGCAAATGTTACATTGGCTATAACTTATTAGTCAACCTTATGAGAAACCTATGAATGAATTGCAATCTGCCTTGCAACCCATGGAGTTCCTTAAGGTTTTTGAGTTGTGCTAACTTGGTAATAGCCTTAACCTTATTGAGGTCTATACATATGCCTACTTTTGATACTAAAAATCCGAACATGCAACTAGTCTTGATGCTAAAGGCACACTTCTTGGGATTTAGCCTAAGGTCATGTTTAAGGCAACGTTTGAGGATATGATCTAGTCATCTACTTGGTTGTGAGCTACCTTGGACTTAACTACTATGTCATCAACATAGTCATTGAGCAAGTATAGTAGATAATCACTAAAGATATATGTCATTACATGTTGGTAGGTTTCACCTGCGTTCTTTAGTCTAAAATGCATCATTCTGTAGCAAAGCATATCCCAACGGGTCATGAAGGTTGTGCTAAGCTAGTGCTCTAGGTTGATTCAAATCTAGTTGTACCCCAAGAACATGTCCATGAAGGACAACAAGGCGTAACCAATTGTAGTATCAATGAGTTGGTCAATGCCAAGCAATAGGAAATCATCTATGATGGCTACCTTATTCAAGTCTTAGAAGTCTATGAAAATGTATATACTTCCATATTTCTTAGGGACAACTACAATGTTGGAAATTCACTCTATGTAGTCAACAACCTATATGAAACTAGCCTTGTGAAGCTTGGTCATTTCATTACAAACCACCAATTCCATATTAGGTTTGACCTTGCAGGCTTTTTATTTGACTAGCTTTACATGAGGATCAAGGATAATATTGTGTTATCTTATGTGAGGGTCTAGGCTTGGCATGCCCTTGTAGGACCATGAAAACAACTTAATGTTATCGTTGAGGACTTTAGTGATGTTTTGTATGAGTCGAGGCTCTAACAAGAAACTAAGTTTTAGTGTCTTCACCTTGCGTCTATGCATTACTACAAGGACTTTAATGAGGAAATCCTTAGTTACATCATCTACCTCTAGGTCTAGATCTCTGACTAGATGGTGTAATGATTGAAAACATCGATGGCTAGAATCACCAAGGGATCTATAGATGCACAACCTTAACCCCACCTCTACATGAGGGCCTTGCTAGAAATGGAGGTAGAGCACCCAAAATGGTCTTGTTGATCGAATAGAAACTTTTACAGTTATAACCAGGGTGGTGGGTACAACAAGGGAATGGCATGGTTAGCCAAAATTCAACTGCAAGCAATGCAAGACAACACTAAATGTCAAACTGGTGTTTCATAGTGTTAAGTGTAGAGTGTAGCCATGGAATGGGGGTGAGCATAGCTAAGGGTTTTGATCAAAACAATAGTGTCAACCTACGAAGACTACTGCTCAAGCATAGTACAACATGATGACAAGTAAAAAAGTGAAATAAGATGTAAGAAAAATCCAAAAAAAATGTCAGAAATAGGAGAGAGAAATGAAACAGTGTATAATAGGTGTAGTGGAAGTAAATTTACAGTCTCAGTGGTGTCGGGTCATGAAGTTTGGTGCTCATCATGATGAATTGTGCCTATCAAGTTGGCCATTGCAATGTTCTATATGGCTATAATAGGGCTATAGTATACCATGCAATGTACCTATGCCTCTCTACTGGGTGATGTGCTTTAGATCTCATTCACCCAAGAACCTAAGTGCCAAGATGCCAAAATGCTAAATGTCAAATGAAAGTTCCAACTACCTAATGGTGAAAAATGGAGGCCCCCCAGCCCCCCTAAATCATTACTATGTAGGGGTATTTGTAGGGCTATGGTCAGCCCAAAATGAAAATTGGTGCCATGTGGCAATGTGATAGGTGGGAGTACAAGAAAATTTTGGAAAATTTTCTAAGTTTGGAGGTAACTAAAAAAATTTTAACTATAGCTGCTATGCTCATCCCTTGTTATGCATGGGACATAGGACACTATTTGGGAATAAGCCATAGCATGGAAACTTAGAAGAATTTGGTAAAAATCACAGTCTTTATTCTTGCTATACTAGCTACACTCTAGAGCATATCAAGAGGGGTAGCCTCAAGAGTTAGAAAATCTACCAAATGCCTCTTGTATGCTAAGTTAGCTTGATAGATTCTAGCTTGAAACTTAGGCAAACCTAACCACTAGGATGCTGGCTATAGTAGCTATGCTCTAGAGCGTAACAAGGGTAATGGGAGCATAGCATGACACTAAGAAAATTTTACAAAACTAGCCATTTGTGTGTTGGTTACACTTGCTATGCTTTAGATCATAACAAAGCATAGCAACTACAGTGGCAAGTGTAGCAGCTACAATGTTATAGTATGTTGCCAACACTTGCTATGCTCTAAAGCATAATAAAGTATAGCAGCTATATTGTTGAGTGTAGTAGTTATATTGTCAAACATAGTAGCTATAGTGTTGAGTGTAACAGCTATAGTGCCAAGCGTAACAACTACAGTCTTGAGCATAGTAACTATAGTGCTAAGCATAGCACCTACAGTGCCAAGAGTAACACAACACTTAAAAAAATTTCTATAGCTTGTGTCATCATTTTGACACTTAGTCAAAATTGTAGAAAATTGGCCATTGAAGCTAACTATGCTCAACACTTAAACAAATTTGTAAAAAATTCCATCCTTTTGACACTTAGAAAAATTTTCAAATCTAGCAATTCAAGCTGACTACACTCAAGACTTAGAAAAATTTGGGCAAAGTGTTACCATTTTGACACTTTGCCAAATTTACAATCAAGACACTAAGACTCGAAATTTTTTGGTCTTTCATTGGCCCCTCTTTGTTGACATCTAGAGGAGTGATCCAAGGGATGTTGACAAAGAATTGCAAAACATCACAATAGATGTGGCACCAACATCACTCATTGGTACAAAATTGGATGTCATTCCACCAAATTCAACAGTACTATGGATAAGGATATGTTGGGCAAAGGGTGTAGGTAATGCTAGGGAGATAAAATGTAAGCAAGGAGAGATGAAATGCAAATAGTATATCCTGATGTAAGATGCAAAGTTAGTATGGCTAACACTGACCATGGCATGAAGTGGCTTGCCCTTGAAATGTTGACCTCTTGTCACAGTGCTCATGAGAGAGTCAAAGTTGATCCAAGGCTAGGCTATTTGTGAAGCTGCAACATTGTGAATTTGCTTAGGGATGTGCTTTTCCTTATTCTCTTTTTTTTTTATTGTTTTTTCATTTTTTTCACTTTTTTCTTCTTTTCTTTGTTATGAGGCAAGCCTCCATTGGGTTTGACTTATTGTTGAATGCTAGATACAAGGTCTAGGCCATCAAGTAAATGAGCTTTGCTTTGATGTAACCACATCACATTTATAGGATAGGTTTTTCCTTCCATGGATGAGTTGTGTTACGTCTGCTTAGGCTTTGAATAGCCAACAAAGGCTTCCCATGGGACAAGGTTTGTTATTTCCACCTTGTTTTTTATAATTAAATGTTAAGGAATTTGCTATGTATGTCATACTGCATATGCATTAGAGTGAGTTTGCAAGCTTGGGTATGTGGGAGAATGTAGAAAATGTGAGAGGGTATTGGAATGTAAATGACATGTGTATGTTATAATGCAAGGGCATGTGTAGACTAGAATGAGATGAAGGGGATGTGCACTCTTAAGTGGCTTAGCTAGCCCGATCATACATGTCAAAGTGATATGGTGACTTGTTGTTATGATAAGATGCACCGTTGCATGATTGCCTCTAAGGCTTCATCCTACAAACAAAACTCCAAGAAGACAAGAAAATCACACTACATGAAAGGAAAGTGCAAATGCAAAATATAAAGATGTTGCAAGTGCTAAATATAAAGATGCTATAAATGCATCAAATACTATGCCAATAGCAAATGCTTCAGAAACTAATGAAAGTGTCAGTGCAATGATGCTTCAAGTGCTCCAAAGGCCACACGATGGTAGGCACTCCAAAAGATTAGCAAAATGGTGGGAGGTGATGATGTTGTGAGTGTTCAAACCTAGTTTAAGATCCTAGCATACCATGGAGTGCTAGTTTATAGACCTAGCACACTATAGTATGTCAATTTAATGTTGTAGTAGACAAGTTATTGTTATAGTTTAACATCATAGCCCAAGGATGTTCTGTATCAATTTATAGTCATAGCAGAAGACTACACCAATTTATAGTCATAGTGGACTATCTATGCTAGTTTTTTGTACCTTGCTTGTATAAGATGCAATTCTACACATGTAGTCATGCTATGTGCCTACAAGATCCAGCAAAAATCAACTAGAAAAACAACATCAAGTGGCACCTATCATAAATAGAGTTAAAATTCACAAATGAAAGGAAAGTAATGCAAAAAGTGATAATTTTAGGCCGTTCCGAGTCACAACGATAGTTTAAGATCAGTTCTAGGCATTGATGTTTCTAGTTTTTAGCCATTTCAAGCCATTGCTAGTTTAATATAATTTTGGACCATGTGTTTTTTCTAGTTTCATGATTTTTTTATGTGTTTTTTATTTGTTTCAAATCCAATGTGTAAGCCAAGTTGATGGATGCATAAAAAAAGTAGAAATACTTAAATAAAGTGAAGCAGTGTGTAAACTAGGCAAGTAGGTGAAATGTAAATGCATGAACAAATGCAACATACGAAAAAACCAAAAATGCATGGCCCATGAAGGCAAGGGGTAAGTAGGCACTTAGCATGTTTTTGGCCAAGGGAAAGTCTTGATCATGTAGTTGCTTCCTAACCAGGCATGGATTAGGGGGTGTACAAGGCCTAGGATCCTCTAAGAGGCTATTAGCTTTAACCCCTTGTTCAGGTGTGTTAGCCTTAGGTGTTGCATTGGTTGTTGTAGGTGCATCATCAAGAAACTCAACCTCTAACACTTTCTCCATGTCTATGTTGTCAGTAGCCGAAGAGCAGACATTATCATCATAGATGATAACTTGACCACCTTAATATGTTTGGTGGATTTCTTAATGCATGGGTGAGGAGACAGCCCATAGTTGGACTAGCCAAGACCTACCTAGGATTAGGTTGAAACCCATCATCTCCTCTATGATACTGAAATCTACACTAGTGCAGAATTTCTCTCTTGCCAAGAAGGCTAAGTTGATTGTACCCTTGAAGGTGATGCATGATCTATTGAAGGATTTTAGACACATGGTTTTGGTTAGACTAATTTCATTTACTAAGCCTAACTCATCGATGATGGAGTATAAGACTACGTTTGTTACCACACCATCATTAACATGCACTCTATGAATGGTGCACTACACAACATGTATGCTAATTGACAATGGAGCTTTAGTGACCTCTCCTCATTTTGGATTGACATTAACTACATCATTACAAAATGCTAGGGATGTTGAACCTAACTCTTGTGGTGTAGGGGGTAACATCTATAGGGATGTCCTCTGTAATAGGAATGGAGGTCAATATCCAAGCCAATGCTTGGTGGTGAGTAGATGAGATCATGACTAGGTCATTCTAGCTCAACATTGTGTTCTTTTACTTGGGCATTTTTTTCACCTATGTTAGTGTGCCCACAAAGTCCTTGTCATTGGTTGTTGTGTTGGCCTTGACTTCATTAGTGCAGCTTAAGAGACAAATCTCTTATGGAGGGGACTTGGGCTTGGGTTTCTTGGGTTGCTTGTCGGTAGGGGGCCCAATGTTCAGTTTTTTCTTGCTAGTTGTGGCCTTTGCTTCAGCCATGAGGGTTGTGAGATTATCATTTTTCCTCTTGCATTTCCATTTGGTAGGCCTACCCAAGTTGCTAGTGGGGTTGACCCTTTAAGGAGGAGGGATCGATACCTTGCCCACTATTGGGCTTTAGGTAGGTGAGGGACCATCATGTTGTGACCTCCTTATGAAAAATAGTGATTAAGGAGTTATTGCAAGACCAACTTGTTGTGGCATCTTGATGAAAAAAGGTTTCTTAGTGGTTGTTGTTGCTACATCATCCCAGTTTAACGTCTTAGTGGATGGTTGATTTGTTTGGTATTTTAACATCTTAGCAGATGATTGTTATGGGACCTTGACCACAAAGGATGTTGTGGGTGTCCAAGGTGGCAGTTTGATAACAAAGAGGACCCTCTTACTTGTGGAGGCTAAGGGGATCCTTGCCTTGCTAGGAGACATGTATATCACAAAAGGTTGTAGCACAAGTTTACAGTTGTCACCTCTGCTAATGGATTTTATGACATAGGGAATTTTTTCTATGTTGGATTGGCTCACTACATCAAGCACTAATTGGCTCCATTCTATCATTCTTTGTAGATCATTCTACAAAGCATGATAGTTGACTGTATTATGACCAGACATTGGTGGTAATGATAGTATTGGTTCAATTTGAAGTGTTGTGGGACTGGGGACTTATTTGATACTACTAAAATGAGGTTACTTAGTAGTTCATAGTACCTATCATGTTTTTGGTAGGCAATCTTGAATACGTGTTTATCTTGAATTTGCCCAGCTTTTAGGAGTTTCTCCAATAGTTCAAAGGGTTTCATCAATAGTAGTGTATACTTTGAGCAATCCTTGTGCTCAAAGTTGGACCTTGGGGTGGCCTCTATCGATGTAGGCAAGTTGGTGCCATAGTTGGTGGCTTTGTGATCTCAAACCTTGGGTTGCTTAGCTATTGGACCCTAGTTGGTTGCTTTTGTGCTTGCACCCACTATTTCTACTGTTTCATTTTGCTTACATGCGTGTTGGTTTCTATAGGCTAGGTCATTTCTAGCTTGCACTACCTCTTATATGCATTTTTTTTGGAAAAGGCTTGGCTAAGAGACTTTGGAGCTAGGTAATATAGTTTTAACTTGATGAAGTCATTGATTGCACCTTTGAAAATGGCCATCAAGTGAGTCTCTACTAGCAACTCATGGATTTCTTACAAGGTGGTGCTCCATCGTTGGATCAATTTTGCCATAGGCTCTAGGAGCCCCTACTTGACCTACATGAGATGGTTAAGAGTTTCTTTAGGTTTCAATTTGTACCTAAAGTGTGTCACAAACTAGCTTATGAGATCCTCCAAAGAAGAGATTGAGGCCTTGGGTAGTACAAGATACTAGTCTAAGGCCTTGCTAGTGAGTGACATGGCAAACATGCACATGATGGCATGTTGCCAGGCTTGAAGATGTAGGCACTTGGATTGAAATATAACTAAGTGTGTCTTGGGATCTTGTCTACCATTGTACTTGGTGAGTTAAGGCAGCTAGACCCTAGTTGGAAGAGTTAGTGGTGGGACTATAGAACTTATGGAGTCATCTTGGTAGAAGTCCACCACCTTGATGATTTCAAATGAGGCAGCTTTGAGTTGGTTGATCTCCTTTGTCAAAATTTAGATAAACTGAAATGCCTAATCCAAGCTTGGGAATGTGCTATCGAATTGCATTGGTTGGGCTTGTGTTGGTTGCATAGCATAGGATTGGATTGTTGATTGTAGAGTTTGTTAGTTTAACATCATAGTAGATGATCATTGCCAGTTTAACATTGTAGTAGATAGACATTGTTAATTGAACTTCATAGTAGATGGTTGTTGCTAGGTTAATGTCATAGCAAATGGTTGTTTCTAGGTTAATGTCATAGCAAATGGTTGTTGCCAATTTAACATCATAGTAGACAATCACTGCTAGTTTAACATTGTAGAAGATGAGTTTAGTTGATGCATTGGCTAAGCGATGGGTGTGGTAACTAAGGTGGGCCACACAAAAGTGGGTTGGATGAACACCATGAGCATTGATGAGACAAGCAAGAAATAGGATGCCTAAGTTGTTTGGGGCTAGGAGGTGGCCCTTGCATGAGCATAGGGTTGGGAAAATCCAACGGTCATTTGCAAGGAAGGCTAAATTAGCATGGTTAACATCTTAAAGAGGACAAGTGGACCAAACTGAGGAGGGGCTATACTAGGGAGTTGCTATCGGAAGACAGTGTAGATGGGGCTCTCACATTCAAAGTAGGCCATGAAATCATCTTCTTCCTCCTATGAGTCTTCTTCATAAGTTGTCCCTACATCATATTCATTTGCATGAATGAGTTGGGACAATAGATGGTGGTGAATTATGTTAAACAAGGAGAGGTTGTACTCTCATCCATCTCAGTGGACTCATTTTTAGTCCTATTTTTCCTCCAAGTCAAGGGAATCCATTGGTAATTCTACTTGGATTTTGACACAAATAAAATTATATTGTTCATGGCTTAGCACAACATGCTTTGGGTGAATCATGGTGTCAAATGTGTTAGACACCTATGTGGAAGGTTGATCTGGATTCATGTTCATAGATCAGATTATGAGAGTTTCTATTTACAAAAAATGGCTAACTCTAAAAATTTTAAGAAAATGACTAAGTCTACCAGTACTAGAAAAGTGACTAAAAATATAAAATAATGGCTATAGTGTAATAATACAGAAAAATGGCTAAGTATGAAAATTAAAAAAAATTAACTAAGTGTAAAACTATAGAAAATTTGACTAAGTATGAAAATGTAGAAAAAATGCTAAATTTGAAAATGCAAAAAAGATGCCAACTATGGAAATATAAAAAAATTGCTAACTATGAAAGTTTCTGAAAATGGCTAACTCTAGTGCTATGCTCGCTATGCTAGAGCTAGCTATGCTCTCCCAAGCATTCAAAATTTTGGTTAAGTTCCAAAGATATGCTTTATCTTTTGTCTAGTGGGGTTCCAGAGGAACTAACAATGAGGTTCAATCTACACCAACTAGTGGTGAATAGAGCACATAGGACAATAGTCAAAAATTATAGAAGGAAATGGTGAGGCCCTCTTTCTATCACAAAAAGTTATAAAGACTAAAAATGTCAATGACTAGAATCACCAAGGGATCAATGGATGGATAGCCTTAACCCTACCTCCATGTGAGGGCCTTGCTAGAAAAAAATGTGAACCACCCTTAATAGTCTTGTTGATTGCATAAATTACAATCAGGGTGGTGGGTACACTTAGGGAATGGTGTGCTTAGCCAAAATGCAAGTGTAAGCAATGTGAAATGGCTCTAAGTGTTAAATTAGTGCTTTGTAATGCTAACTGTAGTGTGCAACCACATAATGGGGGCAATCGTAGCTAAGGGTTTTGACCAAAACAAGAGTGTCGACCCCTAAAGACTACTACCTAAGTGTAGTATAGCATGACGATGCATGAAAAAGTGCAAAAGGATGCAAGAGAAATGTAAAAAAGCATTAGAAATAGGAGAGAGAAGTGAAACACCACTCTAAATGAGAACATAGTTAACTTCAAAAGGATCTTAGAAGGTACATAGTGTACAATAGGCATAGTAGGAGCATACTCACAGTCTTGGTGGTGTCAGGCCATGATGTTTGGTGCTCATCATGATGAACTATGCCTACTGGGTTGGCCACTATAGTGTACCATGTGTTGTTTTGCAAGGCTATAATGGGGCTATGGTTTACCATGAAGTGTAACTATGACTCTTTGCCAATGTGGTGTGCTCTGGGTTTCATTCACCCACAGAGTTAAGTGCCAAGATGTCAAAATGCCAAATGTCAAATGAAAGTGCCAACTACCCACCAATGAAAAATGGAAGCCCTTGCCCCCCCCCCCCCCCCCCCCCCCCCCCCCCCCCCCCCCNGGGGCATAGGGGTATTTATAAGGCTAAGATTTGCCCAAAATGTGGATTAGGAGCCATGTGGTAGTGCAATAGGTGGGACTATGAGAAAAAGTTAGAAAATTTTCTAAGTCTCAAGGTGACCACAAAAAGTTTGAAAATTTTTCTAACTTTGGCTGCTATGCTCTTTCCATGTTACATGTGGGACATAGGACACTACTCTAGAATAGGGCATAGCATTGACACTTAGAAGAATCTCATAAAAATTGCAATATTTATTCTTACTATGCTAGCTATGCTCTAGAGCATATCAGTAGGGGTAGCCTTAGGAGTTAGAAATTCTGCCAAATGTGTCTTCCATATCGAGCTAGCTTAATAGCTTCTAGCTTGACACTTAGGCAAAACTAGGCACTAAGGTGCTAGCTATGCTCTAGAGCATAGTAGGGGCAATGGGAGCATAGAATAACACTTAGAAAATTCTACAAAATTAGCCATTTTTGTATTGGCTATGGTTGCTATGCTCTAGAGCATAGTAGAGTATAGTAGCTATAATGCCAGGCATAGTAGTTATAGTGCTGAGTGTAGCAGCTATAGTGCCAAGTGTAACACAACACTTAGAAAAGTTTCTATAGCTTGTGTCATCATTCTAACATGTAAAAAATTGCTTGTTGAAGCTAATTATGCTCAACACATGGACAAATTTGTAGAAAGTTCCATTGTTTTGACACTTAGAAAATTTTGCAAATTTGGTAGCTGGAGATGACTACACTCAACACTTAGAAAAATTTGGGCAAAGTGCCATCATTTTGACACTTATCCAAATTTATAGTTGAGATGCTAAGACCTAAACTTTTTTAGTGTTTTAGATGGTCTGGCCAAGCTAGGAATGCCTCTAGGGATGTTACATGTGTGTCATAAGCTATAGGCTTAAAGTGTAGAAAATCAATGTTTATGCATTGCATGGAATTGCCATATGGTCTAGTCAGGACCAAGGGTAAATGAAGATGCTTGTATGCACTCATGTTGCAATCCTATTAAGAATCTTGTAAAAAAACTAGAAAAATGTCAAGAAACACTTGTCTTAATAAAGTAAAATGCATAAGATAATAAAGACCATGGTATAAAAAATTTGCCTAACTATGCAATTGTGGGATCAAGTAAGCAAGTGTGGGAACTAATTTGGGGCCTTAGTAGGCTATACAATTGCCAGTTTAAGGTTGTAGTAGACCATGGATTGTGCAAGATGCATTAGTTTATGCAAGGTTAGGAAGGTTTGAAACATGGAATTAGGTTGGGCATTTACTAGGTAAGCAAAAAAAATGCAAAAAATTTACTAAGTCTAGGAACACTAGAAAAGTTAGAAAAATTTTCTAACTCTGGGTGCTATGCTAGTCCAGCATTACACCTAAGACATGGGATAGTACCCAAGTAGGTGACATGTTCATCACCCCAAAATACTATAAATAGGAATTTTCACCATGGTTAACCTATCATTTTCAAAAGTAAGAAACTGGGAATCACCAAGTGTAATGTAGCCAAAGCAAAGAGAGTCAAAGTGTGGTAATGAAGATGAAGAATACTAGAGTGTAACCACTGACCATAATGTGCCATAGTGAATGCCAACACCTTGACCTCACCAATGTGGATGAGAGAGAATGTGTCTTGAGGCACCTTTCTAGGGTGCACATAGAGGAGAAAAGTGAGGTGCTATCAGCTAGGTTTGGCACTATGCTCTACCCTTGCAATTTTTTTTGTTATTTTTACATTATTCATGTGGGGTTTTGGGTGTTAGGGGTGGCCTGCACTAGGAAAGGACAACTACAACCACCATGGTTTCCATGGCAACCATGGCCAAGAGGAGGGAGTGTTCATGGTGAGCGATGGGTTTTGTGGGTTTCTATTTTTTTTTTCTACATGTGATGTTCTTCTTCATACTATGCTTGGTGCTAGATGAAGGGTTTTTGTTTTCCACATGTGGTGCAGGATAGGGGTTTTCTATTTACCACATGATATGTGGGATAGTGCCAAAATGATTTTTTATTTTCTGTCCTTTTTTGTTCCTCTGGTCATAGCTAAGATGGCTAGAAGACTACAAGACATGAACACAAAGCATAATAGATATGATTAAGCAGTGCGAAGTGACAAATCATAACAGAGTGGGTAGGGTAACTGTAAGGTTCATGACTATGTCATGCTTGAATCTCACACTTGGGAGTACTTTGCTTTAATGTTATGCTTTTACAAGTTTGAAAATTTTTGGACTTTCCTATTTGGAAGGTACGCTCCTAAGAGCATGATTGAAAGTTAAAAAAATCTTGAAATTTTCAAGGGTTACGTTCTGTGATGAATGTGACCAATAATTAAATTTCTTTTGTAGTTTTTCAAGGGTTATGCTTTATGGGAAGCATAACTAATAATTAGAAACTTTTTTGTAGTTTTCCAAGGGTTATGCTTTGTGGGGAGCATGACCAATAGTTGGAATTGTTTTTGTAGTTTTCCAAGGGTTATGCTCTACGGGGAGCATAACCAATAATTAGAAACTTTTTGTAGTTTTTCAAGGGTTACACTCTACGGGGAGTGTAACCAACAATTTGAAATATTTTTTAATATTTTCAGAATTGCCAAGTACAAAAAGTATAATACTAGACATGAAAAAATGCTAAGTTCAAATGTGGAATGAAGAAGTTAGTGCTTTGCCCTGTTGAGGACTAGGCACATTAGATGGATATGCTGACATCCCTTTCCCATGAGGTTTGTGAGGGAAACTAAGGGTTTTGCTAATGTTGTAATTATAATTTTAATGCATTTTTGTGTATTGAATACTAACACTCTCCTTTTGTTACTATTATGGCTACAAGATACTGTTAAATCCCATTCTTATTATGGTGGAGCTAGTGGGTATCTTATGTTGTATGAGCAAACCCATGCCAAATGTATTTGCACTAGACATGCATGTGGGTCACCAAGTAGTGTGGTTTAGATCAAGAGCACCTAAGTTCTTGGAATTCTTACTTTGAAACTCCATTGTGATGGGGTGGTCACACTTGGCAGTGGAAGCAACCAACATCATCACAAAAACATTGTTGCCTAGGACAAACTAGGGCATCCTAAGATTTATGTTCGATGAGCTTGCTACTAGTGATGGAGTAGGGAGTTCAAGCTAAGGTCCTAAGGACCTTAGGCCTTTATCCAAGATCTGGTAGATGCTAGAATTCCAATGTTATAACAAGAACAACATCTTGTTTGTTGCTCAATAGGTGCTCAGTCTTTTCCAAACCCACCTAGGATAGTATATTGTGCTAGAGAGTGAGTCCTCTTACAATTTTCTACACTATTCATTTGATTATGAATTACACTTGGCCTTCATGATGAAGAAGGAGCCTTGAACTTGATCCACACTACCCTGCAAGAATTCTCATCCTTTGAGAATGTCCATGTAGCAATGATTGGATAGATTGGATCCAACATAGTAGAATATCTCCATCGGTACCCTAAGGCCTATGAGAGATGTTAAACCTATGGTTGGTTGGATGCTAAGTGGGTGACCAGTGTACTAAGCATAGAGGAGGTTCTAGCCCCACCACCGACATCTTGCACACCATTTGTGCCACATAAGCAGTTCATAATTTCCTTTATGTGCTTGCCAATTTTCTTTTACCTATTGTAGCTATGGTTGCTTCAAGAGAGGTCATGGTGGTTGCAACAGGCCATACTGAGGCTACCTTCATCATGAAATATGATGATGTTGAGGGTTTGCAGTGTTGGTTGTGCCATCAGGCCCCAGTGGAGTTAACTAGGAAGCTTGAATGGACTAGGCTAATGAACCTTTTCTTGATCCTTAGTTCAAGCATCCTAGTGGTTGAGATGGTTGAGATGATTTTCATGTGGACCTCTTCAACCTCTTCTCTAAAGGCCCACCGATTGCTAAAAAATCTAATAAAGAGATGGACCACAAAGGGGATGTTGAGGAGTGGCTAGGTACTTCTAAGTCTCACAAAAGAATACTCATCAAAGAAGTGAAACTACCTTGGTCCACCACCTCTACCCAATCTTTCGTGCCTATGCATTCCTAAAGCTACTCTCCCAAGGGAAAATTCTCAAGGTGGAGAAAGCTTTGGGTGATGAGAGATGTGATAAAGGAGGGCATGTGGTACAACTAGGCATCTTACATAGCCAGTGGCCTACATGCCAAAATTATTAGATTGCATCACAGCCTCTAGGCAAGGTCACATGTGCCCTTCGCATTCTTTACAAAATGTCTACAAAGGTTCATGGAGTTTTTGGCTGTTTGTGAGGATGGGTGATGAGTAGTGCAGAACTATAAGAAACTCTCCAGGCCATGGATCTCTTGGTACATTTGGCCATTACATGGAACAGTTGGACTATTTTGTTCAAAATTAGCACAATCCCTGGTTGTAAATTTTCAATTTAGTATTGTGAGTTGATGGGAAGCAAGACTATGATAAATAATCCTGATGTTGAAGCCTTCTTGGAAAGTAGAACTAAAATGTCAAGTTATGTTCTTGAGTGAAGATCGGAATAAAAACTAAGGAGGGGATTATTTACTACGAAAGAGCATACTCCCTGTTAATAGAGATAACACCGTGGGTAATGCATTATTGAAAATCGGCTAAGTGATGGACCTAACAACTGAACATGTAAAATTATCAAAGGATGGTTCCCTAACGCAGTAGTAGCAATGACAAAAGTGGAAAAAAAACATGGTGGTGGAGGAAGATAGGGTTGGGCCTCTCTTGTGCCCGTGATTACTGCCTCTGCCATCGCGTTGATTTGGCCGCGAGAGGTGCAGGTTGTGGTGGAACAGACAGAGACGACCAAAAGATGGTGTGGGCTACGTACAATCGAAGGAAGATCAACCAGGGTTGCTATGACCAACACTACGGGCATCACGAGGACCGCAGCCACTGTGAGCACCATCACACACGTCACGTTTAAGACCTGGAAAACCGTGATCAAACCCTGAAGAATCTGCAATAAACGAAAACCTAGAAAACCTGGATTGGCGCCTTGAAACCCTTGACGAGGAGCACCAGTGCTGAAAACCATCCTGCGACCACCATTGTTACTGCCGCCGTCGTTGCATCTGCCGTGGGCGCCGCTGCTCGAACCGATCTGGCCTTTGCCGTTGAAGTTGTTGCCTGTTTGCATGCCGATCTGAGAGCAAGACGTCACAACTGGAGGATGATCAAAACTTGCAGGGCATTTTCAACAAGCAGAGGTTACAACAATTACAGATCCGTACAGAACACACGATGATGTTTCCTGATACGGTGGCTAAGTCTTCTCCTGTGGCGACAGTTTCTGGTAACGATTTTTGGCCAGAGAAGATATTTTGAATCAGTTGCAAGATCGGTGGCTTCGCCTTTGGGCTTATATTTCGAGTCATTCTGAATTTTAGTTACAATTATCGGGGATGCAAAAATGAAATCAACTACTGCTACCACCAATAAGGTGGAGATTATATTATATTTTTATGATAAAATCTTAGAGCTTAGTGACACTTAGAATTTAAAATTTAAATTAAATTAAATTAGACTTAGAATTTCAAATTTAAATTAAATTAGATTAAATTAGGTTAGGGATTTTTGATTTATTTAAACAAATTACTTACAAAGGAAATATTCATAATATGTACAAATATTAATTCCTCCTAACTTTATGAGTAACCTCCTAACCATATAACCCCCCCTAATTAAATGGACAAATAACTTACCTAACTTGTTGGGCAAGTAATGTCCTAATTGGTTGGCCAAGTTAATTGCGAGAGAAGTTAGGTGAGATATTTTTAAATATGTAACTTCCCTACCTACCTTGAAACCCTATAAAAAGGCTTCAAGGATCAAGGAGAAGAGGGGGATCACATTGGGACTTTTGGGAGGTCTCATACATCACACTTTGGAAAGCTACTAGTTAGCACTTGGGCTCTCACTTGGAGACACACTTGGGATCTTGAGAAGAGCTTTGGAAAGAAGAAATTGTGACGATTTCTTGTAAGATGGCTTGCTAGAGTAAAGATTTCAGCCTCTTTATCATGGTCCTGTGAGTTATGCATTTCATTTTTTGTTTTGTTTAAATTGTTTAGCTAGTGGTTTAGATAGTATCATCCTTGACAAGTAATTTTGGGATTTTTAGATTGCTCTTATCGTTCTTGTTGCCCGATAGGAAATTTCTGTTAAAGTTTTGCCATAGAAGCGCTTGTGTTTAAAAGCCTTAAGAGCATTTTAGTAGTAAATTTTGTTATTGTGCAACGTATGGGAACTGCTATTGGGATTTTTGTAAGAGAGCCTCTATTTGTAGTCACGCCGTTGAACAATTCAGTAGTCGAGAGGGTTCAGAGAATCTTTGGTATTTTGATGGCACTAGAATAGCTTCTTTTTATCTTTAAAGTGAATTCTCGTGGTATTTCAATCAGAAATTGTCAAGTCTTTTAAAGGTTCTGTTTGAATGCAATCGTTGACATCTATTATCTAGTCAAAATGGAGTCTCGTACGTGGTAGTTTACGCAGCAATTTTTGGTAGCATAATAGGATTGTCTTGAAGATATTGCTTGTTTGAGCCTTAGAAGTTAGAACAATTCATAGATATTGAATTTGGGATAGCTTTATTGCGAAGTGTTTACTTGTGTCATTTTACCTTGTTTAAATATTTGAGGTCTACACAAATCTGCTTTCTTTTCTTTTCTGCTTATTTCCATTGAATCTTGCTCTATTTCTAGTTTTCTTGTGGAACTATCTCTTTCTCTCAGGAAAATTAGGAGTAGATTGCAGAGTTGTGCTCAAATGTTTTTGCAATATTTTATTTGTTACAAGTAGGTATTATAAGGACTACATAGACTAGGCAGTTGAACAAAATAGGAAATTTTCAACAACTCACAGTACTGGGCAAAGTTGGCTAAATCTCTTTAAAGTAAGTCATTTGTTGTTTACACACAACGCAATCGTTACATTTCTCACAACCGCATGCAGCAAAAGCACACACACATACTCATATTAACTATTGAGTTTATTTGGAGGTATCTGGGCCTTGGTGTTGCCAGAGACCAGGAGGCACCTAAATCCTATTCGAGGACACTCATTGGCGGTCGCATCCCAAATGGTCGCCAACAGTTCTTTTGGAGCTAGAAGGAGGGCTGAAAATTAAGCCTCTAGGTTCATAAGCCTTATACTTTTAGTACATCAACAATTCTTTGTTAAAGGCTTAAGAAATTAGATACTATTTTTAGTTCATGACCAAGAAGATTGATAGTTTGGAAAATTTAAGAGTTTCAAAAGATATTCTAGATTCTAAGACTGATTCTTCATCAGAAGAAGAAGAGAAAGTTTTTGAATTGGCAAGAAGTAGTGGAGTGAAAACTAAAAGATCAAGAAGATCACCCATTATATCTAGTTTATCAATTCATAAGAGAAGATCTAGAAAGTCTAATAGTTCAATTATACAAAGGAATAGGATGGCAAATCCTTGGCTAAGAGTTACACCGTTAGGATTTCAAAATTACAATGATATTCCTAAGGTAGTTTACAAATATTTTCCTGAGCCTTTTATTC
>MNCI01011184.1:0-36045 GCA_015680685.1 Gnetum montanum
AGGAGTTTAAGGGTGAGAAACTAATCACGATGAGTAACCGATTCCACACCCGTAGATGCTCGTAGCTAAGTTGTACTCACACCACACTATGAAAGCAATAAATAACATGAAATAAATAACAATAAATAAACTAAGTGAATGCTGCAATGATGAAGTAATCTCGATCTTTATTGCCGGTCATGTGCGTGTGCAAGTACGGCACACTCGAATAAAGACACCGTACAATCACATTCACCACACTGTGGGCAGACACGGGAGAATTCTAACTCTGGAGGGATCAAACTGCCAGAGCTTCGCTACACTAAAACTGGGATGTCGAATAAGGGAGAGCCGCCTCTTATTTATAGAAATTGCGGCTAACTGCGATATCGCGGGGGATGCGATATCGCGTACGCGATATCGCGGCCGATGCAGACCGCGTCTCATCAATAATGAAATAAGAACTTAAGATGAATTAGTGACCATAGAGTACATCCGTGTTCCTAAGGCCTTCGATATTGACCCCTGTCATGAAAAAGTTAACTGTAGTTATCTTTCCTCATGTGCTTAGCTCTTGCTATGCATCTTCATCTTTATTTCAATCCCCATGAAAACATAGATATTTATAAATAGACTCATTTAATGATACCTTGGGACAAGGCACTTAATAGCCTTTTCTCGAAGTGTTATGGATGAAATATTATTTAGCGTTGCTAATAACCTCTCCCCAAAGCATTACAGATAAAATATTATTTAGTGTTACTAATAGCCTCTCCCTAGATTATTATGAATGAAATATTATGTTTAGCATTATTGATCTGGTAGTTAGCCTTTCAACCAAACTAAAGAGTATTTATTAAAAAGAAAGTATTTATCTTTATAAAATTGCATTAATCTTTTTTTTCTTAATAAGACATATTAGGAGGAAGACCACCAAGTTTATCTAGCTAACTTTCAACTCTATTGAAATTACCTCTAATAATCCAATGAACTTTAGGTAGAGATGTAAGATATTTCCAAATCTTTGATCAATCTTTTGAATTATATGAACATAAATATTACAAAGTCTAAAGTCTACTTTTTCACTATGACAAGTAATTCAAATAGCCCTTTTGAGGTTGTTAAAGCCAAAATTCAAAACTTTTCTTGTTCAATTTTTAGTAACTATAATAGTAACATTTCACTTATTAACTTCATGAGTAGCAAAAACAAAAACAAAA
This sequence comes from Gnetum montanum, assembly GCA_015680685.1. Classification (NCBI taxonomy): domain Eukaryota; kingdom Viridiplantae; phylum Streptophyta; class Gnetopsida; order Gnetales; family Gnetaceae; genus Gnetum; species Gnetum montanum. The sequence goes on from MNCI01011184.1 coordinate 1,200, forward strand.
ACAAAACAATGCACTTTTTTAAAATGCATTTACTAATAAAACTAATATCATGCATTAAAATCTTAATTTCTTGTAGGAAAAGAAATTTGAAAGATACTTCCCAATAACCTATACTTGGGACTTATCAAAAAGGTCTTGAACATTCCATGATGACACTAACATTGAGATGTGGGAAAGGAGGGCCTTATCCTTAATTTTTCAAGTTTAGCATTTATCTCATAATCTATGTCACTAATAGGTGAAAAAGCAATGTTCAATGAAAAAACATTTTGAACAATAGTAGAAGTAGAAGTAGAAGTAATATTTGAAAACCTTTCTTTTTATAGTGCACTAAGTGAATTTCGTTTGCATTAATATGTTCTCTAGTAGTCCCTACTAAATTTTTTTTTTCTATGGATGAATTCTCTTTAGATATTATGAATTTATTATCACCTTTATTTAAATGGATTAGTAAAAGGTTGAGAAGTTGTTAAAGAAGATTTCATTTGTGCTTGCTAAAAACTATGATTATTTTTCTTTTTAAAAAATGGTTATTTCTTTTTCTCACAAACAACTTTTTTATTGAGAATAGAACAAATTCTAGCAATATGCCTTTCATAATGATGATAGCTACAACAACATTGCAAATTATAGGATATAATATTCTAGGAAAAATACTAATTACCAACCTTGACTATTAATCATGTCTTCCTTTGCTGTAAATCAATCTTTACAAAATAACATGTACACTGCATACCATTTAGTAATATTTTTGGCTTTGTCTTTAGAATTGTGCTAATGCTGCCAAGAATTTCACTTTCAAACTTAGGAAAATAAGAAAAGGATTTTCTAATTCAATCTAGCAAGGAATTTTAGAGTAATAAAAAGATTAGGGATCAAGATCTACCTTTTGTTCTTGAGTAATAAAAATATTACACCAATACATAAAAACTTTAAGATTTAATGATTTCTTAACCATTTTAGAATTGGATAATTTGAAAAGCAAAAAACATAAAAAAAAAACAGTAGGCATGCAAAACACTCATTGCATAGCTTTCAAGCATTGCCTGAATCATTTGTTCAAAACCCTTATTCGAGCGAATAAATCAAATAATCTACAAAAATATGTGTTGTGAAGTGATATATTTTGACAAAGATTCATATAAACCATCACATTAAACAAAATCAAAAGCTTTGAAATTCTTCATAGTCTCTATAGTTTGAGAGACATTAGTATTTTCCATTTTCAAATTATTTCTCACGAAAAAAAATGATGACTTTCACAATAACTACATTAGAAACCCTCAATATTGATAAAAATTTTCTTCTCTTAGCAAGAACAAATTTAGATTAAGAACATCGTAAGTGTGTCATGAGCCCACAATGTAAAAGAGTGACAACAAGATAAATATTGTAGCATTGCCACCATTAGAGATGAATATAATGATGCCTCAAGCATGACTCTAAACTAGCAACCTCTTGTCACATTTCATTAGTGAAATTGCATCTATGATGGATCATAAGATAGGCAAAGAGTTTTACTATGTTTTACAATAACTAATTGATGTCATGGCAATGGGTGAAATGTAAATAAAAAACAACTAAATTTTAAATTATGCATACATGTATACATCTAAAGAGATAGGGAGAAATACATAGGTAAAGAGATAGGGAGAAACACGTAGGGGCTAGTAGTACAACCCCATCACTACAATATGGTAGATGTTACCTAGTGAACAATAGTTTTCTACTACAAGGCTACTTCATTGTTGTTACACACATCCGACCCTAAGCCTATTTTTAAATGAAGGGCAATGGCCAAAGCTAGGGAAATAAAGCCTCCCCCAAGAAGCCTAGATATCCTTATAATGAGGTTCACAAAGGAGACAAAGGCTATGTAGTTTGTTAGTGTGATGGTTAAGATAGCATGGAGCTTATAGGGATCTGCACACTCTTTGCTCATGTTCTACAAGGGAAGAACCTTCCATCCACCAACAAGGCATGTTTTCCTACACTAAATGAAGTAGGAATTGAACTCACAACCTTCTAATTAAGAGGTAAGTGTCTTGATCTTTATGCTACAGCTAGTGCACTAAACAAGAAGCCTTAGAATTTCTTTAATATAAAATTTATAAAAAGGCCATTAACTTTAACTTATGTTATGCTGTATGAAAGAAAAGAGTCCCCAATTTTCTTTGATAAAAAAAAAAAGGTACATCAAGTTGCTAATAACAACCATAATCAAGTTGAACTTCAAAATAGCACACCCCAGGTCACTTTTAAAGGAACTATCATGATTAATGGTTATTGGTTAGCGCGCAAGATTATGCTGGAATCGAGGAGGCCATCAAGGCTTTGGTGCTTTCGTATGCATATGGCGTGCAATTAAGCTCTTCTGTGTTAGCAAAGCAGTGAACGCCGGAGACTAACAGCAAACAACAGGTCAGGTCCGATTCAAGAGCCCATACCAACGCAGCAAGAAAATACAGCCCTGGCACACCAGGCTTACTCATCTCTTACAATACGGCTCTCTCATCCTTTACAACGGGCGACAAGCAGCCAACGTCACAGGATTCATCTTCTTCGCTGTTATCTCCTTTTATGCCAAAGCTTTTGTAAGTGCCCTATTTACATTTATCCTCTGCTTGTGTTCGCCCTGGACTTATTGTAATATGTCTCGCTCTTGATCGCCAGCTACAAATGTTTTTGTTTTGTTAGAATTTATTCTTTCCGTTTCGAAGTTAACTAAGTCTAAAATTTAAGATTCGAGAAAGTATTAGAGAGCCTGGTTTCTACCTCGGTTCTTTTTAGAATCACCCTTTTTTCTAAGTATGTTCTTAGGAGTTTTTTGTTTTTAGTTCGCGAGATTTGAATATCTATTTTAACTAGCATTGCGTTTTCCTCCAATCTTGTGACCCTTGGTATAGTCAGGGTTTTAACGCACTGTGGTACCCTATATGGAGTTGCTTCCAATTGATATGACATCGAACCAATTTTTGTTATGTTTGCTTCTAGTGGTGTCAATTACACTGTTCTGTTGCCATCCGTAGAGCTGCTTTCTGGCTCGGGATGCCGATATTTGAACAATCGTGCACGATGTAGCTTAATTAAATTTATTGTCATTTGGAGAATATTTTCATTCTTATATGAAGAACAAGTATACGACCTGGAGTAAACTTATTCTTAAGAAGATCAGTGAAGAGAATACTTAAAAATTTTAATTTAGTGTATTCAAGGGAATAAAAGTTATTCTGAAACTGACATTTATTATTACACACGGTAAGAGGCCTAGGGATCTTTTAATTGGTGAAGTTTTAAGAGCTTTATCACCAAAGATCAATAAGGGATGAGTGGTATAGGTGCTTAGTTTTTTGAATTTTCAACATTTCGAGAAATATACATGGAGGCTGATATACAATGTAACTTGAGCATGGATCTTTATTCTATGGTGGCATTAGTATGGAATTGTATAGTAAGGGGATAAAATGAAGAAACCAGTCTTTAAAACATGTATTCTTAACGGTGCAATGAACGTTGTCCTTTATCCTCACACGTTTTGTCATAGTCCATGTGTGTTGCAATTTTATCTTAAAGACACTTAAGACTGGGTTTGCCTGGCATGATTGTTTGTTTATGATGTAATCTTTTGTCACTTGCCCTCTATCTGCTCCAGATACTTGTTTCATGTGTGAAACATGACACATATTTAAGAATATCAAGATTTTTAACTTAATTGCTTAAAAAGCTATTGTAAGTTTATTTTTTTCTATAGTACATTAAAAATACTGATTGACTAACCATATTTGGTGAAACTGTGTATTTCAAGGCATTTCATATCGTTTGAAAATTTTGATTTGTGCCTTTTCTAATTTTGATTTTTGTGTAACATTCCATGATTACCATGGTTGGACTTGCAGTTCTTGGTAAAAAAATGAATTCATTTTCTGTAATTCGAAAGAAGACTCCATTTCAAAAGCACAGAGAAGAAGAAGAGGCAAAGAAGAAGGTTATATAATGTTTTGTAAATGTTATAGGCTTTTTATTTTACATGTTTTCTCAAAATACTCACATGATATAGTTTTGTTGTTCAGAGGGCAGATGAGGAAGCAGCTCGCCTGTATGAGGAGTTTGTTGAATCATTTAAAGCGGATGATACTCCTGGGGCAAAAGCATTTGTTCGTGGTGGAATTATAAATCCTAATGATAATGCAAAATCAGGAACTGAAGGTTTGTTTCTCTATTCCAACGTATGTTTTTGTGAAAGCTTAGTATGTTCATGCTTTGTTAACAAACAGATTTTTTGTTATTTATTTCATAAAAACAGGCATGCCATCCAAAGATGGGGCTTCTGGTCCAAAGAAAGGAAGCAGGTATTTGAATAGACAGCTCATTGTTAGTGCTTTAGTGCAGTTCTTAGAAATGCTAGGAAATGGGTCCTAACTTTGTTTGATACCTCTTAATTAGAGACTTCTAGGGCATGCCTTATCATTTCTAGGAATAGATTAAGATATATCTTAGAGTTGTGCCAAACAGAAAGTGAATGTAGCCTCAGTTGTGCTATTAAGAGCCTTTGAAGAAGTCAAAGTTATCATGAAATATGTACAGCTAGATCATGCCAACGGTTTGTTAGTGATGAGACCTCACTGAATTAACATTTGGTGGTAAGCCCTTGATGTCTAAAAGACCTTCCATGAGACCTTGGTTAATGTACTAAATGCAGATGATGGTTGACTATTAAGTTGATAATAATATCTTTTGATTGCTGAAACAAGGTCGGGGAGTCTATGAAAGGGTACCAGCTCTATATCTAGGATTTATTACTTATGACACATTGGTTTCAGACATCCTTAAGGTGTGTGTGTATATATAGATCAAAACTTGTATACTTATAGATCAAAATTTGTTCGAAAATCCATATGCTTTCTGTCTTTTGCACCTTATTGGTATGTCTTCACAAGGATTAAATTTCAGAGTGCTGTATTACGTTGGAGTTGTAAAGTTCTGCAATTTTGTATGGTATAACCCAAGATCTTTTCTTGAGCCTTTTTTCTTCTAACTTGAACAGTGTCCTTAAGTATTTAGGCCATGCTCATATGGTTTCTGAATGGACTTATATTATGGATATGCCCTTGTTTTGTTACTTTTTATACCTACTTGTTCATGTAATCGCATGTAATTGCTAGTCATTAATTTAATTTGTATTCTACATGTCTTTGCATAGTCTCATAAAGTAAATAAGATACAATATTTATATGCACATGTCATTACTATTAGGATTTTAAAAAACTTGTCCTGGTTAAATGTAGATATCTTTTAGTTTTGATTAAATGTAAATATCTGTTAGTGTTGTCCTGTATAAGCATTTATATGGATGGCTAGGCAACTTGCTTCCACCAATGGTTGGTGACCGACTGACATGTCATGAACTCAAGTAGAATGGGAAAAGCTTGATGAGACATTAAGAGCTACTGAGAATTTCAGGTAGATCCATGGCAAGTCAACTTTGGATATTTTGGTAGGTAACATGACTACTTGAAATGTGAAGTCTTGTATCCATGTACAGATTTGGGAGGTAGATTATTGTAGATTTTCGTTAAAATGAACACATAGGTGATGGAGAATTTGTGGAATTATTTCACATGTTCAGCTGCAACATGTTGTCCTCAATCTATTGCAGTTTGGATTTGTGAATTGAGGATGATTGTAAGTGTTAAAAGAAAGACATTTGGCAACAGCGTTATGCAATAGAATAGAGTGGTATGTTTATTGAGAAATGCATGACAGACACTTGAACAGTGTACAATGGCTTTATAGTATATATAGTGTACAATGGCTATATAGATATGCATGGTACTTGAAGTAGCAATGTTTTTATTGATTATTTAGGCATCTCTAATTGATAAGCTGCAGGTATGTGAGATGCTAAGCTGATATTGGAGTTCATTTTTATTTCTGTTAGATGTTATAGGATCATTTAGTGTAGGTGAACCAGTTTTAGTGTAGATTTCTTTGTTGTTTTTTATTTGCATAAATATTTGGAGGATGAATAGCTATTTTTATTTTCTCTCTCAATCTTTAGATGAGAATGAGCTTTTTGGAAAATTTGATTCATTATTTGTCTATATAATTCTTGGTTTTCTGTTATAAACGAGGGGTAGTGTAGTTATTAAAGCATTGACATTATAGTAGACATAGAAAGGCATAAATATGCACCTTATAGGTCTTCTGTGATCTACAATCCATGCGTTGAGTTTTGTAGAATAGAAATGTTGTTCATGTACCAATAAAGAAGTGGTTTCCCCCTGCCAACAATGTTTCATTTTTAAAATTTCACTTTAGTGGCATTTGAGATACTATGAATTGGAAGAATATTTACATTTAATGCTTAAAATGATTGAAGAGAAATCTTATTCTACAGAGCTAGCATAAGAGAGCAAATATTAATATTCTCATTCACACATAAAATGTCTAAAGAGTTTTGAAGGGCATGCTATGCCTAGGAAATTTAATGAAAAGTTAATATTTAAAGATTACTATGATACAGAAAACTTGAAGGGGTTGAAAATCACGTCATTTTAATTAATGGTAAATAGCAGTGTTTAACATTTCTGTATGCAACTATAGAACTATATTTTAAACCTGCATGATTGATTGGGTCATCTTGACCAAACAACATTTGAATCTTTATTAATATTTTGATAACTTTTGGTGAATTGATTATATAATTTGCAAAAGATAATGAAGTACAAATCATCCAAAAATTACTGTAAATGAAATTGACATCATGTGAATCTTTTCAGCTTGATAGCTTTTATAAAGCATGTTACCATACTCACTTCAAGTGAGCACAAGACATGAAATAACCGTAAAATATAGGATAGTGAACAAACATTGTTCTGTGTACAATTGTATGAATGGATGTCATTGTAAAACTGTCATATTCCTAATATTTCATTAAGAAATGACTTTAAGAGATATGCTTTACAATATTTTAGCAAATGCTATACTGCAGACATAATGGGGCCATTATTTGGAATGATGGTAATGTGCTTGTTTCTTAAGTTTTAAGGCTTGTGTTTGAGCCTGGGTGCATCTACCGGAAAGAGGTTAGGCTTTCACTTCACTACCAGCCTTTCTGGGACCCTACTTGGTAGGATGAGTATCAAGCCTCTGGGTGAAGATCCTTTTTATTATGCTTCAGACATAACAGAAAATTGTTGACAGGATTCATTAGTTAGCCCCTAGGTCTAATTAAATGTCCACATTATTTGGTGTGTATATATGTTCCACAAATTCTGTTTTGAAATGGAGATAAGCCAACAACTTTCTATGTAACATAAGAATTTTAAGTGGATTGAGTGGAATGATGTACAGGACAGTAATTATGCCTTCAATTCTATGGTATAAACAATATTGCGTTGATGAATGTTAGGTGTTGCAAGAGAAGCTAGAATTAACAATTTTTGGAGTTGCAGAAATGTGTGAGAAAAATGAAAGAACTATCTGGGACGGTAACCATGTCTACCAGAAATCACCCAATGTGGCTGTCAAAAGAGGTTGCTTTTTTAAAGGAAAGCAACAAAGAAGAAGAGCCAAAAAGTTATGGGGAAAGTACCAAGGGTTGGTGACTTGGTGCAAAAGGCTATATATGCTCTTGATAGACATGAGCGTAGAAAAGGTTTTTGAAATAAATTTATTTTTCCCAAAGGAACTAGAAGATTGAGAATCAGGTCATAATTCAGCTTACATGTAGCATTGGTTATGTTTGGTACATATTTGGATGAAAATTCAACTTGTGGTTGTTTTCTGCATGTTTTTCAAAACACCAAAAATTTCTTGGCTGTTTGTATGTCTCAATTAAAAAAGAAAAAGTGGCTAATCATGCTTCTACTTAGAAAAGCGTGGCTTAGAGCTGATAATATATGATCATGTTCTAACTTATGCAAATAGTCAATCTTTTAGCAAGTATGCTGTTTATGGTCAACATTCTTGTCACAGATTACACTGTTTTGCATGAAATATATTAATACATTGTAGTTTTAAACCATGCATCATGGTATTTCTGGGAGGCTGGGATTCAGAAATGTGTTTTGGGACAAGTTTGGGACATCTACCAAATTTCAGAAACACAGACCAGCACACAAGTGGGACATCTATTGAAATAATATATTTTTAATAAAATTTAATTCAAATTATAAAATAGGAATAGAATCTCAATCTCTGCTTCTTACAATTTGAAACCATACTAGTTTTGAATCCTTCCTGGATTCATCATCGTGGATTCGCCAATCATTTTCCAACACATGTTGGTGTTCAAAGAATGCTTTCAGTGAATATTCATATCAAATTCTAAAGCTTATTAGTTTCTGAGACGTTTAGCCAAAGAAACTTCATGATGTTACTCCCGTGAATGTCCCAAAGATGTTTTGGCATGCTGTAGTGTCGCTGGGATGTCTCCAATGTGATTTTTATGTTGGGACACATCTGGGATGCACTGCTTTGGAGTCAGGGATTACCAAGTACTCTTAGTGCAAGCCGAATGTGGCAAGTGAGCTGGAAAAATTTAGTGAGAATTGCATGCATCATTAATATGTTAAAATTTTCTCTGAGGTGGTACCGCTTTAGAGGCAGGGGTTACCAAGTACTTTTCATGCCAGCCCAATGTGGCAAGTGAGCTGGAAAAATTTAGTGAGAATTCTAGGCATCATTAATATGTTAAAATTTCTTCTGAGGTGGTACCGTTTATTCATAATGGCATTTGATAACAAAAATATTTTTTGCTTGCTATTTCTGAAGTTATATGTAGAATTGCAATATACTTTCTATTTTACATGACATGCAAACAAATGTTTTCTTATGTGTAGATATGTTCCATCTTTCATTCCCCCAAGCTTGGCAGCTGCAAGTAGCAAAACAAAGGATTCTGAGAGAAAGGTGGTTTTTCTATAATTTATGTGTAAAATTATTTTTAATGCCAGTTTAACAAAGACAGTTCTTTTAAAATATTCTGAAGAAAGGAGGTATTTATTTTGATATTTGATCGTGCTATTAGTTTATATTGACTATTTTTATAACTTCGTTGTGCATTATTGACTTTAGAAGGAAGATGATAGACCTAGAGAGAGGGAAAAGGGGAAGACACGGAACATAGATAATTTTATGGAAGAGCTCAAGGCAGAGCAAGAACTACGGGAGAAAAGGAATCAAGAAAGAGGTTATCGACAGAGAGAAGGAAGGCAGCTTGATAGTGCACCAGTATGTTCCTATGTTCTTTATTCTATGGTGTAAATCTATGTTGAGTTATTCTCTCAGACATGTTAACCTCTACAATTATTGTGTTTCCTTCTGAAAAAATGTATTATTGAGGTAGCAACTTTTGCCCCAGAAGAAATTGCCTGGCAGATGTATAATTTTATGAGCCAGAAGTAATTGTAACTACTAAAATTGAACCCTTATTTGTAGTTGAAAATTAATAGCTAAAATTGTTACTATTGTTTGTTATTTTTTAGCCTTCAAGTCGATTTGATGAGCTTCCAGATGATCTTGATCCCTTTGAGAAACTAGCAGGAGCAGCTGATGATGGAGATCCGCAAACTACAAACCTTTATGTTGGAAACCTATCTCCTCAGGTGGGGCTTTTATAGGTATTGTAGAAATGTATCTCTTTGAAGGAATGGATTGGACTGGAAGTTTTGTTACCATAATGTTTGGATGATGTTGATGCCTTGCAGGTTGATGAAAATTTTCTATTGAGGACTTTTGGACGGTTTGGTCCGATTGCAAGTGTTAAGATAATGTGGCCAAGAACAGAAGAGGAGAGAAGGCGGCAAAGAAATTGTGGGTTTGTTGCTTTTATGAGAAGGCAAGATGCACAGGCAGCAAATGATGAAATGCAAGGTATGATTTTGAATAATTAAGAATATGACAACTTTTTTTTCTTTGGGTGGTAAAGCTATAATTAAATAGTAATTAATGCTCCTTTTTAGAGAGAGACAGAATGTTAACCCGAACACTTTCATCTTATTTAAAATCATGACTAATTGCATGCATTATGAAGTAGGCAATTGCATGCATTATGACCATGACTGTCACTGGTTAATCATGTTTTTAAACAAAAAAAGATGCAACAATCATCTAGGGCTTTCCACTGTTAATAACTTTCTGTTACCAATTGATAATTAACATTAGCAAAATCTAATGTTACTTCTCAACTTACATTTATAATTATGTTAAAAATAAATTGATAATGTGACTTTTATTACAAGCCAACTTTGAATATCTATTATGCAGTGTGAAAGTAGATATTATAACAGGGGAACCTGTAACATTAATCATGGTCATACCAATCATAATGATTGCCGTAACTTGCTATACAACATCACCTTCAATGATTTTAGCTGTTAAAAATCAATGTTGTATGTTGAAAGGTGTTATGCCATGGTAAAGCCTTGCCACTATAATGACATTGATTTCCTTTTGCTCTCTTCACATTGTCTCAGCAATTTGAACTCTGTGCAGCATCTTCATTAGCAACTTTTTACTATATATGTATGTATGTATAGAAATATTCATGTTGCTCATGGATGTTTTTCCTAGATGCCATTTATTGTTTTCTAAAGATTCCATATTTGCTTGTCGGAAGTTCTAAGTTCATAATTCTTGTCTTTTCCTGTCCTTGATTAGGTTTATCAAGTTTATGTCCAAAGTGCTTCAAATCATTGTGAAATCATTTGCCTATCTCAACGGATTAGGCCATGCTGTTGGGATAACGCATGATAATGATGTCCTAAGTGCATAAAAAGGACAAATGAAATCCTGCAAGTTATATCTCAAATCCAATATGTTTCACCAGGAAACAAAAGCCTTAGATATGCAGAAACTTTATTCCAATGCCATAGGATAAGAATAATGTTCTTTTCTTGCATAGTAATCTCCTACTGAGCTACATTGCACTTTTCCGTGATTAGGATTCCCTGACGTGCTCTGTCATAGGTCAATAGATTCCGTTAGATAGCTTAATAGGAGCAATCTGTTTAAGAATTCTAAGATTAAGAGGGAGCCTTAAAAAGACAAAACTCTTATGTTCACATTTTTATCTTCTGCTTATCAGGTTTTCATTACGACCTTTTGTACTTAAATTCATTCACCCATTGCAATGTCTTTTTAAATCAGTTAATTGCAACATCAAACAGATAAATTAAAAATTATGTTTTTTTTTCTTTGAATATACCTGCAATCTTATAAATCTGCTCATTTTGGTTGGTTCCAAGGTTGAATATTTCTATGTTCATACTACATTAGTATAAAATGATACACAAATTACAGCTTAATATACTCATATTCCTGTTCACTTTACAAAGCCTATTTCCAATCATATTTTTATATTAATTTACCTATTAACCACACCCATTTTTCTGGTTGCTGAGCTTAGCCAAAGTAACTTTTATGAGTCTGATGAGTGATTTTGGCAACAATGCTAGATAAAACAATATCAAATCACGACATAGATCACATGGTTAAAACGCAAAGAGTAATTAAGTGGTCCAGCTGATTTAACCTACTTTGCATAAAAGGAGACAGAGGCTTTTTCTTCTTGCCCTTGGAAGTAAGATCTATTCACAAGTCACAATCATGATGTATTAAGTAGCAATAAGAGTTCTAGCTACTTATCTAAGCTTTATAACCCCATGAGTTATCAGAACAGGTAGATGAACTGCTTGATCAATAGATGTAGTATGAATAAATTTTAACAAAAGCCTTATTTTTGTTAACCACAATATGATATATCATTTTCCTGGCAGTGTACTAGTTTTCAAATATGATAGGGGATGTCGAAAACAAAGATTGTTGTGGACCTTATTTATTGCTAATTTTTGTCTTGATAGTGAAAGAGTCAGAAGGCTGCAGAGGGTGTCTAGAAATTCTGATACTTTTTTTTTTCTGAAACTTTCTGTACATATGATTACTGCTTGAGCACATTGGCTCGGCTTGTTTGGATAGTGAGATTAGCATTCAAAGTATATACAACCATTAAGGAAAACACTGAGCAGTATGAGATCTGTTGTTATTTTAATGCAGGGGTTGTTGTGTATGATTATGAATTAAGGATTGGCTGGGGTAAATCTGTCTCTCTTCCTTCTCAGGCTCTTCCAGCTCCACCTCCAGGGCAAATGGCTGTAAGGACAAAGGAGGTACGTAAATAATCACAATAACAAATTTGTAATGAATAACCATATACAACATGCTTGTGAATGGTATTCTTAAGAGGAATAGTTTGTTGTGTTGCTTCCTGTTTATCTAAAATAAAAGAAATTATTCACCATTTTGATTGTCTATTTTGTGACTACTTTTTTTGGTACCATGATGAAATAAGAGATTTGGCAAGTTAATATTTGCTATTTTGTCAAGACAGGGTGCCAAGTTGGCCTGGTCAGGTCCAGGTGCTCCAAATTCAGTTGTGACAACACAAGCTGCTGAAGTGGTAATGCAAATCTTGATTTGTGTCTCTCTGTCTTCGTTTTCTATTTTAATGAAATAACATTGATTAAAACCTAGCAAGATTCTTTTGAAGCTCTTGTTTGCATTACGACACATGCCAGTTATTGCTTCTTGCACATTATCAGTAGTATTTCGAGATGCAACTAGTTAACTATATTAGAAAATGTTAAACTATATATTTTTATTAAGAACAAAATATATCTAAGCAAGAATTTCTTAAAATCTATGGCTTATAAGAATATATGGTGAGATACTGAACTTGAATTGACATGACAAATATATCTAGTTTTTTAGAATGATGTGAGCGATCTGTGTGCAATGCTTAACGAAATGAATATGTGTTAGCAAAATGTAGGAATTGACCAATTTGAAGGCTTGTGAGTTGGCAAGTTGAAAAATTCCTTAAATAAATGCTTTTTCGTTTTTCTTTCTATATTCCTTTCTCAAATACATATGTTAATATGCTGTTAACAGAATATGATACAATGTTTTGAATTTGAAGAAGGAAAAGAGTGTTGCTAATACAAATTTTTTTTTTTTCAAAAAACAAGTCATAGATCTGTGTTGTTTCTAACATAGATGACAATCGAATATTTATTTCAGATTATTTCCCTTAGTATTCTGATCAGTAATGTGTTTATTTTCTATCCCGGTTGATTTATTGAAAAACTTCCTACCATTGGTCAACACAAACATATGCAATACTTGTCTTACGTTGTCTTTTTTAATTAACATTATGAGGTACCTTGTGGAATATATATATATATAAAGAGAGTTTAGAATATATTTGCAAATAGATAAAGCATGCTATCATCAAGTATTTTAATTGTAACTTTATTTCTAGAAAGTAAATAAAGTTCATTGACTTGACAGTGTTTTAATAGTTATACTTTTTAAGGTTCTGTATATTGAAAAATCCACAAATATATGATTACTAATAGTAAATAGATACTTATATTGTTGCACACTTCTTTAATTCTATGTTTATGGTATAGATATTTTAAATATTTTACAACATTTTTCATGATAACTTTTGATACATTATAGCTACTGCATTATATACATTTCAGGTTGTCACTCCAAATGTTCCAGATATTGAAGTAATTCCTCCAGAAGATGAGCATATGCGTCATGTGATTGATGCAATGGCCATGTATGTTCTTGATGATGGATGCCCGTTTGAGCAAGCTATAATGGAAAGAGGCAGAGGAAATCTGTTATTCAATTTCTTATTTGATCTTGGAAGTAAAGAACATACTTACTATGTTTGGAGGCTGTATTCATTTGCCCAGGTAGATATTAACAACATTTTCATGTAGTGTGATACATTATCTAACAGTTTATTACCTTTGTCCAGTATCTCACCGCATGATGCTCTGATACTGTTATAATTTGTGGTTATGTCAACATGTAGGGGGATACTTTGCAGAGGTGGAGAACAGAGCCTTTTATCATGATTACTGGAAGCGGAAGGTAGGATGCGAGTTGCTTTCTAAGTTATTACTTGACTTGATGTTGCATGAACCTTTGTGAATCGACAAGAAAACTTTTAACCAATTATGAATGAGCTTACCAATCAAGTTGCCAGCTGTGTTGGCGAGTAAAATACTGTGCTTTATAGCATGCAAGCCTAAACAAAATTATAATTGAAATTAAAAGAAGAATGTAATATAAACATTAATGAAGTCTCCTACATACAACTTGAACATCATGCCTTGAGGATCTCTAACATACCAATTGATAATACCATTGAACTTCTGATATATTATAGCAGTTAAATGGCGTGCTGTGGACATTCTTGCTAATTTCCATGTAATTTTGGAAGCAAGTACTGGAGAACTATAATTGGCTATTACAAATGATTGTAATGAGGTTGCAGAAACAGGAGATATTGGAGTATAATATAATATTCTAGAAGGCACTAAAGGGATCACTCTAAAAACAATCTGCATAGTAATCACAAAATGCCGGTTTGAACACAACTCTGCAGAGATGTCCATATCGCAAACTTGATCAAGAAATACAAAGGTGGACTGGCTTAACTGTGCGATCCATTGGATAGAATGCCAACATAAGTATAAATTGCCACAATTAACAAGAGCAATGGAACATTGGTTGCAAGTTAGAATATTTATTTCTACTTCCATTTTTGAGAAAGTTAATTCTGTCTAGGCTTCACGCATTAGCTTGGTGGTGAAGTCTTAGGCTAATTGTCATTGAGGCTGTAAATTAAACCATCTGCGACAGTTATAAAAACTTGGGGATGTTTTTAATCATCAAAAGTCACATGGTATTCTATTCACCTTCCCAGTGAAGGGGAAAAATTCTACTGTGAGTTGTTATGAAGTAGTGAAGGTTTCACTTTTGAGTATAGAGATAAGATATTTTGATATGCTGAAATTGCAAATAAACAAAGATCTAATTTATAGAGGTGAATGGAGAAAAAGAATTCATGTAGTAGAGCCCATTTTGTTGAGACAAGGCTAGGATGATGATGATGATATTTTGGAAAACAACATGCTTGTGAAACTGGCATCTTTGTAAAATGTGGGTAATTTCCTAAAACATAGTTCATTCAAAGGCATGTGTGATCTTATGTGTATTTTATAGACTTGTCCATTAACCATTACCAGCTAATTTACCATCCTTACATACTTTAGGATCCTTGTAATGAAATGTGGTGAAACCTGTAGGTTGAACAGCATTTGTCGTGGTTATCAAAATTATGTGTTTGTTTATCAGCTTTAAAGGATTATGATCCAAGGGTTTAATGCTCATTCTACCAATGTGGGGTCCTGAGAAGGTCAGTGGATGAGTGAATGACTAACCTCTTTCAAGTGGCTGCGGCTAGGCTTGAACCCAGGTCTTATAACTTAAGAAACAAACACCTTACCATTACTCCAAATTATGTGTGTTTATGTCTACTTCATTTCCTGAAATGTTATATTTATTATCAAAAACCAGATTTTTGTGTTCACATTTTGCAAAATATGTTCTATTATAGCTGTTACAAATTGTAGCAAGACACTGTACGGTTCTACAAAATTTGGATTGTTTCGCTATTAAACATGAGACGATGATATTTTAGATAGCAAGACAACTTTTGATCTTCAATTACCTTTCAGCAAATTCAAGTTGTTACAGTTGCAATTTAGTTAAGTGCATCTTTGCAAGGGTTGTATATTTATTTCATGCATGGATTCCAATTCATATTTTCTGTCATATCTTTAGGTTTGCTTTATGATTTCTTTGATTCTTGCAGATGGATACCACCACGCTTACCGCAACAAATGCCAACAAGGAGTCCAGAGCATGAAAAATCAACAGCTGCAACTTATGCTGCTGGAAGGACTAGGGTATGGTAACATAATTATCAGTTGCTGTACTAATTGATGTACTTCCTCTTCTATTCATGTTTTGAATAATCAGTCTGGTGGTTGACAATTCAGAGAGTGGACCAGGAACGAGCTTTAACAGATAGCCAAAGAGATGAATTTGAAGATATGCTTCGTGCATTGACTTTGGAGAGAAGTCAGATTAAGGAGGCGATGGGATTTGCTTTAGACAATGCAGATGCTGCTAGCGAGGTTTGTATTATCATGATATACTCATCTAGTAGAAAGTAGTGTTCTTTATCACACTATTTAATCTTTTCTTTCTAAATAATGTTGTATGTTAAATACCTCAGGTAGTTGAGGTACTTACAGAGTCCCTGACGTTGAAAGAGACTCCAATTCCTACTAAAGTTGCAAGGCTTATGTTGGTGTCTGACATCCTACACAACAGTAGTGCTCCGGTTAAAAATGCTTCTGCTTATCGAACAAAGTTTGAGGCTACTTTGCCAGATATCATGGAGAGTTTTAATGACTTGTATAGAAGCATTACTGGACGTATTACTGCAGAAGCTTTGAAGGTTCACGTTTTGTGATCTTGAATATATAAAATTCATTACAATAATGTTTCTAAAATGCATACATTTTTAAAACTCTAAAATGCACAGGTTTTAACATTTTGTTTGTTCTTATTCCAGGAGAGAGTGATGAAAGCTCTTCAGGTTTGGTCAGATTGGTTTCTGTTTTCGGACGCTTATGTTAGTGGATTGAGAGCAACTTTTCTTCGTCCGGGAAATTCAGGTGTTCCTTCTTTCCATTCAATATGTGGCGATGCTCCACCCTTAAAGGATCCGGATGCTAGTGAAGGCAGTCATGTGGATGTAAATGAGGGGTCTGCTCCAGATCAAGATTCTGCCTTGGCCATAGGTGAAGGAGCAGCAGCTCGGGAGTTGTTGAGTATTCCTCTTGTGGAACTTGAAAGAAGATGTAGGTTAAATGGCTCATCGACCCGCGGTGGGAGGGAAGTGATGGTTCAACGGTTGCTCAGTTTGGAAGATGCAGAGAAGAACAGACATCAAGATCAAGATGATGAGGTTAGATATGGATACAACTATGCGAGTGGAAGTAAGTCAAGAGAGCATCATGCACATGGAAAGTCAGGTGATGGAATGTGGGGATCCGTTGATGAAAGAAAAGGTGTGCATGAAGATGATTCAAGGTTCAGAACGAATGGACGGGGTGGTCTGTCAGGAAGATCGCAATCTCAAGATAGAGAAGCAGAAGAGTCATCTCTTCAAAATCTTCAGGAAAGCACTCCTGTGATGAATTCACCAATCTTACATACAGATAACAAACATTCAACAAAAAAGTCGATGAAATCTCATCCTGCATTACAAGCATCAAAATGGACGCGTGAGGATGATGATGGAACTGATACAGAAGAGAAAGATGGAAAAGGTCTTGGTTTGAATTACTCTTCCTCTGGAAGTGGTGATATTTTTGGTTCTTCAGGGAATGATGACCATCAAGAAGGTGTTGTTGACAGTCTTGCCCCTGCCTCTAATGATGGTGGAATGGATGAAGCACGAAGGTATTTTCACTCCATTTCTATAAAAATGATTTGCTACATATTTTAGTACAAAGTGTTTATGACGTGACTTGTAAAGCAGGCAAAAATTAAGGCAGCTCGAGGTAGCAGTAATTGAATACCGAGAATCTCTTGAAGAGCGTGGCATCAAGAATGCTGAAGAAATTGAAAGAAAAGTCTCTGTCCAAAGAAGGAAATTAGAAGCGGAGTATGGTTTGATAGATTCTGCATCAGAGAGAGAGAGTAAATCATATGCAGGAAATTCTAAGTATTCATCTCGAGCAACAGGTAATACAGAAAGCTTTTTGTATTTCTGTATGCTTGTATTATGGCTTTTGTAACCATTAATCAACGACGTTTCATTGTGATGGGAATATTTTTGTTCATATGAAATCTGCGGTGACCAAACCAGACAGTAGGGACCAATATTCAAAGAAACGTGCTCGTGGGGGAAATCACAGCCGGAGTCCTCCACATAAATTAAGTAGAGAAAGGGAGAGAAGTTTTGAAGGAGATGCAGATCGCAATGTGGATACGGATGGTGCTCATTATGAAAGAGATCGTCATAGAGATAGACATCGTGATTCAGACGCTGCAAGAGGAAGAGAGAGGAGTGGCAGCAGAGAGATGGACAACCATGACAGGGACCGTGAGAGGGGTAGAGGAAGAGATCGTGATAAAGAGAGAGAGAAGCGGAGGCGGAGCTAGTCACTTCGTCCTTTTTCATATCATAGGTGTATTATGCTGTGTTTCTCTACAAGAAGTTGATGCTTGTGGCATATTGCTATCGAAGCATTTTAGGAAAGTAAGAATTCTGTATCAGGTTTGAATCAAAATTAAAGTTGGTCTTCTGCATGTTTAAGCAGAAGGTTTTTTTTTTATCGATTTTGATCGATCTTCCACTTAATGTAAGATAGTTCAGAGATGGACTGTTATTTCTAACATTGTTAATCTTGCATATTTGTGAACTTGAACGTGAACTTTTTCGTCTGCGAGTCATTCTCGTTCCTCATAATCCATGATGTTGTGTGCACAAGTTCTCTGGTGTTTTATCATCCTGAGCTACCGCTTTGCACCGGGGGAAGTTTTATCCACAACTCTATAATTGCGTTTGTTATTCATGATCTATTGTAAATGGTGAGTTTTCCAATGATTTTTTATTTACAGAAATGGTAGTTTACCAGGTAAACAGATAGATATGAGCTTGCTTTTCTGAAACACTTTCTATCTCCAAGTCGTGCATTTGATTCTATTACGATATTGAGAGCGATTAGATATATTTTACATCAAGAAGTTATTTGTATACTTTCATGCGATATTTGGGCAGAAGTGTGAAGGAGGCGTGCATTAAATTGTCATCCTTAACACAGGCAAGATTTGACTCTATCCACGAAATCTCTAGTGGGGCTGTTATAGGTCTAGTCAGTTTGCTAGTTATGTTCTATGAAATTACTATTGATGATCTGTCTTGCACTACAAATAGCTGAAAAGTTTTAAGTTTTTAGATGCCCTTGAAATATGTAGAACCATATTATTTGATGATGTTGATATATATATCGTTGGTGAAGAAAATGTGAATCTTAAAATAGAGTTTTCTTGATTTGGTAATAGATAGTTGAAAAGTTTTGGATTCCCTTGGAATACGTAGAATTATATCATTTAATAATTTTAACATACATAAATCGGTGATGATTTGATATGATGAAAGTTCTAATGTTAAAAAATATTGGCTTGGGTGTAAGACTCTTGATTTGAAAAATTTAGCTATTTGATTAGGTTAAAGTTGTATTTTTTAACTTATTAAACCGGAATTATCTTAATCATAATTTCCAAATGGTAAACTATTTAAAGTTGTATTTTTATTTGTTATATTGTAATAATTTGAATAATTTGATTTACTACTCTAATCTTTGTCCAAAGTTCGAAGTGTGGATTTTTTTTTAAAGTAGCATTTTTGATTTCTTCAACTGTAATTTTTTCTTTAAGAATAATTCGATATGCCTACAAAATGGTTCTTTAAGAACAATTGGATGTGTTTACAAAATAGGGATGGCTGTATGTGCCTTTAGACATTGTTAACACTAAACTTTCATAGCTCTGGAATCAAACCTATAACTTAGTTACTAAATTAAGAATTTTCTTTTTGTGTAAACGAGATGAAGTGGATGGAAAGTTCAAAAAGCCTTTTTTTATGCACAGCAGTAAATGAGATGAAGAATATGTATAAAAGGTTAAGATTTTTTTTTCCCTGGTTTGTAAATAGGCAAAAGGTTGACAGTTCAAATCTTACTTGTTATCATGTGAGATGAAGAATATGTATAAAAGGTTAAGATTTTTTTTTTCCTGGTTTGTAAATAGGCAAAAGGTTGACAGTTCAAATCTTACTTGTTATCATATTCCTGTATAATTCATCTAAGTATCATGTAGGTTATGTAAGTTATATGTTTCAGATGTTTTGGAATATAAGTGTAATAGAAAGTCTACTTTTAAATATTATAGAATTGAAATCATTTGAATTTAGTGATTTCTATCTGCGTTCTTTCACACACTTCATCTACAACCCTAATAATTATTTTTTACTTTAAAAATCCTAATAATTATAAAATAAAAATAACAGTAGGCTATACCTCTCTTTTAAATCTACGTCGAGGCAAGAGAAGATGCATTGAGAATGTAAACTAATTTTAGTTTATTTATTTGTGAAAGCTACCTTATTCTCGTTCAAGATCAGCTCCCAGGCAAAATGTGTTTGAAACGTGATTTCGAAGTAGCAGAACTTTGTATTAAGCAGGCATGTCATGTCATGTGGCATCCTGTGTCTGAGCAAAACAAAGTTAAAATCATGTCATGAGCAACAATGGCACTGTTTTGAGGATTGCAGGGCTAGCAAAGCTGGGAAAGATCTCATCCCACTTCATTGCTGGCCAATGCGATGAAACAGAGCACGCTTATGCACGATTGCTCCACGCTTATGCACGATTGCTCCAGCATTGCAGCGGTGACTACCAGAAACTCAGACAAATCCATGCTCATCTGCTCGTCAATGGCTACCGTCACCACACTTTTCTGCAAACCAAACTCTGCACTTTATATGCCGACCTCAGCATCGGCGATGCGCGCCTTCTCTTCGACGGATTGCGTCGACCCAGAAAATTGTGCCTCTGGAACGTGCTTTGCAGAGAATATGCACGTAACCATTCGTCTTGCAGAGAAGCCGTTACTCTATATCGCAGCCTGGCGAGCGAGGGATTATGCGCAGATAATTACACCCTGCCTTACGCCATTAAAGCTGCTGGTTCGCTCTTGGATCTGAAACTGGGCATCCAAATCCAGTCAAATGCCATCGTTTTAGGGTTTGCAGAAGATGAGTTCGTGGTTTCTTCCCTGATCGCCATGTACGCAAAATGCAAGGCCGTAGAGGATGCGCGCAAGGTGTTCGACAGAGTGCCCCGGAGAAATTTGATCGCTTGGAATGCGATTCTCGCAGGGTATGCGCAGAATGGGCGTAGCTGCGAGGCTTTGCAGATCTTTTGTTGTATGCAGGACAGGGATCTTGTTTCCATGAAATGCATTCTTCCGGCCTGTGCGAATTTGTGCGATCTGCCTCATGGGAAGCAGATTCATTGCTACATGATAAAGAGGGGCTTTGATGCAGACGTTGAGGCTGCAACTTCGTTGGTAAATATGTATGCAGTTTGCAGAGAACTGAAGATTGCTGCACGCATCTTTGATAGAATTCCCATTAAAGATGCTGCTGCATGGAATGCGTTCATGGCCGCCTGTGCTGAAAAGGGAAAACCGCAGGCAGCCCTGATGCTTTTTCTGCAAATGTTTGGGTCCTATCATTGCAGACCGGATTTGGCTTCTGCCAAGACTCTGCTTTCTGCCATTGCTGAATTGGCTTTTCTTGACACAGGAATGAATTTGCATGTCTTCATTCTCAAAAGCGGATTCGGAGCTCATGTATCTGTTGGGACTGCTCTGGTTGACATGTATGCAAAATGTGGTGCTTTGGACATGGCCCAAAAGTGCTTTGATGAAATGAATTGGAAGGATACTGTTTCATGGAGTGCTTTGATTGGAGGGTAGGCTTGCTGAATCTGCAATTGACATTTTTCAGAGAATGAGGGAGACAGGTATGATTCCCGATGGTATTACGTTTTTGAGCCTATTGTCTGCCTGCAGTTATGCAGGCCTTGTTGATCAAGGATGGTACTTTTTCCAAATGATGGTGAAGGATTACCAAATTGTGCCCATGGTTGAACATTATACCTGCATGGTTGATTTGCTCGGTAGAGCAGGCTGCTTGTACGAGGCAGAAACATTGATAGAAAATATGTCCCGGAAACCTGATGCAGGTGTCTATGGTGCACTTCTTGGGGCTTGCAGGATTCACAGTAATGTTGAATTAGGAGCTCGAGTCGCTGAGAAACTTTTTCAGCTGGACCCAGAAAATTCTGGGCATTATATTCTGCTTTCTAATATATATGCTGCTGCTAGAAGGCTTGACGATGTGGCCAGAGTAAGAGCATGGATTAAGGAAAAGGGGCTGAAAGTACCTGCAGGATGCAGTACAGTGGAAATCAACCACAAACTTCATTCTTTCATTGCAAATGACAAATCTCATCCTGAGTCCTACGAGATCTATCGAGTATTACAGTGCATCTCTGGAAAGATGAAAGAGACAGGATATGTTCCAGACACCAGCCTTGTGTTGCGTCAAGTTGCAGAAGAATCCAAGGAGCAAGTGCTTTGGAGTCATAGTGAAAAGTTGGCTATCGCGCTTTCTATAATTAGTAAGGATGATAGATCTACAATCAGGATTACAAAGAACCTAAGAACTTGCTTAGACTGTCATTTGTTTGCAAAGCATGTTTCTGTTGCTTACAACAGGGAGATAATTGTAAGGGATTCCGTAAGATTTCATCGTTTTAAGGATGGGCTATGTTCCTGTGGTGATTACTGGTGAAATGGCTTAATTTTTCTGGATAATTCCTCGTGCTTGAGTGAAAATTGCTTCAGCAGGATTTGTTGCAGAGAAGTCCCAGTCATCTTGGTTAAGCTTTATGACCCCCAAGAAATTGTTAATAGTAGAGCGGTTGTCTTGGGTTAGAAATTAAGTTATAGTTTCATTTATTAAAACTCCAGGTTGCATATGGATCGTGCAAAAAAAATAAAAAAAATAAAAAAAATTAAATAGTCGTTGGCAGCTTTTGTTCTCAAGTAACTTACCTGCATTTGAAACTATGTTTATATCCTGAAGACACTTTTAGCAGGTTTGCTTGTGTTGCTATCCTTCGTGGTTCTGCCAATTTTGCCAACATAGAGAGTGACAAAAAATGCCATTGCTATTGGCCTGAGCTTGCCAAACTTGTGAGGACTCGGTGAGTTCCAGTTTTCACACGTGTTGGGTTTTCCAACCTCATTCAAAAGTAATATTTATTCTTACAGTTGCATAATGCACAAAGATGTGTGATCCTGGTCGAACATGGTGCAGGAAAACATGTCTTTACTGGTTCCATGCTATAACAACCATCACTAAAAAACTACATTGCTCTGATTCTTTTGTATACGGTGTCACAAGTATATGTAGGCTTGTAGAGGAGCTTTGGCTTTGATGCTTAGGCCATTGCCCTTTTATTTGGAGCAGGGTCTAGGGCTAGATGTGTTAGAGCAAGAATGTGTCTTAGCTTTCTTAAGGGAATGATATCATGTGTATACTAATCCTTTTGAATATGTTGTGTATGGTTCATTGGTTCGGTTATTTATATGATTATAAAGGCATCTTCTTGATGCTCTTAACCCTTGGACTAACATGTGACATGTGAGCTGTGTACTTATGTTGTTCTTGCAGGTTCACGAGGATGTTGAGGCATAGTCCACCTTAAGTTTGCTCTAGAATATTTGACTACTTTGGGGCTTTTGGATGGTGTCGAGTGGTGCTTTTCTAAAGTAGTGTTGCTACACTTGGTATTAGAGTCGTGTTTGTGGTTCGAGGTTGGTGTTGTTTCATCATTCGTGATTGTGAGTTGTTCATGGTTTATGTGCTTCTATGATGCACAAGGAGAATAACGGAAGTTGAAATCATGGCACTGCACCTCTTGGTTCCAATATCCACAATGGGCCAGTGGAAGATGAAGAATGAGGTAGTCATGTGCACAACAATGTGATTGTGTATGAAGATGAAGATGTGAAAATTTAGATGAGTGAACAGATCGTGGTGCTACTCTTGTGAAGGATCAATTTATATGGATAGTTGCTTTAAGTAGATGACATATACATTTGTTGTTTACCTTGAACAAAAGGGATCCAAAAGATTCTTGAGTTTGTTGGTTCCAAGTAGTTGTTACACAGTCATATGTTATCTACTTGGAATAAAAAAATGGTCGAATGATTCAAGTGTTGGTTGATTGAAGACAATTTCTTGTTGTTGGGACAAGCTCTTACACAAAACACACAAATGTGTTGTAGCTCAAACTTTTTGTACTAAGAAACCACATGGTATGTCCAAAGGAATTTTATTAATGATCTTCAGTTTGAAAAATATAGTTGTGTGTGTCCAAGTATGTTATGGCGAACTGTGTGAGAAACACAATCTCTCTTACCAATTGATCCGTATGATAGTTTAATACGGTGATTTTGTCATACATCAAATATGAGGTAATGCATATGATCAGGATTCCTTATTGCAATATGTTGCTCTTGTGGGGTGGTTGTTCTTAAATCCATTAATGTTAAGAAGAGTCTTTGGATTGAATGCCTTAAGGACTCCCTAATTTGATGTTATGAGATGATGGTTCTTATTTAGTTTTTATGATACTACACTTGGATTCTCATTTGAAGGTCCTTTACTGATGATGTCCTAATGGGTCAACTCATGGTCTACAAAAAAAAATTGATAGTGTTTCAAATTGTTCTATTTGCAAATCTCATGTTTGAGAAGAGTATTTTCCATGTTCTTGTTCTTAAATGGTAGTTTTGACATGATAGTTCTTGGATGTTTCAATATCTTGGTTTCTTTAATCAAATTTTCCATACTAAGTCATTGATTTGACTTGAGAAATAGTTGTTCTAAATGTGGATGGTGATTGATGAGACCTAATATGTGAGGTAGTTGAGTTATGGAGATATCATGAATCATCATTTTGTCAATTGTATTAGTTGGTTGAGATATCGTAGATGCTATATCGTTGATGTTATATCGTAGATGCTACATCACATCTACATTGTAGCATTTCTATAGGTGCATCTTAATTGGTTGCTACATTGTAGATGCTATATCGCATCTGCTATAACTTAGCTACATCGACTCATCCCTGTCATCATAGCCCTATCGATGCATCGTTGTTGATGCATTCTCGTCAATGCAACTAAATGTGTTAACGCATCCTTGTCAATGTAATGCGTGTATTTGCCTATAAATATGTAGCACCCACCATGTATTGGGCATCATTTGGTTAGTAATGTAGCCAGACTCTTGTAATTTTATTTATTAATCTTAACAAATAGTTAGTGAGTGCTCGTAGTGTGGATTTGAGTTAGTTGTACGACAACTTATTCGAGTGGCATTGTACCTAAACACATTTCATGAATGACAATAAGATCGAGATTGATACATATTCATTGTAGCACTTTGACTTATAATAGATTTACTTTCAATGAAATTTACTTTTGATTTACGTAGTTAATATTTACATTTTCATAGACTCTAATCAATCAGTGGAATGAGTACGACCAGTTTCAAGTGTAAACATGTATTTGCTTAGTAATTTCAACATCATTATTGCTTGGTTCATCTAGTAGCATAACACTTGGTAATCCCAATAGTGGGTATGTGAGTTCAGAACATGTACGACATGCTAGGAATGGACACTCATTGTCCTTAGGATAGTTTAGCATTTATCTTCTTGTTATTAATTAGTTTAAATAATCAATTTTCATACTTCATATAATTTAGCCTTGGTTGCATAACATCAACAAGCATATGTCTTACTTTGGACTAAACCATACATGACCAAACTACCACTAGTCTAAGTAAGAAGACATCGACCTATGATCAATGCTTAATAATTTAGATGCCACACTAGTCCCATCCACAGAATGCGACTAGATTGCACGTGAACGCTTGTGATTTGTATGGTTGGGCATAGGGGGTATCTATTGCTCATCATTGGCATTGTTGTCAGGGAATGGTGCTAGTTATTTAGATTAGTTATATTATAAATGGTCGCTATAAAAGCATTAACAACTTATCTTTTAAGAAAAATCAATACTTTAAGTCACACACATTATTACTTAAAAACATGTCTTTTTCACATAGAGTTGATAATCCATCACATGATGAAAACACTAGTAGGAAAAATGGTAGGATCTGTATTGAAGAAAATTGAAGTTAATCACTAAGCATAGGGGTCTCATATTCAAATGAAGACCCTTACTACATTCAATTAATGTAGGCAATCTTAGAGGAGATGAAGTAAGTCCTAGAACAAGGAGGGCCTTAAGGCCTAGGATCTCCTCCAAATATAGAAGAGACAAATCAAGGGTCCATAGCTCAAGATATAAGAGCCATGGAGATTCTCCTAGTTGACCATCTTTGTCTTCATCTTCAATGTTTAGTTTTGATGAAGATGAATGTAGGCATAGAGATAGAGATACATTAAGGGGTTAAGATGAAGATAGAAACCAAATGCAAAGGTAAGATGAAAGACATCAAAGTGAGAATAGACAAGATCATCACTATCAGATAAATAGAAATAGAGATTATCACCATGACATGTTTGATGAAGATGAACCCTTGTTGGCTACTAAGAGAATGATACAAATTAGGGAGGCAATTCAAATACCTCATAAGCATCAAAGGGAAAGCCACATCAAATGACTTGATATGAATAACATTCCTAAATTTAAGGGAGGCTATAATTCTGATCCCCTACATCATTTACAAGCCTTCCATGATGCCTTCACCTTCCAAATATTAAAAGTAAGTGGCAAAAGCTTAAGCTCTTTCTTAGGACACTAATAGAAGAAGTTGAAAGTTGGTATAGATCGTTGGAACCAGATTCAATCCACTGGTGGTCCACAATGCTTGAGCTCTTCAACAAAAAATACCAAACCTATGAAAGAGTGTCTAATCTAAGAAAACAAACTCAAGGATGGAAGCAAGAAAATCATGAATCCTTGGATGTAGCCTTGGATAGATACTATTCTCTATTACATAGATGTCCAAGCCATGGTTTTTCTCAAAAATAGCAGCTTCTACACATCATATATGGGCTTCGTTACAACACAAGGGAGATCCTTGGGATCTATGCCCAAGGACGATTATTAGAATTGAGAGTCAATCAGATACAAGGCCTAGTTAAATAGATGGCAAAAGAAGAAGGAAAGCTGTATAAAAGAGAGAGTGTTGATGAATGTAACTAGGATTTAACTCTTCATGAAAAAGAGGTCCATATTTATGATCAAGAAAAAGAGGCAGCTCTTGATGAGTTGATTTCACACAAAACCTTGTCAATACAAAGGTTTATCACTAAGATTGAAGCAAGGGTGGATAAGATATGGGAGTTGATGAATGAAAAAGTTATAACCAACTTAGAAATCATAGAGGAGAAGGTAAAGGAAAAAGGATTAAGTGATCAAAACAAGAAGAGAAAAAAGAACAAAGAAACATGTAAGGACACTTATAGACAAAAAGGGAAAATAGTTGTAGTAGTAGAGGTTACAGACTCAGATACAAAAGAGGATGATGGATGTAACATTTGCTAATATGAACATCCAAAGAGCTATTACCTAGTTATGTTACATTTACAAGAGTTTGGGGCTTTTGCTTTGAATCATAAGTTCATAGAAAAGCAAATGCCTAGGACATTACTTTACTCGCAAGGTAATTATAGATAGTCCTATAATCAACAATACTATCCTAGTGGGACTTCTTATCAATCTCAAGACTACTATCAACCACAATGGCGAAACCCACAGTCATGGGAGATGCTATCAACAAACCAACGATACCCCCATTGCCAACCAGACCCTTATAAATATAATGTTCAAAACCCTGTTTCCACAAATGATTCTACTTCCCCTATCTCAAATCACTACTACTACTCTTCTGAATATCATCAACCCACCACATCTCCTATGGGATCACAATTGCGTGCCTTTTATCATCCATCACATCCTCAATACTCTCATACTTCCCTCCAATATATGTCACCATCAACAATGTAGGAAGGATTGCCACCATAGTCTCAATAGAGGAATGCCACTTGTGCCATAACCATACAAGTTAATGATAATGTTAGTACATCTTAGCAAAAGTCTCGAAAACATCCTTTCTTTAGGATAGTTTCCACACATGTGAATAAAATTAGTAGACCTACTAGCTTATTAGAACTAGCACAAGGACAATCTGGTGTAACCCCCTTCCTCACAAAAGCAATGTCTACTAATCCTACACAAGAGCCAACAACTATTGCCACTCTGACACAAAACATAAAAGGTGAACCTATCACTATGGAGAGACAAAAAATTCCCTCTTTACTAATAATGATAAAGGATGTAGTTGTGGGCAGAAAGTTCAAAGTATTAATACAATCCCTATACCAACCCATAACAAACTTAAGGAATAAGTGTGCATGCAAAACCAAGTATACACAATCACCACTAAACACAAAGAAATGCAGTGGCTCGAAAATGAGAATACAAAACCATTCAAAATATGCATGAAAACATCTAACCCACTTATTAGTTCTTGTCCTAAGAAAATGAACTAAACAAGGAACTTAGAGAAGAACATATTACACTTTGACTATACACTAAAAGAAGATGTTAAACAAGGAGACATAAGAACTAAAATAGAAAATAAACAAGAAAACATGTCTCGACCACTTAAAAAAGAAAACACCTTCTAGTTCAACTAAAGATATGTCTCTAAATGATTGAATCGTGATTATCATCAATGTTAAATATGCTACCAAGGAAAAAATTAAATAATTAAAGATGAAAAATGAAAAACTTATGATGTATAACCAAGGGAATGTGCAATCCATTTTCTGAATGCTTGGCCATGAGTGTAGTCATGGAATCAAGAACTAATAAGTGGTTAATTTTTTGTTTTACATTTTAATGATTTTCCTATTTCTTCAAAAAATTCTCAATCCTTAATATGTTTTCCATTTCTTGTTATTTTTATTTTCTTTATAATTTTATGTTTTCTTGAGTCATTTTCTTTATGTTTAATGGTTGGTTACTATGTTTTTGTTAATAATATTGCTAGTCATGATGTAGAAGTCAACACCATGTGTTGGGTTTTTGTCCTATGCTATTAAGATGATTGGGTAAATAAATGTGTAATGCAGTGAGACCACATCATCCATCCCTTCCGTTTCTCTAAATAAGTGGTCTTTATCATGAAAACAATATGGTTCTTCTCAAACGAAACTAAAAATTAACTAATGATCATTGTGCCTTGAAGAAAGGGGGAAAAACCAAGTGGAAATGGAAAAGGGTGTGACCTAAAGGGGATTTGTTGGTTTATCTTCTTGACTTCCTTTTTGTGGTTTATGACTTCTCATGGAATGTATCATCACTCATATCTTTGACTAATAAATAGGAAGCATTTTTTTGCATGGTGTGGTTTCCATAAAAAAAAAATAAAAACACAAAAAAAAGAGAGAAGAAAAAAGAAAAGAAAAGAAAAGATGAAAACGAAAAAAAAGAGAGAAAAAAAATAAGAGAGAGGAAAAAAAGCAATGAAAATTCAAAGGACACCCCTTAGACATAATAAATGGGCTACAAGCATTGGTTATGGCACTCAAAAGACATGTTACTTGAAGGCATCCCTCTAACTAATGCCCTTCCTTCCTTCTTCTCTTTTCTTCTCTTTTTGAAGTGATTTTGTTCTCTGTGGTTGTTATGAGTTCATGATGGTTGACAACTAGGGACACATCAATGTGAGGCCATTGTTAATGGTATGGACTTGGTCTGAAACTTGGACGAATAGGTATGATGATCAGTTTAATCACAACTGATACAAGAATCTATTGCAGACATGGTTAAGTACCTTACATTCCAATCTCTGCAATCCCTTATTATCCCATTATTCACCTCACTATTGCATGTAATTATGAGCCTAATGGTTTTAAATAGTAGAGTGCAAAATCCTAAACAAGGCAATTCTTTGTTGTTTGGAATAAAGGCATGATCTACATTTAACTTCTAAGATGCCCATGGACATCTATAGAAGTGGTTATGTAAGGGCATTATGGCACGAGCCTGCTTTGGGAAGGACCCACTTGCATAACTTTTTTTAATCTTGGCTTTGAACCAAACCTCACATCTTCAAGAACATCATTGATAGCTTCTTTGAATTTATGCATAATTTTGGGACCACTTTTCATAAATTTCAATTAATTTTTACTACTTTTCTATTAAAATATCCTTCAAATTCAATATTCCTTGGTGATCTTGTGAGCTAGACATTTAGTTTTCATTATTCGAAAACTTATGCGCTTTTGGAGTTAAGCTTGTTTATTAGGGGTGTGGGGGGCGGGGGGCGGTGTGGGCGTGTTTAAGGATGTACTTTTAAAAAATTTTCAAACACCCCATTTTTGAACATTATGATAGCTAATAGTAAAAATAATCAAAATAACTTGAACAACTTGATGATTTTAGTTACCTTAGAGCCTTGGAAAGCATTATTATGAAATCATCTTAAGCTTACATGCTAAAATTTTTCGAATTTTGAGCTAATTAAGGATTTAGGAAGGGTTAATCATTAATGAAAAATTATCAAAAATAATGTTGATCCTTTGATGATTTCAGATGATGCCAAACAAAATCCCTAAGGTTGAAGGTCTTATAAAAGCAAAGGAAATGAGGCTAAGAGGAGAACAACGGAGGCTATGCTCATGGACAAATAGTAGCACATATAGGGATTAAAGCTCAAACATCATATGTTTGTTGGATCCATGGAATGTTGAGAAGAAAATTTAGTCCATTCTTCAAGAATTTTTGACATAAAAAGAGAAGCATCAACATAACAATCAAGGTTGGAAAGTTTGCCACAGCTAGTGACAATAAGAAGATTCATCTTCAATGGATTCTTGAAGACCTTTGCAATTTTGTAAACTTTAATGTTTGTCTAGTCCTTTTATCATTTTGTAATACATCCTATTGAATAAAATTTTATAATGTGGCACTCCAATTTTGTAATGGTAGCCAATCTAGTCTTGGTCACCCCATAATTTTTGTAATGAAACTTCACCTATTTATATATAACTTAAGGACAAGTTTTTAGTCAGTCGTGGGGGTATGATGAGACCTGATACGTCAAGTAGTTGACTCATGGGGATATCATGAAGCATCATTTTATAAGTGTATCAATTGGCTAACATATCGTAGATGCTATGTTACATTTGTGTTCTAACATCCTTGTTAGTGCATCTTGGTTGGCTACTACGTTGTAGATGCTATATCGCATCTGCTATATCACAAATGTGATATTACATTTGCTATAACTTAGTTGCATCAACACAACCCCATTGATGCATCCTTGTCAACACAACTAAATGTGTTAATGCATTCCCATTGATGCAATGCCTATATTTGCCTATAAATATGCAAGCACTTGCCATGTATTGGGCACCATTTAGTTAGTAGTGTAGCCAGACTCTTGAAGTTTAATTTTGTAATCTTAGCAAATAATCAGTGAGTGCTCATAGTATGGATTTGAGTTAGTTGTACGACATCTTATTTGAGTGGCATTGTACCTGAAGACATTCCATGAATGGTAATAAGATCAAGATTGATTCATATTCATTGCAAACACTTTGACTTCGAATAGATTTACTTTTGAGGTACATAGTTAATATTTACATTTCTATGCATGTTAGTCAATCAGCAGAATGAGTGTGACCAGTTTTGATCATAAACACATATTTTCTTAGTAATCCCAACAATGTTATTGTTTGGTTTGCCTAATAACATAATACTTGGTAATCCTAGTAGTGGGTACGTGAGTTCAGGATGTGTATGAAAAGCTACGAATAGGCACTCATTGTCCTTAGGATAGTTTAGGATTTATCTTCTTATTATTAATTAGTTTAAACAATTAATTTTCATACTTTCATATAATTTGGCCTTGTCCGCACAACATCAATAATCATATGCCTTACTTTGGCCTAAACTATATGTGACCAAACTACCACTAATCCAAGTGAGAAGAGAGTGACCTACTATTAATGCTTAACAATATAAATACCACACTAGTCCCATCCATGGAATTTGACTAGATTGTACGTGAATGCTTGTGATTCGAATGGTTGGGTGTAGGGGGTATTTGCTGCTCATCAATGTTTCATTCCTATGTGAAACAACATGATGCTTTATTGTCAGCTTGTAAATATTCAAATATATAAGTACTTATGTGTTTGACTTGGTGATTTACAATTGGTGGATAGTGGAATATGTGGAAGTGCTCTTAGAGAAGTGGTGATTGTGGTGGTTGAATTTCTATGTTCATCATCTTCCTTTTGTGTTCCACATCTAGCATGGTGGAGAATTTGGTAAGATTATCTTCTACCCTTGAGGTACAATCCTTTTGGTTGTCTATGAACATTATGACAAATCATGGTTCTTTTTTTATGGGAGATCTTGGCAAAGGTATTTTCTAATGCTAGATACTTTATTAATTATGATAGTGAATGTGAAACATTATTCTATGTTAACCACCTTGATAGAAGATGGATAATCAAATCTTATATCAAGATAGTTTGTTCTAATGAGGATGGAATATGGCTAGCCTAGTGCTACCACTTGTGGGATGAATTGAAGCAGTAGTTTTTTGAGGAGTAGTGTGAAAAAGAAAGAAAAGAGAAGAAAATAAAAGAGGTGAGAGAGAGAGAGAATGTGTGTGAGTGTGTGGAAAAAGAGAGTTTGGTGGTGTGACTTTGAGAAGGGATTTCATGTTCATGATGATGAATTTGAGCAGGGACGACATGTTCCTAATGGTAGCTTTGAATAGGAGGCATATGTTCTTGATGATAACTTTAAGCAAAGAGCATATCTTCTTGAATGTAACTTCGAGCAAGTAGCATATAATTTCTATCATGACTTCAAGTAGGAAGATTACATTCTTTTGACTATGACTTTGAGTAGGAAGCACAAATTTCTATTATGTCTCTAAACTCTCAGAGGAGAGAATTCCCCCAAGTTTCTAAATGGGGGCTCTAGTGTTTGGGGGTCATAGTACTACCTAAAAAAAAGGAGGATGTAAACAAGCTTGGTTAGTGTTAGTGGATCCAAGGATAGCCCACTTTTAAGGGATGGAGAAGTAATATTTTCCCCTCTATTAAGGAGTTTTGGATGATTGCTATAGTGAGGCTAAAGTCCCAAAGATCCTTGCTCATGCTAGTGCCAGACTATCACTAAGCATGAGGAGTGGTTCTTCTAAGGTACAAAATAATCTTCCATTGGATGCAAAGGAGTGACTCTACATTCCCACATAACTACCAAAGATAGAGGAAACAACTCACATGTTAAGCAAGTAGACGAAATGCAACTTTCATGTTAGGTGATGAGTGGTGAGGTACCCCTACACTCAACCATACGAATACGAGTGTGTACGCGCGATTCGATCGAACTCCGTAGATTAAATGCCTTAACGCCACAAGAAACACTTGGGGTTAATCGTTCGTTGTCTTCCCAGGCTTGCTTGTTTGTGTTACGGTGTATGGTTAAGCAAGTCTGAGGTATATGATTTTTTTGGTATTTTCCAGTTTATCTCCTAATCTATGAGGGAAAGGGTTGAGAAACTAACTAACTCTAACTAATGTCCTAAGTCTAAATTAACTAGCATCAGCATCCGTTCCCACATAGCGGACACACCCTGAACTATGCAACTTTGGCTACCAAATGCTAATCATTACTAGGATCACCACACGTAACGCAAGTGCTCTAAGTGGTCGTACTGAGGCACCTATTTAGCCTAAGTGTGATAAGCAGCCGATTTCTTGGCTAGCCGTACACACCCGTGGGTGCTCGTAGCCAAGTCATACTTATCACACGTTCTAGCCTAGCGATGAGTAGCCGATTCCTTGATCAGCCGTACACATTGGACTACCACTGGGATTACCAAGCGCAGATCCTGGAATACACTACTGGGTTACCAAGCAGTCACAATGCTCGTAATCAAGTCGTACTCATGCGCACTAGGAAAGTAATAAATAACAAAAAAATAAAACCATGTACTGCAAGGTTTATCCAATCAAGTTCATCTTTATTGCCGTACACAACTTGTGTTCAGGTTACAAAGTTGCTCAAATAAAGAGCCATTCACTCTAGGACTCCTACTGCGGGCACATGGGAAATTAATCTAACTCTGGAGTGTTCAAATTGCTAGAGCTTTTCTACTTCTAGCCAGGATTGGGAAATGAAGGGAGTGCCGCCTCTTATTTATAGATATGACGGCAGACCGTGATATCGCGTACGCGATATCGCAGGGGATGCCATATCGCGGCTTGTGCATATCGTGTCTCATCATACCTCCATGACTGAATGAAAACTCGTCCTCGAGTTCCGTACAATGATATCAGGTAGGTATGGGATTATTGAGGGGAATGGAACTAATGGGATGACATGTGAACGGGTCNCATTGTTGTATGATTACCATCTGCACACACAACACAATCATATATTAGCAAGGGTAATTAAATCATTAAGTAAATAATACCTTGCTTCGGTTTAGGTTCATTGGCTAGGTTGTGGTATGGCTGATATGGATCTGGGAAAATGTAGATGATGACTACCGAAGGTGTAGGGGTTAAGGAGAAAAATGAAAAAATTCGGAGCTTAGGAGAAAAATCAAAAAAGTAGGCCCTGTACCCCCATGACTAATCGCGAACCTCCGGTAGTGTTAGAATGGAGAAAGAAAAGGAGTAAGAAAGATAGGTAAAAAGGGATAACGATGGCATCAGTGAAATGGATGTCAAGATGGAAATGAACAAAAATAAAAGTAATTGCAAAATGTTAAGGAAAAGAAGGTAACTAATGTTCCAAATAGGAATGTCAGTGGGTCCTCCCCAAAGTAGGCTCATGCCCTGAATGCCCTGACAAACCCACATTCAAAGAGTCCGTAGGCTTTGGGAATGTCCTTCGGAACAAGAGATAAGGTCTTGACCAAAAGAATTTACCAAAAAGAAAACAATGCATCAACCAAAATATATACACTAATGATACAACCGACAATGAGGTGAATAGTGGAGAGAAGGGTGGAGAGAAGGGAAGTGGAATGGAATCCCAAGAACAAGGTGGTGTACAGCCCCTTGTGTGTTTTATGATTAATGTGACTTGGCGAATCTCATTCCAACTCTGGCTCAAACCAACCACTTCCAGTGACTTCGCATCAATGCATTTGGTTAAACCATCCACTTGGATAACAAGGATGCAT